>OZ018388.1:27836011-27919953 GCA_963969525.1 Ontholestes murinus
AAAATAAAATTAGTTATAATTCTTGCCGTTCATCTTAACAACATGGGATCGTTTATGCAATCCATACTCCGCCTGGCAGGACCGGAGATTCTAAGGACGACCAAGATGTACATAAGCAATACCAGTAAACTCGCCTCGATGAAGAACCGTCTAATATTCTTACTGGAATGTAAACGACGGAACCTCATTCCTGGGTTCATCAAAAACACGCTTAGATTTCGCAATTTCCCTGAAACAACCTCGCATTTTAATTTACGGAAACTTGAGGACATCAACCATAGGGTAATGAAAGAATTTCTTAACTTAAGTATTAATGAATGTAACATGACTCTTAGAAATTTGAATAGTAGCACCATACATTTAGAACACATATTATCACGTAGTTTGCCAAATTATATATTTAATGACCTTCTCAAGGTTCAAGAGAGGAGATATAATCGAATTTTTAATAATATTAAACAACGTCACTTGAAAAAAATATCTAGATTAGAGTCACCCCAAGTCAAACGCATAAACACAGATAAATTGATCATTAACTGCACAGACACTCCAATCCCTGAGGATATTAACAATTTATTAGCGTGTGGACCTAAATTTTGTTTACCAGTTCATAATAATAACCTAGATATTTTCTCTCTTCTCTCGAACGTTGAGAATATCCTTCAACATTGCCCGGAAACAGAAAGTCGTATCCCCCTGTATTGCTGAAGAGACTTTTGTACCGCTCCCACGGTCGGACAGTTGAACCTCGCGAGGACCCAGTTGCACTAGATGAAGTGGCTTTGCCGGAAACACGTACATACCAGACTCCGTATATTGACTGTCTTTGTAACAAACTTACTAATATTTTCCGTTCTGTTTCTCCCAATGTGGTGGTAGCTTATAAGAACTGTAATACTCTTTCTTCACTTTGTTTCTCCCGTTTAAAAGACCCTATTCGCCCTTTTCAAAAACATAATGTAGTATATTCTATTAAATGTAAACAATGTGATCTCGTATATGTTGGTCAAACATCACAAAAACTTAGCAAACGTCTAACACAGCACAAAAGTGATGTCAAGCACAAACCACGATCTACAGGTCTCAGTGTACATTGCAACGACACTGACCATACACCTGACTATAATAACACCAAAGTAGTTACGTCAGAACGTAACACGTTCAAGAGAAATTTTCTCGAAATGTGCTATATACATTCCCAAAAAAACGTATGAACTTCAAAAAAGACATCGACGGACTAAGCAACATATACAGTAATATATTATCATTACATAACTCCTAATCCCCTTCCCCCTTTTTCAGAATTCCCACATTCCATTGTATATTTTCCTTACTATACATTAATCATTGTTAATTCTTCCACTCTATTTTATATTCTTCTCTACTAAGCTCCATACCATACTTCTTCCCCACATAATATTCTTCCTCTTGGTTTCGTCGTCTGTAATTCTAAAATAATTTTCATTCTGTTTCTTACTTTCACTTTTATTTTCCTTTCTTGCTCTGCGTGTGTAAGATGTGTTTCCGTCATTTCCACCGCTCTCTTTTGGTTCTGGTTCGCCCTCGGTATCGTCTGATATAGCGACCTAAATTGAGGGTTTACGTTTTCGGGTAATGGTTAGGGTCACTCCTGATAGTTACGCGGAATTTCCTCCTTTTTCGTAGCTCGGGGTTCGCTCTGTTCCCGATTCCTTGGGCCCGGCAGCAATTGTCTCTTTTCCATCTCAGGCTAAATGCGAGTGGTTCCAGTGTACATTGTACTCTGCATTCTTCATCTTGGTGTAAACTTGACTTTTAATTTCCACCATTTCTAAATTGTCAATATGCCGAACATGTTCCCCCCTCTTTTGCCTATCTTCACATTCAGTTCGCGACACTGTCTTGTCCGGTCTGGTCAGATGTATTCACTTTTAATTAATTTTATCTAGTAACCGTCAACATTTCTTATTATTCTAACTTTTCTGAATCACACTGACCTGACCAAACAGTGTATAAGCTGCTCAATGTTCTATTTTTACTGTACTTTCAACTGATGTCCTTAAATATGGAAAATTCGAAATTTAATTAATTGTTTACAAGTAAGTCGCCCTTATTTTCTAAATGCGTCCATAATTATTTTTATAAACTATTCTGTGATTTTATTACTATTTATTAATGTAATTATAAATGTAAATTCTGTACTATAAAAAAAACATTTTTAGGCTCTGAAGATGCACACATGTGTGTGCGAAACGTTAGCTAGGTTCATAACAATATAGAGGACTTAAGCAAAAACTACATCTTTTATTGCTACCTACATTTCGTCTGGACTTGAATCCCGTTACTCCATTCTATTATATATATATATATATATATATATATATATATATATATATATATATATATATATATATATATGATTTTTGAAATGTTTTAATGTAATTGGCATTTTAGCAAGTTTTATGTGTAATTAAAAAGATGTACCTGAAGCAGGATTCGAACCTGCGGCCTCCCGGTTTCTAGCCGAGCACGCTACCAGCTGCGCCATTCAGGCCCAGTGACAGCAACCGAGGCTCTCATCCACCACATGCGTTGCAAGTGCGATTCGTACGCTTCCACAGTCACATGTGGAGAAGGACGCACGAAGTCGACTTGCGTGGTATTTGAACTCCAAGTACATCTTTTGTTCGCTGTACACTGCGAGTGAGTGACATGTGATTTTTGAAATGTTTTAATGCAATTGGCATTTTAGCAAGTTTTATGTGTAATTAAATAATATATATATATATATATATATATATATATATATATATATATATATGAAAACTAGAAAGGGGAAGATATTATATATATATATATATATATATATATATATATATATATATATATATATATATATATATATATAATATCTTCCCCTTTCTAGTTTTCATTACTTCTATAAAAGACGGTTATACCATTCAGAGTAAAACTTGATTTAAGCTGTTGAATCAGAACGGCAGCGAAATATTAATGAAAGTGGGACTTTTGAAAATTATATTGGCAGCCCTTTGCGATTTTTAAAGTTATATAACATTCACCAGCAAATCAAATAAATCCTGCTTTTTAGATATAATGGATAATTGAAAACATAACGTGATTTTGCGATCAAAACTTTTTATAAAGTAAACAGAAATGAGTTTAAAATATTTATGGTATATTTAAGAACAAATTAATTAATTCGTCGATAAGTAAATAAACAATTTTCACCACTGTCCAGATACTTACAAATGCAATTATATGAGTGAACACAATGTATCTGCATATACATTTTCGTAATGTACACGCCGCATAAATTTTGATTGTGTCTATTCATATTATAACACGGCCTCAATAATTCACAATTGCGGTATTAATTAATGAGTCCGGCGTTATGGCAAAAGGATTAATATTTAAAATTAGAAAACTGGAGGTTGGGGTATGTATACATATGTACGCCTGTGTGTGTGTGTTCGGTGGTATTTATGCGGCCCCCGAGAATCGAATGCACGGACCAGGGTGCATTTCAAATTCAGATCAAATTGTTCTCTCGTTAGGGTCGATTTGCATTTTTTCGCCAGAATAAGATTATATCTTGTTCGAGATTAATGTTAAAAATATGTATTAGAGTCGTAAATATGCTACACATAATTCAAATTCCATAGGTAATAGCTAAAAATATTCGGCATTGAAATAAATTTTGTCACTACTTAAATATTTAAGTGAGATTTTTATTTAAATAGTTTAATATACCATCAATGTGTGACACTACATTCAAAGAGGATTTTAAATTATTGTTTTAAGTGTAGTTTTTTGATTACTCTTAATTTTATTATTCTTTATAGAATTAAAATATTATTATTAGTAACCGTTTTAGTTTATATTAATTTAAAGATGTTTATTGTTTATTAATTCATTTCGTAGCTTTTCGACTTATTAAATAAAGGCGCTTATCATAAACAGTTAAAATAAAACTATTATTTTTATTTCATCATAATTTTGCAAAATTGCTTTTTTTTTAAATTAGTACATAACTTATTCTTAGAAGTAAATTCAATTATTTACTTATCTATAAAGTAAATTATGAGCCTTGTATATGTAGTATAGTAGGTATTTGGGATAAATTTACGAAATTGTTTGCAAAATAATAATTCGGGAGAAGACGTTGAGTATAAAGTACAAAAGCAAAAAATAAAGGTTCACAAGAGTCATTGATGTTTTTTTTTTCTAAATTTGGGTAAAATAATATATATTAAAAGACAGCAATTGTTTTCTTCATTTACAACATCATGACCAAAATAATCTCAGGAAATTTTTTAGATATTTAAAATTCAAGTTAGTTTTTTTTTTTAAGAATTCTGAAAGCTATTACTTCTTTTTACGAATCCAACAGATTTGGTCAAACTTACTTTCAAATCGAATCGAATACAATTTAGTGGTAACAGATTTACTAATTTTTTATTTTCTAGAAAAATTTTTCACATCCGCACCTAAATTCATTCTCATAACAACCCCATTTCTTTAAATTAGGAATTCATCCACTCATCCATCCGTTTTTACAATGATGATTAGATTATCTTGTTGGAAACTCTTTTTGCCATATAACGAGGGCAAATTGGATTAGCAATTATCGGAGAGAAAAAAATAATACTAATAATAATATAAAATATTTTTGGTTGATTTTTTTCATTTATCAACGTTAAAAACTCTTGTTGAGTCGACTTGATATTCATCTGTTTGCCTCGGATATTTTTCTAATAATCAACGTAATTGCTGAAGGTGTTGCTAATTTAGTTTTATTCTCTCCGAAAAGAAGATTTTATGTGACAAAAACTCTTAAAGAAGATTTCTGTAGTTGTAAGAAATTGGTCAAAAATTTTGTAAATTAGTATTTGAACTTGCTACATTTTAAGATAAGTGTGTCACTACTAGATGGCCCTGGTATAGTCTGGATTAAATCGTTGTGACTGAAGTAAAATAAATATTATCTGATGGATTGCAATATGGATGATAGTACAAATTAATCAAAGGATCACGCATCAACTGATTTCCTTGGTTGAAGAGAATACCTCTTAAAAGTGTTGTTTTATCTATTCTTAGACGTTTTTAGAACTTCCCTTTTCTCTCTTGTTGGGCTGGAATATTAATTTTTCTTTTGAAATATACACGGCGAATGCTAGTTGGGAGAAAATATATTATTTTAAATTACATAACGATTTTCCAAAGGAATGCAAAGGAATGTCGTAGCCTGAAGGCAGAGTATCCTAACACTGCTGTACCCAATAGGGTGTAAATCACTTATAATCTGCAGTAGGAGTTCCTCTTCAATAGAGTCACTATTTACTGCGTCTATGATCTGTTGTCCTTCCTTAGACAAACTCATCAGCATAAACTGGCCTTATACGACTCACAAGTCTATTAGATCTGAAGGGTTAAGGGACCACAAACCTGTTCCTACCCTACCCTGTCCGGCTATAATATCGTGGACTAGGTGACGATGTGTTCAATAACTATCTGAACGGATTTTTCTTTGTGAGTGTTTATGTCTTGTAGGTGACAAGTCTAGAGGATCACCTGGATCGATGTGAAAAAGAAAAGAAAAACTAATTACTCAATCCAAGGTGGAACGGCATAAGGTCAATGGATAAATGACTAAGAAGAAGCTTAGTCTGAACTATGCGAACTCTGGATGTCGATCCCTAATAGTCTTATAAATGAAATATTTTCATTTCCATGCGACGCTTATTCTTCTATGAAGTATTTATTTATATTTTTGAATGCCTATATTTATATAAAAATAAGGATTGCTTATTATTATTATTATTATTATTATTATTATGGCACGTGGAGCTCTGAACTTTTTCTTTCCCTAGTTACTCATGAGACGTACTTGGTTCAAAACCTCAAACATAAAGTGGAAGACTGCCCAACGTCTAAAGGCAATGTGCTTATAGAAAAATAGCTGGGGATGAGCTGCTGAAAGACAGTAAAGATGAGCATGTCGGTAGCCCTAAAGGTCTATCAACGACTTCAAGTGCCACAAAAGACGATGGATAGCAGGAAAATACTAAAAGCAAAAGCCCTGAAACCTAAATCTTAAGAACTGCTGCCAGTAGGGTATACCACACTAATGGCGGACATAAGCTGTATTCAATTGAATCTTCCTCACTCTAAGGCGGAATCAAGTGCCTTTTATTGAATATTAAAAAAGGGATTCCTGCAGTAGTCTAATAGCAATAAGAAACATGTAAGAGGTAGGCATCTTCAAAACAATTGTAGTCTGATGTATGAAACAGACTGTAAGGGCAGCTTTAATGCTCAGGAAATACATTAATTGTACATTCATTCAAGAATTCATCACACGGAACCTAGCAGCAACGTATGTCAATTTTTTGACATAACATGAATTATAAATTTCCCCTTTTCGAGATATAAGAGCCATATTTGGCAAATTAAATGATGAAGATCATTAAATGGAAAACATGGAGAACGTTTTTTTCAGGGAGCTACTGTTATAACCCTGTTAAAAGACCACTCCAACATCATCGGACTAATGATGGGAGTTATGCAGAGGGGCTTAAGAAAAGTGTCATGTGCTGTTAAAAACCTATTTTCCAGTTCAATATGCGTGGATTCCCAAGAAAATACTGCTCATTCTACGGAAGGAAGATAACTCTACGTACTAGAGAAATCAACAGCAATGCTGGTAAATTTATTATGAAATCACAAAGCCCAGATGGCATTTCCTTAGCACTGCTGCAGTATAGGTTGGAAATAATAACTGTGTGTGAGTTAAATTCATCTGTTAGTTCTCCTTCTACTCGTACTCTGCATTTAGTGTTTAGCAACGTGTGTCTCACTAATCTCGCTACCTTAAGGGGTATATTAAAATCAGAATAGAGTAGATCTCGTTACTATCTATACTGGGATACGCCTGTTTAAAATCTATGAAGAGTTGGTGAATATCGATGTCGAACTCTTAAAATATTTCGTATACCTATCTGGCGATGTGTAGTTAGTCAACCGTAGAACTTCGAAGACTAAATCCTGCTTAGTACTCCTAGGTGCTGTTTTTGGCGTATTGTTCAAGTTTCATCAGAATTATCGTTGTATATATCTTCAATGATGTATTAAGTAGCGATATTTCAATATTAATTTTTGCACACGAGTTTGTCTCCCTTTATATGATGTATTAGGTGTATGGGACTTGTTCCACTTTTACGGTATTTAATCTCTGTTTCAGATTTAAATTATTAGTTTATGCACCATGGCTACTAGTTGTCCTTCGCCATGTCGTCATTCTACGCTTTATTGTTCTTTACCTTTTCAAGTGTTTTCAATATTTCTTTGTAATTGGGTGGCTCGTTAGCTTCCTCATTAGCAATTGCTTCTAGATATGATACACATTCTAAGGATATCCTAGTGGGATTAAAATGATCTTAAAAGTGTTGTTTCCATCTATCTAGAATTTGTTGTTTTCCTGATTGTAGAATCCCGTTTACAGATTAGCAATGTCAAAATTCCACTAAGACATTGTCCTACGCTGTATTGTTCTATACCTTTTCAAGTTTTTTCGATATTTCTTTGTAGGTGGATTGTTCATCAGTTTCCTCATTAGCAGTTGCTTATAGATGTGATACACATTCTAAGGATATCCTAGTGGGACTAAAGAGATCTTGAAAGTGTTGTTTCCATCTGTCTAGAATTTATTGTTTTCCTGATAGTGGAGTCCCGTTTACAGATTTGCAGTGATAGTCTTGGTGGTACCTCCTTTTGAAGAAGATTATTTCTTTATATGTTTCGCGGTTGTTATCGCTCCTAAACTCTCTTCTGCCTTTTCCACGATGTTGTCAAGAAACGGCTTCTTACCATTTTCTTGAATGCCTTTCGGAATTTCTTGTAGGCAATCTTCATTCTTGTCAACCTTTCTAGGTATGCTAGGCTGTCCCTATTTCAAACTTAATTAGCTAGACTTCATTGTAAATCATACCATTCGTTTTAGGTTTCCTTTGGTTTGTATTCTATTGATGATTCTGTTGCTTTAAGCTTTAAATATTGCTTCTTTGATGGTTTGCCAGTCTTTCTCGATGTTCTGATCTTTCGCCCAGTTATCAGAATGGCGGTGAGGTGATTTTCTGGCACCTTTTGGTACTGCATTCTTGTTTTTGGATTGCTTAGTTTTTCTAAGTATAATTTTTGGGTCTTTTGCTATTACTGTTTTTGTTATTCCATATGCGACTTCTATAGTGTACTCCTACTAAGTAGTGGCCGGACTTGAATTCTCTCCCTCTATGTGTCTTGATATTCATTATGCTCCTCTTTTTCTATGACCTAGCGATGTCCTGAACCATTTGTGTATGTCTCTTATAAGAAATTGAATGTATGCGATGACTATACCCCTTGACGTTGCAAAGTTGACTACCCTTACACCATTGTAATTAGATTATTTGTATAGACTGTGCTTTCCAGCTACTTGTTCATAAATTATTTCTCGGCCTTTCTTCGCGTTAAAATCGCCTAAGATTAGTTTGATTTCATTCGCTTGGAACGCGAAGTAGCTCTGCCTTATCTTTTGATAGAATTTATCTTTTGGTTTCTCGTCTTTCTCTTTTGTCTATGCGTGGGGATTTATAATTGTTGTTACGGCCTTACCTGAACGGGGTGCATGGACCGTAACGAATTTACATTTTATTGGGGGCAGCGAGTGTACGGCCAGTACCGGCTTAAAATCTTTCCTCTCACTTTAGGATATTGCTAGAATAAATCATATCCTAAGAATTGTAAATTTGCACTGTATTATTTATTATGTGTTTGTGCGCGTAATGCGATAATAACGTCCGTGGGCCATAAAGACCTTAGCGGGTATTTTCAACATCTGGAAGCCACCCGAAGATGTGCGATGGATGTTTTGGCAACACCGTGCAGAAGGAAGTTTATGCAGCCAATCATCCTCTTTTGCAGACCACCACCTACCCTTGGACTAACAAACTCCACCCCTTTACATGGTGTGTAGAAACCAGCGCTCGAAAAGGAAACATCAACAAACAAACACTACCGGCTCTTACACGAATTTCAATTGTACATTCTCTGTAAAGTTTTTATTATTAATATACTTATTAATTTAAATGTGCGTTTTAACATAACGACGTCACAATTGTTGCGCTAAGGAATTTCATTTTGATCATTGTTCTATCGACGAATAAAGACACTCCTAATTGATTTTATTATCACTTTCTCATTTCATCCTTTTGTCTCATAGATACAGCTTTCCTGCACCGCTAGTATCCTGATTTTATATTTTACCATTTCATTTTGAATTTCTTCGAGGACACCTGCCCCGCTGAGATTTCTCATGTTCCATGTTCCAAACCCTAGTTACTAATTCCATTTGCTGGGGGTTGTCAATTCCCGTCCGCTTTTCGAGGTTTGGACTCAGGTTTCTTAACATTGTGTTTTCTGAGACATTGTTAGCATAATGCCCAACCCCCTTATCGGAGGACAATTTCAATCGATCTCATTATCACCAATCTTTCCTGCTTATTATATGGGTTGATTATCACGTCTAGAATAGTTTCAACCAGATTAATAGAGTTCACTTATCGCAGAAGTGAGATACGGATTTGGGTAGGAGAGGCTATGGGACCATCCTTTCCTGTGTCATTTGAACCCCATAATTACAATAACTTTAAATACACTCGATTTCATATGAAATGCACCACCCACGATTGATGCGAAATTTGTTGAAAATAATTGTTTATTCGTTGGTACAAAATGATTAAGCTATTAAAAGGAAACACTTTAATATAACAGAAAACAATGAGTTACTCGCATCGTACATCAATGCAAGAATTGACTCTTCTAGGCATACTTAGAATCAAATGGTATGTATCTGTCTTCAAAGCAACTTCTAAGTGAAGTCTCAGATCATCTAAAATGTCCGGAGGTCTTAACCATTATGTCCCAGATATGCTCGATAGAGTTTAAGTCGGGAGATCTTGCTGGCAAATTCGCTTCTTTCAAAAACACCTTTGTAATATTTGTCGTGTGTATCGCATTAGGTAGCGTCTACATAAATGACACCGCAACGCGATCCAAGACCTTATCAATGTATCGACAAGTGTTTAATGTACCTGTAATGAACACCAAATATGATTTTCATACCAAACGGATTACACACCAGACCATGACACCCACTGTCAAAGCTGTATGGCGTCTTTCAAGAAACTATCTTCTTCGTTCTCCTCGATATCGAAGCAGCCTTCTACGTCCATCAGACGCAATTTGTCTATAAATGGTCATCGTTGAAGTCTGGCAATTTAGAGCTCTTACCCAATATTTGGCATCAGAACTAGTTGTTTGAAATCGGTTCTGTGTGACCATTAGTCTCATAAGATGATCCTCACTTTCCTATGTCGGAGAGGTCTCCAAGCCGGACGATGTCGATGTCGATGTATACCTTCTTCTGTCAATATTGCTGAACGATAAACCTGCTCCTTTCTTTCAAACTCCGAAATTTGGGGGATTTTGGGTGTTGTCTTACTCTGGGTATTATGAACTATGACAACTTCGAAATAAAGCTGCTTATAAATTCTGAGTAAATATTCTTTAATGTCCATATAAAAAAATGTGGAATTTTAAGATAACCATGTCGAAAACACCTTAAACAAATAAAAATTTATTTTCACCTAGTTTCGCATCAATCGTATAATCCTTTCTGCATCACGCATTTCCTATGAAAGTGAGTATATAATTAAATATTCAATTTCATATTTTATATCATTATAAATAAAACTATAAATATTGACGGCAAAACTAAATAATTTAATTGTATTCAAAAGATCTTATCATGATTTTATTCCATCAAATTACATACATCAACAATTATTCGCAAGCATTTTCATTCCACACCCTACTGGGTACACTAAATTGGGGAGTGGTACATCGCTATCGCAGACATTCTTTTATTTGTTGTATTTCGTTTTACATTTTTATTCAAATAGCGTTGGAGAATTAGCAAGTTAGCTCCACGGAACGAATATTGTAATTTATGTCCATCCCCGGGGGGTGTACGCCCGCTTTGCTACAACCCTGAAACGCGAAATCATTTTATAAAACTCACCCTCTTTCACACACACACATACACATACACGCGTATACACGTTCTGACATCCTCGCAAAGGACAATCAGGATAATAGTGATAAAGCGAATTCAATAATGCAATTGCGGCGGAGAAAAGGCTGCAATAATACATTACATCGCTGGAATTTTCTGAAAAGAAAAACGATAAATCATTAAATCAATTTTTGTTATAACATAATGCCGTGTTCCATTCCGATTCCATTATCGGTATAAAGATTTTTATTATATTTCCCGGGTTTACGGAATCCCGCAGCGGTGCTGTAATTATATAAAAGAAATGTGTAATAAGAGTGGAATTAATAATAAAATGCGAATTCATTAAATTTCAGCGTTGAGAAACGTGAATGAGATTATTTACAATACGCAGCGTTTTAATACATTTTAATATTTTTCTCGTCGTTGTGAAATGATTTTTTTATTATATAAATAATTAATAATTTGCGTATAAAAAATAATGGAATTGGGGTATTTCTTCATTAAAGGATTAAATTGAATTAATTTAAAAAAATATATTTATATTAATAATTATATTATAACTTTTTGTTTCATAAGAGGATTTAATCGATTGGGCGGCTGAACAATAATTGAGTTGATTTAGTGCAATTAATAATAATGTTTATTATATACAAAAGCTAACAAACCATTAATATTACTTTAGATACGACTAATTATTTATATTTAATCTATGTTAATGTTGACAGTAGTTTTATCGTCGCTGATTATTTTATGTTCACTTCTGTGACTTATAGTCTTGTCAAAGATTCTACTGCAGCACCGAGCTAAACTTTTTTACGTCGATTTTGTTTAAATTCTTTGTGGCATTACTAGAATTACAGTCTTGTATATTATTATTACCGCTATTTTATGTCACACAAAGAATTCCATGCTATTCTGTAATTCTTACAAGCGTCTTACGGCTTTATTAAGCCATGTGATTTATTAACTAAAACTATCTCATATAGATGCAATTCTTATATCTGTTTATAATTAATAATATATTGATATAAATAATAAAGTAGATTTTAATTATTTTATAAATTATTTCACATATTTTGTGATTATTTGTTTGTTGTAATATTTATATTTAATATTCTATATGTTGCTTTTTTGTATTATTAATTTCTCTAAAAAATAGTGATGTATATATACTCAAGTTATAATAGAATATTCAAAGAAAATAGATAAATCAACTTCTCATAAAATAAATAAAAAATGCTAAAAATATAAGGAAATTTAAAGATAAAATTGCTTAGATACATATATTAACTATCATTAAATAAGCAAAAAATTGCTAGGATGTTGCTTCTCTGCAAAATATAAGCCCAACCTTGCTGAATACAAAAATTATATCAAAAATAAATGATCTATTGTACAAATAGAGAAGAGTCGTGCAGTATTCTAAAGGGATTCCCAATCATGTTATTAAAGAAAAATGTTGGATCAGTCCTAATATATAATTCCTAAGTTTGGTGGATTGGGTATTAGAGCAATAGGTTTTTCATTTATCCCTTGGTGAAACAATATGTTTCATTTAATTTTTTATTTCAATGTCTGACTAGTTTCGGCAGAGGGTTTGAAATCGGGGAAACCCAGAGCTCTTCATTATCGTTGATCACGGGCTTTGGGTTTCTCCGATTTCAAACGCGCTTATTACCTGAACCCCACCATATATATATGTAGGATTTTTAATGGTGGTTACGGGCAAATCAAACAGTTCCCACTCTATTTAATATGCCTGTGGCTTTGGTTTAATAAACTAAAGATAAACGAATTCACAATTTACTGATTGTCTCACAAAATGTTCTCTTGATATTTCTTTCCACTGCGTAGCGTTCTCGACGTCGGTTCTTTTCGTACTGACTGCGCTTGTCGCTCAACAGCAACTCCCTCCTCTAAGCCGTCCCGTTCGCTCTCCGATGACAATGCGAGTCCTCGTCCTCGGGGTCGTCGTCGCTTAGTTCACCTTGGTGATCATCTTCCGAACCATTACTCTCATCTTTGTCGTAACTACTCAGTGCCCATGGCTTCATGAAGTCGGCAGCTGTGGACGTCTTCCGGGAACCTTCTCCAGGACCAATCCTCACGACGTCGTATCGGTCGTTGCCCTTGACTGCAGTTACCTGGTATGGACCCAGATGATCGATGTGATAAGTGGTTAGCGGTAACTCATCCTTACATATCGGATTCAGAAAACCCTCGGCCTTTCCTGCTTTCTTCCGAGATAGGATGCAGGGAATGCAATTCCTTATACAATCTTCGATCTTCTCTTGTAATTTGGTAAACCAAAACTCTCTCAGGATAAGGTCTCTGACTTTCTTTGTGGCAAAATGGCCATATTCTTCGTGAAACTTCTTCACAAGGTCGGTCTGCATCAATTCTGGTACGACTAGTAACGTTCTACCCTCGTGTTCCCTATATAGCAAATTGTTTCTCAATATGTAGTCTTCATAAGGCCGTCCAGCGCTCAGGAGTTTTCGGATGACGCGTAGACGTTCATCTCGTGACTGGGCTGATCCCACTGATGCTATTAATTCGTCTTTGGCCACTAACATCACACTGTTCCTTGAAAGAGCGTCAGCGTGTCTCATTCTACTACCAGGTCGATGCTCGATGGAATATTGGAATTCACTCAACAGCATGGCCCATCTGGCGACTCTAGTGCATAAGTCCTGTTTTTTCATAGTCAGCGTGAACGCCGAGCAATCGGTAACTATCTTGAACATTATTCCCAATAGATACACTCGAAACCTCCGTAGAGCGTATATTATGGCTAGTACCTCTAACTCATAGCTGCTGTATTTCCGCTCTGCTTCTGAAGTCTTTCTGCTCATGAAGTAAATCGGGTGAAGTTGACCAACGTCATCTCTGTGGCTTTGGTTTAATAAACTAAAGATAAACGAATTCACAATTTACTGATTGTCTCACAAAATGTTCTCTTGATATTTCTTTCCACTGCGTAGCGTTCTCGACGTCGGTTCTTTTCGTACTGACTGCGCTTGTCGCTCAACAGCAACTCCCTCCTCTAAGCCGTCCCGTTCGCTCTCCGATGACAATGCGAGTCCAGGGGCGGCCCGTCCCACATATATATATATATATATATATATAAATATGTTAAAATTACGTTTATACATTATTGTTGACAGTGGCCCAGTAGTCAAACTAGTCAGATATTAACGTGAAAAATAAAGTGGAATGATCCGAGCAGCCAGCAGCACTACTGGGGAAGCTGTCCAAGAGACCAAGGAGGCGAACTAATGCCAGAAATACACCCACTTATGGGAGGGAAGCAGGATTGTTCCCCCGGACAAAACTAAAAAAATATGTTTTCTAGAGGTCAACGCCAACAGATGCCATGCTACTCATAACTTGATCGCAGGCCTCATTACGCAGTACCAGCCGGAAGTAACCATCGTCAGTGAACCGAACAACACAAGAACGAACAGCATCTGGATCCGTGACGTCGCCATTGGCCCTGGTTAAAACTGGTCTGATTCATTGTGATAGGTGGCAGTGCTCTCCAAACGTCATTTTGGAAGATTAGAAAGATTGGCTTGACCAAGTGGTATTGATATTGCGCGTTGCTGACTCACCAGTAGTGGTGGGGGGCTTCAATTTCAAAGCCCCCTAATGGAATGAAATTAGTCTGGCCGCCTATTATATTGCTACTTGATACTATAGCCGGCCTTGAATTGGAAGTGGCAAATGTGGAAGACATCTCCACCTTCTCTAAAACAGGAGCCGCATCCATCATCGACTTGAAGTTGGCAGTCCTATTCATTCTGGGAATAATCGTGGGCTAGAGAATTGACACTGAAACTAAGAGCATGAACTAGTGCCAGATCCGATCCGAAAGAAATAGCCGAAGAGTTCGCGGCAATACTCAGATCTGCTTGAGACCAGGACATTCCAAAAAAAAAGATCATCTCCAGAAAAATACACATGGAATCCCTAAAAAGAGGATCATCAGTAGTAAAGCACTTGCTTGGAACAAACTCTTGACTTCACCAGAATAATGGACACAGCGCGGCCAGATTCAGGGATTTTATGCCTTTAGAGATATAGGCAGTGCTGCGGACCCTTTTCGCAACAAACAAGGGGCACGATGGGAGAATAGTACTCGTCCCTAGGATTATCCTATTCGCCGAAGGTAAAGTGTTTACTTAAAAGCCGCTGCCTGGAATTCAGAAAGAAGCAATCAGGAACCGCGTTTCATTATAGCATTCTAATGAAACGCAATTGTTGCTCCTCCCTAAGAACGGGTAGTCTTACACATCTATGAACAGGTAGAGGAAGGGAAAGTTCTAAATAGGCTTTTCCATTAGTTATCGATACGACGGCCTCTCACCTTATTAATACGGATTTACGAGGAGAAAATTCATAATGGACGCTCTAAATTAAGTCGGAAGGCTGGCAGATGAAGCGAGCTAGGGATCGTTGAGAAGAAGGTACATCCTGGGTATAATGCTAAATGTAAAGAACGAGTTCAACTTCATCCAGTGGTCATCGGTGATAGAGGCGTTGGAAATAAAAACCCTACTCCTCCGCTTACCTAATGCGCATCATCATTTGGGACGACCTCCGCGACTGCGGGATAAACTACTGCACGTAGGATCGCAGAGAAATAAAGCTCGAGATTTCCGAGGGCGCAAATGTGGTCGGATTCGCAGACAATATCCTTATGATACTCCAAAGAAGGGAGATATTGGATGTAAAAGATGTCGTTAAGAAAGCGGTCAGCAGAGCAGCCCGCTGGATGAAATCCATAAGCGTGAAGGTGGCTGCCTACAAGACCGAGGCCACGTAATATTACAAGAAGAGAGTAGAGATGCGCAGAGAGCACAGCATTATGTTCCTAAGACTAAGTTTAGCAGTCATGTACAGGAGGTATCGTTGGGAGCAACGCGCATAGCTTCGGTTCTGTCCCGGCTGATAACAAACATAGGAAGGCCGACTAAGGCAAAACGGCGCCTTTTGTTGGGAGCAGCTAAGTCTAAGCTACTGTACGCCGTACTGACGTGGGCCGACTGTACCGGATCGTAGCGGAACGTGGAAATGTTATGGCGGGCTCTGAGACCTGGAAGTAGCAGCAAAGGCAGAAGTACACAATGTAGTGCTGAGAGGCGCGCCGGATAGGAAGACTAAGCATGAAGCCAGAAAACGTCTGCTAGACTGGTAGGGCAGATAGGGAACGGGCAGTTCTCCCCAGGTGGAGACCTAAGTAGAAAAAAGGTACGGGAAACTGGACTACAACATCAACTAATTCCAATCATGACAGGGTTGCTTGCTCAGCTACCTGAAAAAACAGCATTACACTACCAATTTGAATGACGAGAATGGCAGAAAGAAAAAAAAAAAGATGTTGAAGAAAATCTAGGATACCGCTTAGATTTCAGAAACCCTACAGGACTGGTGGCCAGAATGGTCGGGAACAACTTCGCATGGAAGAGCGTAACAAGGAAGAAAGCGCCGGATTGTAATGACGATTAATATAGTTCCACTGTTGTCCTCGTATTAAGTTAGTCATATGCAGCTACCACTTCCCTAAAAATGTTTAAAATCAGAAGTGTTTTGTTAGACTTTTTATTTTATATAAATTTGTGATTATAGAAAGGTGGATTAGTTGATAAATTATTTAATATAATTATTGTAGAAGACCTGGATCGTTTACCTTGATGATAAGAAAATCTTACAAGAACATAAAAAGAGGTATTTTAATGATTTAATCGATACTTGTTCTGCTACTCTCCTGATGGAACCAAATTTTCAAATTAGGAGAAGTAAAACTTTTGTTATGTTCCATTTCTTTATTTTCAGATAACTGACACGTTTTTCGGTCCTTGCGGATCATTATCAAAGTTAAAACTAAATTTAGTTTTAACTTTGATAACGTGTCAGTTATCTGAAAATAAAGAAATGGAACATAACAAGAGTTTTACTTCTCCTAATTTTTAATGATTTACTGATTGAACAGTAAAGTATTTGAAGTAAATTATTAAATATGCATGTAATATATTTTTTTATTAAGAACCGACTATGTTAAAGATTACAGAAATGTTTGTCACAAGATCTTGAAACTAAATACTGGGCTAAGACGTTGCAGTTGAGTATGTTAAATAACTTTACAAAGTTACTAAAACATTATAATATCCTGTTATTATACATATGAAACTATAAACTATATAATCAAAAGTATAACAATTTTGTTCATAGGACTTGCAGGCGGAGTTCACATTTTACAACTATGTGTTCTTCCACTCACCCAATAACTTTCTTCCTCGGTAGGTGCCTCTTCACTTTAGATGACAGAAATTCATCCAAAGTGCATTTTTTGCCATTTAGACAATATTCTAGCCATTTTTGGCTTATTTATTCCCAACTCAGTTGGGACTCTCTTCCGATATTTTATTGATATGTTATGTTTGATGAACATAACAATTAATAAATAGTAAAATTTCTATTTCAGAACCTCCACATTTTTTTGCACTCTAAAACGATTCTGAATATGATTTTTGCCGAATAACTTTTTGAACACATCAGAGGAGTAAGGATACTTTGTTTAATAAATTTTATTAGTTTTGCCATTCAGATTAAACATATATCTATATTTATGTTTATCTATTATTTTTTGTATTTTCCCCAAGCTTCAAAGATTTTGTGAAAAGTGCTATGCCCGGAAGGAAACTCTTCGACGAGAATGTCTTTTAAGAACGTTATAACATGTTTTCCTTTTAGCTTTCTTCAGTCGGCCAAACTAAAAAAAAGTTGCATTGAGCCAAGTCGTGGCTTGTTATTTCGGACAGAAAGTTGGTAACAATAAAGGCCGCATTCTTATGGGCAAAAAATGGACGATTCCTCGGACGTCAAAGGGAATGAACATCGTTTTAATGCGAGACTTGCACATTTTTGGGGAGAGGTTGGTGTGCCACAAGCTGCTCTGCCTTTTCGATACAGTTAGGAGTTAAAAAAATCCTACTTATTTTGATAATAATTAACTAACGCACTTACTATGTTTTAACCACTAAAAAAATATGTAATATATATACATATATTACAAAAACACACGACTTAAGTTTTGACGGTTTAATACCACATAGAAACGGTCACCACAATCCTTATGATTTGATAATAATTCTTGATATCGCGAAACGCGAAGTTCTTTCTAATCTTCCATTAACACGTTCGGCACAAGCTTTCCGAACTGTGAAACTGAAATGTAGCCACCATTGAAGGCCTCTTCAAGCATCTGGAATGTTTCGGTTGCATTCTTTACAAGCTGCACACAAAACTTAATTGCGTATCATTGTTCAAGGGAAACCTCTATTTTGCCGTTTTACGAAGTCGAAAAACATATTTCACTCAAACTGCTCAGAGCAAATTGGCGACCGGCTGCGTTGGAAACTATTCCCGAACCGTTCACTCTGTTGTGATGGGTGATCGTTTCACAATATAATGATCCTGCGCATTACTTTTATAATAGACCCTTTAGTTTTTGCAAGCATTGATATCGGATTTAAGCAAGTTATATAGCTTAATAAAAATCAGCTTAGTTCATCATATCTAAAATCAAGCCAAAAAACAAGAATTTAGCTGCAATCAGTGTTTTTACTCTTAGCAAGGCCCACGTTCTCACTTTAAGTCAAAGTATTATTTTTAGTAAAATTATAAAACTTGTAAGCACAACTGTATCGAAACGATCTAAAAACCAAAATTTTACATTTTTTACCCCGAAATCATATTTAGGCAGTAAATTAAGCTCTAACTTTAGAATGTATTACCAACGTATGTTGTATAAGTATCGTCTTATTTCTAGTCTATATTATTTTTAAATATTTACGTATTCAATTTATAATATAACAGTTCAAATTAGGTTTCACAAGCCGCCTGAATGTTTTCGTTGAATTTTATTTTGTAATGTACAAGCTACCAATTTATAACTCTTTTTCTGCTCGCTTGTTTGAAATGTTTGTCCTCTAAATTCATGATTTAGTAGTACGGTTATCAAAATTTGTCAAACATATTTTAATTTTTAACATAGGGGCTTTGTTATATACAGGGTGTGATAAAAAATATATGCATACCAGCTAATGAAGCACATGTGGGTCAGTTGTCTTCGATTTTTTCAAAATTATGTGGTTGCTGGTGATAAGACCTGGGTTTATAAATACGATGCTGAAACGAAACGTCAAATTACGGAGTGGTAGATTCCCTCATCAGAAAGTCGCACGTGTAAAGCATGCTTATTGTTAATTTTGAATTTTTTGGCGCCTAATTACTCATCTATAAAAAGTTTTTTCCCATCGCACCCTTTATATATCGAAAACGAGTGGGATGTTCATCATCCAGATAAGGAATGGCCTTAAAAGAAAAGCGATTTGGTCACGATTCTAGACGTCCAGGCAACTACGACAGGATCCCTTGACAGTGTTAGGTGCAAAGATTTCTAGGGAGCCTATAAACCATGGCAAAAACGCTAGTGTCTAAAGATTACATTTTGAAAAAAATTAGTTTCCTATACAAAATTGAACAGCAACTTTTGTATTCTCATGCCAGTGTTGTAACATTTTTAATACACTTTGTATATTTTTGTATGTGATAAAAATATGGCTGGTTGACAAATTATTACATTGAAAAATGAATTAATTTTTCTTAACTTCAATTAGAATCAATTTGCTTTCCACTAGAAGCTATATTTATTTTTTGTCTGCCTTATAAAAAACAGGATTATGTAAAAAATTATGAAATTTTTTGTTTGATTTGCAAGAGTAAATTTAAATCCTAATTTTTGCAACACTTTTTTGTATAGATAACACTATTCAAGGTTAAACATTCTTTTTATTTTCGTATAGTATTTTATATTATAATTATCTACATTATATAATGTATTTAAATCAAATGCAGTATTTATAGTTAAAAATATATAATTTGTAATTATATATCAAGTTTTGAATAAGTGATATTGTTGTTTCTAATATAATAATTTTTAGATTAATTGTGCGATTGTTGTCAAATAGCTTCAAGATTTTCTTATAGGGCATTTTTTCTATAAGCCATTGTTCAATCAAAGATTCAAAAAAGTTTTAAGTAGAAGCATAAGAATTGTTTCTCATTTTTTTGCATATTTAGAACTTATTTTGGCTAAAGCTAGGTAGATTCTTTATAATATAAAAATATTAATATTTTTTTAAATAAATACAGTGAAATATATTATCATTAACAATAGTATTAATACTCATTTAAAACTTTTGTTAAATAAAAATTTACAGAAATAGCAAACTTATGCAATTCACTGCAATAAATTTAACACAAATCCATTATTAATAATATCCTAGTTACCTTTCTCAGTTTCCCTGAAATAATTTTAAGTAATTCAGTTGCTGTTCATGACACATTAGAGAATAATTTTATGGTAAAAGGTTTCTAGAAGATTATTATGACCTAGTGAGAAGTATTATTTTGTATGTACATATCTTACTAGCCAAATATTACAATTTTAAAAGGTTTAGACAACAGATGGCACATTTACTGTAATATCTTAATCGATGGTTAAACCAGAGAATTAAATACTCCATACTAAAACTCGATTCACTGTCTCCAATTGCGCTACGCTGATGAGATCCAAAATAGATCGAAACCAGTCCGTGGCTATTGTTGAGAGGATACAATAACTAATGTATAAACATTAATTATGTAATATAAATTACATTTTCGTTATCAATTATGCGTTAACAAATAGCCGGTTAAATAAAACTATCTAACGTATTTCTATTATGAAGGTAAATACATATTATTATTGTATTATTTTCATAGCAGTATACTAAAAATTCGATATAAATTGATAAACATTATATTAATGCATTTCTTATTTATTTGCACAATATGGGAGTTGACAAATCTATCTGGCAGACGAATCTCCAGCCTCCTTCTCGGCATGCAAAAGATGATGTGATAGCAGCAGTCGTCTTGGCACGGGCACAAAAGGAACATTTAAACTGGGAATCTATTTACTAGGATATTCTCGTCAGAGCAGATTTTTTATGGTAGAAAAGTTGTAGTCTAGATAAAGGAGCAGTAAGAAGAGCATGGCATTATTGAGCATTATGGGTGGGTCCTTGCCAAGAGCCGATACATAAAGAACAAAGTCCGCGCGCCGCGAATTGATAACTCGGGGAAATATGTCGATGGCTATCTTTTGTTAGCCGGAATTGATAGAGGCGGAACACACTCATAACGTTTGTAACTTATAATTTATAGTAAATGAGATTCCATTGTGCATGCCGCCATTCAACTCACGTACCACCTTTTTCCGGGCCCAGCCTCGGATACAATAATGTAAAATCCAGTGCCACGTATTCCCCGAACGCAATATTTATACGGATATAATAACAAATTGCATGTTGATCAGACCTTTATTAACTCTTTCCTGGTTCTTATTCTCTCCTTTGAAAATACAATTCCTTTTAATATTGTTATTATATTCAAAACGTATTATAATTATATTTAAATTTATTTAAATAAATTTAAATTAATAAATATTAACCTTAGCCATTGTAAAATTTATAATAAACGTAAAACTTGGTCAAATAAAAAGTTACATCTTGGCACAATCCTTAATTATTAAATTATTGTTGCATAAATGTTTACGTAATTTTATTTCTTGATGTTATGTTATAATTAGAGAGCGGATAAAAAAGCTTAAAAAATCTGAAAAAAGGCACTTAAAAAGGCACAAAATTTAGAGAAAAAAAGCATTAAAAAAGCATAAAAACAGGAAAAAAATCATAAAAACACGAAAAAAGGCACTAAAGAAAACTATATTTTCTTAATATGTTACAAGTTTATCAACATATTTTACATAGAAATTCTGCTTAAAACTAAAATAAACATACTTTCTTTACGCAATATATAATATCATGTAAGTATTTAAAAATTAAATTGTAATTTTATATACATTTCAAAATAACTAAAATGCATTCATGAAAACAGTAGATCATTAAATGTTGTTCTAGGGGTTTAATTGTAAAAATTATTACTTCTGACGCTTAATAAATTTTTGAAAGTGGAAAAGTTTCTTTTTATTTTAAATTATACCTGGATCCATTTGAAAATTGCCATTCAAAATAAAGTTTAATTTATTTAATATTAAAAATCCTTCATTTTCACCGAATACTTCTTTCGATATTATTTTGATTTCCTGGCCAATGCGTTCAGGTATTTTCTAAAATGAATCTACTTTTATAAAGATTTGATTGTGTTGCTCACAAAATTTAAACGCGATTTTATGTAACTAAATTGTTTTGAAGGAAGCTCTTGTTTCTTAAAAACTGTTTGACAGTCATTAACTGGTTTGCTTGTCGTTTCGGGAAAGTTGTATATAGCCTTATTAAATTCTTCACAATTGTTCGCATAGTACATCGTAGCATATAGCCAAGTTCCCCATTTTGTTAGCACTGGTTTATGGGGCAGTGAGATATCAGGTAATGACTTCTTGAATAATTGCACTCATAGAAGAATATACGAACTATTTTTCCATATTTAATTAAATCTACAAATGGAAATTTCATTCTTATAGTTTCAGAAATTCGTTTCTATCCATGTGCTACTTGTACAATACACAAAATGCATTATTAGTAACATTTTGTAACTTGGTATTGTCTACGGCAAAAATAAGCTTGTCAGTCCATCATTTATGAATTTTGCTATAATGTTATTATCAGTTTTCTTCAATTCTTTTGTATATATCAAAATACTATTGGTCGGATGTCTTCATGTTAAACTGCTATCATTAAATTAAACAAGCGTCTGTGGTTTCATCCGCACCAAACCACATATAATTATTGTTAATAATATTTTTAATTTTTTGTAAGGTTTCATAGTACGCAAGAGCTACATAATTTTTTCTCGGGAATGCGCATTTTACAATATTTTCCCAAGAAAGATTTAAATGCATTATTTTGTAATTTTCTTAAAGGGATATTCGAATGTAAAAGTATTTTGCACAAATGTGAATTTTTTTAGTTCAGCTTTGAACTTTTTCAAACGTTCTTGATGTAGTATTGTTATAACTTGTTTTTACATACAAGTCTTGACTAGTTAGGATGCAGTCGGGAACTAAAATAAAACTTACTATTTTTAAACATGCCTTACAAAATAATGTATAGTTTTCACTTGTTAATTCTGGATAGTCTCTAATTAATTCTTATATTGTGGTTTTCACCTTTTGCATTATGGCTTAAATATATATGTGAATTATATAATATAATTTATCTGTGATTCCCCAGGTTAATACGATTCACGCATATAATATTTTTTGATAAATAAGCAAAGTTTTTGGAATGTCAATTCAACGGTTTATAAATGCGAGTTTGAATATGAAAATTAACGAAAACGATAAATATGCGCCAGTCGTCCCATCCGTATTTTTGCCGAGAGTAGAAAATTAATACGGTTGTAGAACACCTCATTATTAGCTATCACTTAAATTTGTTTACATTTAATACTTACTGGGGCCCCTCTTTGGACCTAGTTTAACGACGTTTAAATCCGGAATATCATAGGTGTGATTGCTATGAAGCGTTCGTCTGTATTATCTGAATAATGAGACGGTCAATTATATCTACGAATCCATTGTAAATTGGTAATTTATACTAATATTTATTAATAATAAAATTCATTATAATTATTGTATCATATTATGAAGATTTTAAACAATTATGTTGTCAAAAGATACGAAGAAAATATGTAATACAAATATAATATATAAATGATGGGATACGTATTTTTACGAAAATTCTCTATATTAGCACATTAATTTAATATCAGCGTAAAATTTTTATTAAATGTTTTTTAAATGTTTAAGAAAATGCTCCAAATAAGCATCAGAATCTAAAAAAAGCATGAAAATAAGCATAAAAAGTCAAAATAAGCACAAAAAGTCAAAATAAGCAAAAAAGCACAAAAAAACTTAGCGCCAAGTAATCACATTCTTCAAGATTCGTATAGATATTAAGAAATTTTGTCGATGCTATTAATATTATGGATAAGCATAATGCTAGAAATCCGCTCTCTAGTTATAATAATCGCTCTTCCAATTCCCCATAATTTGTCGGTGGTTATCCAACCAAAGAAAGATTTAGTGCAATTTTAAGACAATAGATGGCACCTGTATGATATTATTATGACTATCAGTTGACCCGGAGAGTTAAAAACGCTTAAAGTAAAATTATGCCTGTCTTCAACTGCACTAGGTTGAATAGATCGAAACATGTCAGTGACTGTTGTTTACAGGGAACAATAATTAATGATTGAATTAATTAATACAACAATATATTTATACACAAAATGTATAATGAACTAGAAACCTCCATTGCCAATGAGTGAATATATTTATAGTTTGTGGGTAATTATATATGTACTAGAATTAATTAATTATTAACCATAATTGGAAAGATCTATAAAATTAAACGTAAAATATATTTATATTATAAATGTGTAAATAAGAATCAGGTTTTCAAAATTTTTTTAAAGATTTTTAGTCAAATTCAGAAACAATTATACGATTAATTCCAAAAAGAAAAATTTAGGCTAGATCCAAAATCTATTCAGTTTGTTATTAGAAAAATACACAGCAGCACCTAATAAGTATAAGATTCTCTAACTAACTTAGGTTATATTCAGAAACTTTGAAAGAAACTGCTCTTTTTTGGTATCAAACACAAGATACATTTTATGTGTGGTTTTAACAAAGTGCAGTTTCTTTTAGCGTTTCTGATTACAAAGTATTATAATACATTTCTTTCTCCCTTCCTTCACTAATCTTCCCTTCTCCTTTTCCCACCCCAACCTTCTCAGAATATTTACCCTGGCCCCATTTTCTCTCATCCATTCTACTACCCTTCTACACCCTTACACCCATCTCACATCCACTTCCTTACATTCCTCTGCTAAGTGTACCCACGTTTCTTTTCTTCTTTGCATAACACACATTCCCCGTATCTTTCACCCATCCATCACTTTCTTCCTCACACTCTCGCCATGATGACTCTCTCCTCTGTTCCCAGTTTGCCCCCCTTCAGATATCTTGGCCTGCTCCCATGTATCTGCCACCTCTCATATCTTCATTGTATTCGCTTTTTCTTATCTGTTCCTGTCTCTCTTGTCATTCCACCTCTTTCACTTTCTCGTGTACCCAAGCTGCCATATTTACCTCTTTCTCCAACCATTCCCTTACCATCACCTTCGACAACTCTACTCATACATCCCCTTCCTCGCTATTATCCATCTTCCCTGTTCTGCGTCCACCCTTTTCCTCCATACCTTCTCCATTAGCCTTCCCTCCTCCAGTCCACTTACTTTCATATCATACCCAGCCACTCTCTTTATTGTCCCACTCCATACACTCTCTCTATTCGTTTCCTGAAGCAGTATGTAACCCGCAGTCGATTTCTGCACCCCTAACATCTGCCTTAGGAAACACCGCTATTCACTCTCTATACTTGTACATTTTTACC
This sequence comes from Ontholestes murinus, assembly GCA_963969525.1. NCBI lineage: Eukaryota > Metazoa > Arthropoda > Insecta > Coleoptera > Staphylinidae > Ontholestes > Ontholestes murinus. The sequence goes on from OZ018388.1 coordinate 27,861,656, forward strand.
CTTTTTACCCTCCATTAATATAATATAGTTATAATTATGAGTTGATTTAATATATCCGTTGGATACATTTCCTTTAATTTCGAATTCGTATTAAGAGCAGAGACATTGAGTGGACAAACAACCGATTATGACGGAACACAGTGGGATTTTAGATGCCAAACATGTGGTGCGACGTTTTTATTCTTTATTTAAAAATTGTTTTACAATAAGTATTTATACATTGATTTAAACAGGTACTGCTTGAAATAGTAGGCTATATAATCCAAATCTAGGTCAAATTTAGGAGATCCGCGCAGTTCATCTTTAATTACTAGGAACAAGAAAAAGCCAAGTTGGGGATGTAAGACGGATGACCCATCAATTTGATCTTTTGTGTGTCCAAATACTTGTTTGTTGCATGTGATGTGTGTGAGCTCGCATTATCGTGATGCAAAATTATTCGTTGTTTTGGGCTGGTCTGTATGGTTGTACACCACGCTGAATGAACGGTCTTTTGTTTATCGAGAGCTACAGTTACCACATGAATGGTTTTCATGAAGAAAACGCTACCATTTGCTTCTTAACTCATGTTGGCTTTGATTCACTCCCAAACTACTGGTCGTACTAATGCTTAAACATCATTAGATTTTGTGATATTTCACATGATCATCTTCTTCAATTCAATTTCGCACAGCATCGATATCCGGCCCAATGACCGATTTTAGACGACCTTCTTTAATTTCGTCCGTGAGCAAACTACGTCCACTTTGAATTCAGTGTACCAGCGATATCAGTGGCTGTGGATGGTGCTTCATCGCCAAATGTTGAATTTAGCTGATTGATACAATTATCTTAAGTTAGATTAAGTCGAAATTTATAATAAATCATAGCTCAAAAATTTTCGCGGATTAATTCCATCTTTTGATGGAGATGAAATTTTTAACTTACTGTAAACAACATAAATAGTGCTCGCAAGTAAAACGTTCTGAGTACAAGCTTTGCGATGCCAATGTCAGATTCTACCTAAAAATACCAGTGCTTTTAGTTCTCAATACATAAATAGCAACCCTTGTATTAGCGGAGTACCCTGGTACTATTTGGTGACCCTTAGAAATCAACAGTCCCTTCTAGAAATTGGCTGGAGGTAGTTCTAGTGATTTTTATTCATTATTTCTCGCAATTGGTGCTGGTGGTGAAACCTCTGTAAGGCCGAAGAGTGGTACACAAATGGTACACTCCCAGAAACGTAGTAGGAGTAGCTGTACAATGTACGGTACTTAGTATTTGGGAGCCAGCTTTCTCGACGTCTTCTTTGAGTATTGTCACAAGTCGCTGGGGCTGCAACTTCTGCCAGATCGTCATTTTATTTTTTTGGGTTTGTGTGTAATGAGAAAACGTTACTGTTAAGAATTCCCAGCGTGATTTTCTTTTATTTTGCACCAACATTAGCTTACCAATAATGGTAGGTAGGATTAGTTTCACACCAATGACAATGAATTAAACGTGGCCGTGCAGTTAGTCGCCGCTGTTTTTCGTTTGTGTTATAATTAAGGAGTTATCGCTATATAGTAAGGGTAGAGTCATTTAAAAAAAAGAAATTATGTTATTCTTTTTTGAACGCGAGAACTGGCTAATAAATGTAGTTTGTTTAGTATGTTTTTGAATTCGTGTTTTAATTTAATTTGATTGCTTATGCTAAGAAATCTCTAATCGGTTTTGGAATCAGGTGGCGAACCCCAGTAATTGTTTAGTTACTGAACATTAACCCTCCCCCCTATTTAACTAATTGTAGTTGGGCCCGATTAGTGATGGAGAAGGTAAATTAAGTATAGGTAGTTAGAAAAGTTAAAACGAGGCGTCCTTTTTGTGGGTTTCTTCTGCTGGCGAATTAATTGTTTGGGCGCGTGTAATTCTGCTTTAGCCCGGTTTTTGTACTCGGCTGCTTGTATTGCCGAAGTTCTGAAAGAAATCGCATCTTCTTCTCTTTTTTGGGGGGGAATGGGTCCCAGTATTTCCGCTTCCCGTATACTATTCTCCACTAGTCTGGCTTTTATGAATATACTGATATCCTTACTTGGGTTTCTGTCCATCAGCGACTTATGGTAAGCTGTTTGCGCATAAAATGCGATTATTATATTTAGCCTTTTTAATTTGTTATTTTATAATTTGTAAATCGCAATTCTACTAGTTTTATTGTGTGTTTGATTCCTGGGAACGATAATTTTATCCCTTATGGTAGGAAACTTATTTATTGCATGTTTTTTTGGCATACTAAACAAGTTGGGTACTATAAAACTCTGCACTCTTCACCGTTTAACCAATCGAGTCCCTTATCACATTCACCTGACCAAAGTGAAGGCGCAGCGAGGTGATAAAATCATTTGTAGCACTAGGCGCATTTTTACACAATCCTATGTCTTGAATTAACATTTAAATAGTGTAAATAAATTTTTTTCGTGTTCGGCTTCCAAAAGCAATATTTCGGGGCTCGGGAATAAATTAATCAGAGATTAGTTCCCCGCGTCCTACCATTTGGTATGGAACATGATATTAGGCAGCTTTTGTATCGACAATCAGATTCAGAAGACCTACGGCAATGATTCGTGTCGCCTACAAAAACATGGAATTTTTTTTGAAATCAAATCGATAATCTACTGTTAATTATAAGATCGTCTCTAACATCGTCGGAGTGTGAATTTCTGACCCGGAAATGACAAGTATAGTATACTCGTACCCTTTGCGCCATCGCGCCGTCCTCAATGGCAAAGAATGAAACCTCAGGTACGCCTGGCTTCCTTCGCCGACTCTAATTACGCCTGGGACACTAACGTTTGTGAGGGTAGGAAACTTAATATGACCACGAAGGTATGCAAATACGACCGTTCCGGAACCCTGACCCTTTTGATTGTGAAAGATTTGAATTTGTCATCTCATCGGATGCTTGACCTGACTCTTCATATCCCCGTTTTGTGTGATAATTTTACTACTAAACTGGATTTATCATAGATCTTTATTTGCGCTTAGAAGTTTGAATGCTGCGTGTCAATGTCTGGAACGATGATGCTCTTCGTACTAGCGTTTTGTCACGACTTCCCGAAATATTACTCTCTTTACATCGTATTCTTCCTTCAATGCTTCTTCTTCAAGGGAGTGTCCTCACAATTAAGTACTCTTCTCATAATCTACAGCGAGCTTGTTGAAATACGCAGTAAGCGAACATAAAAAGACCGTGTTTTCGTGCTAATGGGCGCCATCGGCGGCCCGATTGAGCAAACAGGCAGCAAGAGTACACCCGCGAGGTTGCCCAAACAAGAACCGCCAAAAATGTTTGAGGAATTCATCAGTGGTTTCCCCAAAGTTCGACCAAATGGAGAACATTTCAGCATTGAGAACACGCGGCAAATAATGCCTGAGAATCGCCTGCTATGCTTTACCGAATGCCACGCTCGAGGAATGGGCTAAATGGCTTAAACGGCTTATGACAGTGGCTCGCAGATCTGACCGTCCATTGATAATCGCCGGGGATCTGAACACAATGGGGGTGAGCAGGGCTGAACCGCAGAGGTCTAATGCTCCTCGACACGATTGTTGAACTGGACTTGGAGCTGGAGAATGCACCAACGTTTAGAAAGAATAACTCGGCATCGGTACTGGAGGTCAAGGGAGACCACCGCATTTCCTTCACTTTTGCTGCTCGAAGGTAAGGCAACTTCCACCACCGCCGAGATTGGGTCCAGCCTGGGCCATCCATCGTCCCGACTGAGAGAGGTTCCACCACCCACTGAGGTTCATTACCATCGAACCTAATGAGGTCGCTGGGACCTTTTCTAATAGGCTAGGATCCGCCTACGACGCAGCCGTCTCCAAGAGGAAGGGCCCAGCCAACCTAAGGGCGTACTGTTGGAGCATCGAGACGGGGATGCGCGGGGCTGAAGCTGGCAGCAGCGGTAGCGAGGGCTGACTCTAAGCGCACTGTAAGGAATAGCAAGACGTCGGCATGGAAGAAACTCATGGCGGAGGTAAACAACGATCTTTGGGGCAGGCCGTAGAGACTGTGAGACGAAAGCTGGTACAACAACATCCAAATCCCAAAATGCTTGCATCAGGCGGGACGAAGGCGGTAGAATAAACACTTTCGTTCGCTCTTGGCAATCCCACAACCGTCAATTTGGCCATGAACACGTGGCCAAGGGAAGGAACGTTCCCGACGCGGTATAAGATGGCTCGACTGGTACTGCTACCGAGGGATGGTAAACTCCAAACAACTGTCGGAGGCTATAGGCCATTGGGTCTATTAGACTTGTCGAAGGCAACCTGTTTGAAAGGGTCATCAGAGACAGGCTGGTCAAGTAGGTGGCAATTACGAAAGGATTATCCAGTTGCCAATTTGGTTTCCAAAAGGGGAAGTCGACCGTTGACGACCTGAAGGAGGTCCGCAGTCAGGCCAACGAGGACAACACGGGTCCGCTAAAAGGGAGGTGGTACTGCTTGGCAATTACCTTGGTCGTCAGGAACTCTATCAACTCGATCACCTGGACCACAATCATAGAGGCACTGGCGAGAAGAAGGGTCCCGGAGTACCTAGTGGCCACCATCGCTGACTACCTGAACAAGCGTTCAAACCACTTTATAGGAAACAACGGCGTGTCAAAGATCTGGGAGGTGAAGAGAGGGATCTGTGAGCCGCGCGAGCCAAGCCAGCGTAGGCGAAATGCGCGGAGGCGCAAAGGAACAAATACAGGCTACGCGAAGCTTAGTTCTCATCACTGTGTTGTGTTGTGGTTAAGTTCTTCCTGCTGCTTATATATCACATTGTGAATGGTAAGCCAAGCTCTGAATGCTTATTTTATGCGGAATACCCTAAGCTGTTTAAAATAATTAGTAGCCAAGACAATTGTATTTATTAATAGAATTAATAGGTGGTGGAAACATGATTTGTTCTTAAATGGTGAAGAGTGGTATTCAATATCGTTTCGTAGATCTAGGACATATGAAGAGTTCCTACATCTACCTGATACTGTAGAATTACAACACGTTATGGAAATCAAGGATTTGGGTGTAATGTTTAATGTCCAACCACATATAATCTAGAGGTCTGTCGCATGTGGGGAATTGTTTGGCTTATAGGCCGAAAGCTTAGTGTGTCATGCATAGTTACTTTGTACTTCTCCTTGGTTCGCTGTTAATTGAATTATGCTATATGGTCACCATATAGTCAGACTGACATTATCCATTGAAATTGTGCAAAAAAAATGGAAAGTATTGAGTTCAAGATGCGTGTAAATATAATGCGCAGTCAAAGACTTTTGAAAGAACGTAGAGTGTACACACTGAGTAACTATTATCTTCGGATGCATTAGTCATGTACTGCTTTAGATCAATAATTGTATCATAACAAAATGAATGAATAATTTATTGATTTTAAATAAATTTGTAAACTTTCTACATAATTTTAGAACTAGTGGAAGCTGAATTAACTTTTAATTACTACTTGCTTTTGTAGCGTACCTTTTATAGGAATAATTTAGTAGAGTAGTTAATAATTTCTATTAATATTTTTGTTCTTACCGTAGTGAGAGGCTTGCAACCCCTAAGATCTATGTATTGTACGTTAGTAGCTTTGAAAGATAATCGAATTTATGAGAACTAATAAATAAATGAAACAAATTTCTATAACAACAGGTATCCCATTTTTCGGATATAATAAGAATGTCTGGGAGATAGACAGAAACCCTTAACACAACAGCCTGATAAATCCGTCAATTTATCTTCTACGTCCATACGAAATTGATTACTCAATAATCACCGGAATCTTCTTTTCGTGGATCACATTGAATGGATACACAAGTATACCACACATACACTGGCAGACCGGCGGATTAGTGATGGACCGCATATTTCACATTTCACGGCCCCGGGGAACGAATGATGTTAATTCATTTAGATTATGTCGGTATTGATGTATCAAGTAATAATGCAGGCTCGGATGCGTCCGATATAAATGGAATCGATCATTTCGATTGCTCTGTTTCCCTATTCCCGTCCCGCTCTATCCCGTTCTATTCACGCCGTCCACCCACACACACACCGGCAGGCCACTGGCCATGCGTAATTATCCCAGAATTAGTACCGGCTGTGAGGTACCATCATCGATGCTTCGATGGTAATAATGTCGTTCTGGATGATCTTCAGCTTACTCGATTGCGATTATACAGAATACGAAGCATTATCTTGATATGCAATTACGTCAGGTGGAATTTAATTGCTAAAGTCATTATGTATGTTGTCTTCATTTGATTATATATAATTATAATTATCCTATATTATAATAAGTAGCTTGTTACTGTCACACTTTACTTTTGACATTTTATTGTAATTAATCCAATTCTTAAATCTACGAAATGATTTTTAATTTATAATGTGTTGATATTAAGTAAGGAATATCTTTGAAGTAAAAATGTTAAGTGGTTATATAATGCTACAATATTTTTAATACTCCAGCTCTGAATGGATTCGTCGAGTGAATGTAATAGATTTTCGTTTAAATGTAGGTCGATTTAAAGTGGCGAGACACAAGCATCACCAGCCCAAGCAAAAGCAGCTTTACTGTTATTGCAGAGCAGAGCAAACAAATAATACAAGCAATAAGTAAAATAAAGTGCATGTAAGCACGATCAATTTTTCCACGTACCCCTCCGACGTAGCGCAGATACCCTCAAGATCGGTCTTATTTAATATTGACAATAGACATTGCGAAAAATGGGAATTTATGTGCCTCGTGGGGGGTCGCGAACGTTATGCTAATCAATATTTCATATTGCGCCCTGTTCTTGTTCGGTTCGCTCGTTTTTTTTTTTTGCTTCTTTGCGGGGTCCCCGTTGTTCATCTGTAGTGGCCGACGCCCCAGGTCGCCGTGAGACAAGATGAGACAAGACAAGACAAGACAAAGGGTTGCGCCATTGTCTTAGTATGCAAATAGGGTCGTGGCGAACGTGCCGTTGACGTATGCTAATCTATTACTTTCTCACGGGGACGAAGGAGAGGCGAAAACTGTTCCGCATAAATGATGAACAATTAAGATGTTTCCGTTGATATTCCTGCGAAGAAATTTCACCAACTACCTCCCCGACAGGGTTTTATTATCTCTGCGTCACATCACCAATTTATTCATGACTGACTCTCACTTCATTATGCGAAATATGGAAAAGTATTCATTCAAATTATAAACTTTATAATTACCGCCGCCCGAAATTTTCATACCTTCGTCACATCGTGTATATGGGTTGTAACGCTTTTAAAATTGAATAGTAAAAAAGCAAATTGCAGAACCTTGTGCGTAAATTGAACATATTTTTACTATTGATTCAGATACAATCAAATAAAATAAAAATAATTTAATATATAAATATCAGTTCAAGAATGAAAACAATTTTAGTTTTTAGAATGATTGTATTGTAAATATTAATTATTTGTTATTAATTTTATCATTTTATATTCATATTTTATTTATTTTATCATATTATATTTCTACGTAAATCTGGTTTACAAGAATCCTTTAAAACTCGAATTATTAAAAATTTAAATCTCGGATTCTGTAGTCATTTATACAGGGTGTTCCATGAGAAAAGGACATTTTACAAATAAAAGGTACCTCATTATTTTAGTGTTCAATTTTTTTTTATTGGCGGAAATAAGTAGGTCAGAATACGCAGCTTGAGTTACTTAGGAACAAAAAAATAATATCATTAAGATGGTGACGTTCTCTGAAGTTAGCTTTCACTCTCTTCAATAGTTGACGATTGATCTGAACGATATTTTGCTTTGTCGCAATTCGTCCAGTATACGAGGTTTTTTTTTATACACACGAGACATTAGATACCCCACTTGAAAAACTCGCAGATTGAAAGGTCTGAAAGGTAAATCACCGAATCTGGAAACAATGCAATTAGGCAACATATATCTAATAGCAGCATTGACACTCGGGCAGTAGCTCCATCCTGTTAGAACCCAACATTTCGCATATTGATTCGTCACTGTGTTCCCGTTTAGGTAGATGGCCCTATGAAACCAAACTTCCCGATGCCGCGCCATACCGTAACTTTGACACTGTGTAGTGGTAATTCATGTAGAATTTGTGGATTTTCAGAGGCCCAGAATTGGAGATTTTAATGCTTGCGCTGTAACACTATTGAAATGAAAATGAGCTTCATCTATCATTATCAAAAACGCATTAGGCTCATCTTCTAAAAGTTGGAGTATTCGGTGTCTTTCAACTGATGCACAACGTAGCACAACATTCCACAACTGCTATTTTATAGTATTGTAAACGTAAAACTTGGTGGAGAATTTGCCGCATTGAAGTGTCGAACATTCATAGTGCTGCAGAATGCCGATGATCTCAACGCCTTGACTATGTAACATAGCCTGCTTCTTTTTCATCGCTAAATCGTGTTCTGGCTCTGTATGACTCTACGAAGGGACGAAAGAGACGTTGAACTTCTTTGACTGATTCGCCGCTTTTCACACAATGTTCATACAGGAAAAAGCGATGTTCCACAGCAGCGTGATTGAAACTAAATAATTACAATTGACAAATTGCAATGTCAGGGGAGGGCGCCCACACCTTCGGTTCCCCTCCTCAGCCCCTTCCGGTTTAGTACTACCTAACTTTCCTGTTCCCACCCAAAAATCTGTTAGTGCTATCTTTTTACTTATATCATGATTTTTAATTTTGTATCGTAACGTCTTCTTTAGATATTTATCAAACGTGTTTGTTAGTTGTGGAAGTAGAAATATATTGCAGTAATTACTTCAATATAAACGATATAAAATACCAATCCCTCGAAATCTTACAACCATAGGGTATGGCAAAAGTATGATTATTAAAAGGAAGTGGTTCTTAGAGGTTAATTAAAAACTTCGTGTTGTTTCACAATTTTTATATTTTTCTGACTTGTTTCGACCGTTGCTTATTTTCAAGGAGATATGTGCAAAATTTGTAATATACTGAAAGTAGTTCTGTTTATTCAATTGTGGAAGACCAAACCTCTACGAAAGAGACCGCATTGTAATTCATGAATCTTTCATTATACCTTAAGAATCACTATCACCATGCATACAGTCGTTTTAAAATTAAGAAAATTTAAGAAATTCAGTTGATGTTAAAGATTTAGAAATATAACAGTTATCCAAAACTTAAAAAAATCAACGAATTCAGTTGATGTGAAAGATTTGTAAAAGAAAATTACTATATATAAGATTGCCCTAGTAGGATTTGAAGTGTCTATCATGATGCTTAACGTCTCAAAAGGGTCTAGTAGCGCAAACATAGTAAATTTGCCAATGCGGCCCTCGCTGCTAAAAACCCATGCAACGCGGTTTGAATAGAGACCAATTGTTTGTTGCATGGATTTAAAGCACCAAGTTTCTTTAGTTGTGATAAAATATTCGAACATGATTTGATGAAACGGTGATAAAAGGTAATGTCAAGGATACATTCTAACGCTTTTAGGTCAACGGGTTGCGGGTGCGGGAAAGGTCAGATTACAACAACCTTGAACAGAAGACGTTCTGTTCCCTCATTACTGATGCTTTGACCCAAATAGCTGAAAACATAATTAACTGAAGAGGCTATTATATATTGAAAATTCATATTCACTTGTTTAGTTGTTGAAGTAAAACACTTAAATTTTCAAAACACTTTATTATTGCTTTTTTGAAAACGCAACAATCTTCAGTCGAAGAAATGGTAACAATAAAAGTTTGTGACAGGTTTATATAGTAATTGCTGTGGAGGGTAAGGGGGTTGGGCAATTACTATATAAACCTGTCACAAACTTTTATTGTTACCATTTCTTCGCTTGAAGAAGCCACAGTTTGGCGAAAAAATTGTTGCGTTTTCAAAAAAGCAATAATAAAGTGTTTTGAAAATTTAAGTGTTTTACTTCAACAACTAAACAAGTGAAAACATAATTGACTGGGTTAATTTTGATTTCAAACGAATTCAACCATTAAAAATTTTGAAAGAGGTGACAAGCGTTAGTCTTAACTGAAAACGAGTTAGCGCAGTGCCCAGGCCATAAACAGGTTTGAGCACCGTTTCCTTAGCCAAAACTTAACCTGATATATTCATAGAGTTTAAAAGATGTCGCAATTGACGTTTTTGGGATGTCTTCAAAATTGATCGGAATTTGATAGTAGACTCTGATCAAATCGATTTTAGAAATAACGTAGTATAACAGTTATAGGCAAAATCGTGTAAGAGAGGAAAATGATACTGGCCTAGAATTTTGCTTCTGTTTAAGCCTAGGTAGTCACCATCTGGTTTCGTTACTAGGCATAACGGTGTTGCTTAGAGGTTAGCTGGAGGTTCAATCAAACCGAATTCGTGTAGTTTGACAAAAACATTCTTGTCGCTTGAAATTTCTGCGGTAGCAGTCTTCGCGATTTGATAAAAACATAAGATTCTGCAGTTTCAATTTGATGTAAAGTTAATTTAACACCACTGTCAGCTCAATTTTTGGTCCCAGAATTGGTGACTTTACTGAAATGTGAAAAACCTGAGGATGGGCTGACATTAGTAATGTGACAGCACGTTCAACTACTTATAGAGATTACGTTCACCCCGGTTTAGACATATCCACACATTGCTATAGACCAACTCAAACCTGGATACGTTTCCAACGTTTGGACTACTTGCGTAGAAGTTCCCAGAAAGAGGAAATAAATGTTCTAGTAGACCTTAAAACTATACTAGGTATGCCTCTATTTCCTGTATGTCTATGATCACCTCGAGCGCGAAGTCGCGTGGAATCAAGGCAGTCAGAAGCGGAAAGGAGTACCAATGGAAATGACATTATTTTTTGCATAAAATTAGTAAATCTGTGTATAATTTATCAGCTCTTAAATTTTTTTTCGTGAATGCTTAACTGAGTTAAGTTCTGTAAACGCTACACCTTTTTTCTACAAACTTTTTACATACATACGTTCTAAGAAATTAAAGATAAAAAAGACCAAATGCAAATAGTACTATTAGGGGATCTTAAAATGTTTACTTTTTGTAATGTAGGAAGTAGCCACAATCGATTAGTATACGAATGCCTTAATCTTTAAGGTGCAATAATACTAGAAGGCGTAGATCAAGGTAAATGAGATTTGCAAGTAGTATTAAGCTTAGTTTGTTATCGGCGTTATATTTTGATCTATTTTATAAGCTACCCATTGCTTCTATTAATAATTTGCATAAATTCAGCATTATTAAAATATTTCAAACGAGATAATTTTCCAATATGTGCAGCTGCCAATGTGAAACAACAGGAAGGTCTTTTTTGTCAAAGTGGATTATTACCTTCTCCGGGAATTTCGGTATTTACGTGACAATATCGATGTCGTGGTACCGAAGAGCATGGTATAATCGTCTGCCGTCAGCAGTGATGGTTAGCCTGGTCGGCTCCGCCGCAACAAACCTCTCGCCCTTCTATATAACCTGTATATATTGTATATAAGTCTGTCTTTCTTTTGTAATACATCTTCTTCTTCTTCTGGTCACATGTTTAATTTACACATTTTTCCTTTATTTTATTTTAATAGATTGCCGGTGCCCATACGTCGACGTGGCGTGGAAGCTCAAGCAACTAGCACATGCGGGAAGCTGCTTAATCGAAGCATGCGGCTGTTAATCGATGGCGAGCCTCACCATCGACCCCCGTGCCGCTTCCAGCGCGTGTGTGTTCCAGAGTATCGCAGTGCTAGTTCCTTGCCAGTCGTTCACGTAGACTTCTTCTGCGTCCCCAATTACAAGTTCAAACTTATGTAAAGAGTCAGAGGTTAGTCTAGATCTAGAAGTAAAAGTACCTTACTCCTTGGGTTTGCCACTGGTATCGTGACCAATTAATAAGAAAATAGTATGTTGAGGATGGGCTGTTTAATTTTATTAATACCTAGAGGGGAAACGTTCTTCCCTATTATAGTTTTGGGAGTATTAAATATTTAATTGGTTTGTTGTTCCCTTTTTTGAGGAAGTCACAATGAAGGTCGTTATAGAGTTAGAAATAAACTTGTGGCCGAATTATTTATAAATTGTCATCATTGTAACTTCTGATAATAAATAATAATATTTTATATTCCGTTCTAGGGATTGAACAGATTTTATGAATTAATACTAAGCTTCAGTCAAATTATTTTTTTTATCATGGCTCTTATATTATCCCTGTCATATTTTTTTGCAAAATCTAAAAAGTATGTTAGAAATATTTAAATCTAAATTCTTCCGACGATGTTTTACTCTTAATATGTTTTTTTTTGTAAATTTGTTATATTCATTTTTCTTATTCTTGAACGTTCTTTTTTGTTCCAGAATCTAGCTTTATATTGTGAAAGGATAAATTCAGTTCCGCTAATCTTTTTTGTTTGTCTTATTTTGAAAGAAACAACTAGGGGACTACGAATGACTCTTCAAGAATATAAATGTAAAAGCTTAATGTTATCTGTTCAACAATAAATGTGAAACCTTCCCAACTATGTTGTTTTATTTATTTTATACTTTCTTTACTTTCTGTTAGCTGATTTTGTCATAAGATTTATAGCTATATCGATTGATTGTATGAAATAAAAGTCGAGGGGCTAGTAATGTCAAGGTCACCTGTTGGCTAAATATAGTCGACGTCTATGACAAATGGACAATTAATCCTATGATCGAAAAATAAAAATGCCTCTAATAGAGCATAGATTTCATTAAAAAATACTGCGGAGATTTTGTTTTTGGGAGGAATTAAAAAAAAAACTTGCATTTAGTTGTTTAGAAACGAAAACAGTTCTTACATTTAAAATTGCTCTCATTTAATTTTTTATCATCGCTAAAGTTCATCTATTGTAGCAATAGTGTAAGATTATTTTGAACTTCTAAATCGTATTCTAAATTTATTATTATTTATCTTGCTATTTGATTTACAAGTTGGAGTTACTGTATTTAAAGTATTAGGTTGTAGTATTTTCATTTAGCCTTTACTTTATTTTTTAATTTTCAACATTCGATCGTTGTAGAAATATTGATTAATTTAAGATGATCTTACAAATATTTTATTATTTCCAGTGACGAAACAGTCACAATCGATGACTGATTGACACATTTTTAAGTGATCTCAATTTCTAGGTGCACTCTATTTAATATGAGAAGATTTGCTGAGCCATAAATAGGGAGTTTTGCTAGCCGTACCAATCAAACTGCATTGATTAGTCAGAGATTATTAAGGGTCTGGGGATATAAGCACTTTATTCAATGAACTCGTCTATTTCTTTCTTCTTATGATGCTTTGGATTACCTGTTAAAAAAATACACTTAATTTTGAGCACAGGAATCACAGGCAGACTTCATTCTTCAGAATGTTCTTCCAGTCAAACATAGATGGAATGTTCCCATTTATTTCCGAATTTCTTTGACTTAAATACTCGTGTCTATTTTAGTAAAATGATATATTCTTGAAGCTCTTTCTATAACTGTAGATAATTACATTACTTTATATTTCAGTATTCTACTTAAAATTGCTAAATTTGTGAATTTTATTAATTTCAAATGACATTTTAGTTAATAGTGATATGGTAAAGGTAACGAGGAAGTATTATTTTGCCAATGGTCTAAACAGTGAATTAAGTTTCTTTTACTTAGAATAACTGCAGACATAAAGTTCCAGATATACCGAAAATTATTTAATAATATTTTTTATTGAAATCTGGAAACATCTTTTTTTAGCCTCTAGTTCTTGATTATACAGTTTGTATACTAATATACTTTGGCTAAATTATGTTCGATTACTTTTATTCTTTCTTAGTTCATTATTTTTTTCGATATATCCAAAATATTTTTAATAAGTAAGAGATTCTACTGACGACCTTTCTTAAATTTTTTATTTTTTTTTTATATTCAATTATTATTTTAGTTGTACGTTTATTCAAGTAGCAAAATTTATCTTAAGCTTTATATTGTGAACAAATATCCTTAGTTCTTACCTACTTTTCTTATGACATTTAAAAAAGATTAACGGAGTAACTAAAAAATGTTTGAAATTATGATTGATTTTGCTAAAATAAGGTTATCTCTGTTCTATTGGTATATAACTTCTCTTTTCAAAAACAAAATGATTTCTCTAATTTTTAACCACATTTCTAAATACAAATTTGAATTTCTTCCTCGTCGATCAACTGCTCTTCCACTTACCTCCTCCCTTAAAGGTAGAGCTTCTGCAGTTATAATTCTGGATGTCCAGAAAGCTTTTCACTCTGTCTGGCGTCATGGCTTATTATACAAGTGCCAACTCGTAAATGTCCCCCCTATATTATTTTTATTAGTAAACAATTAATCTATAATAGATCCCTAAAAGTAAAATCCACAACACTTTTTCTTCTTTTATTCCTGAACAAAAACTCTTCAAGGCTCTGCTCTTTCACCTCTACTGTATAATATCTTTACCGTTAATATTTATAACCCTGGTCCTCTTTTCTTTAATCCGTCCAAGTATCTCCTGCATTTTGTAGATGATACAGCCCTAATTTCACATACTTCCACTTTACCAAAAGCCCCCAATTCCTTTAACAGCTTATTCCTTCAACATTGGTTTGCAAAATGGCGCATTAAAATGAATCCCCACAAATCACAGCTCCTAATTCCCCACCATCGCATCAATAATTCACCTTATTCTCCTAATTTCCCAAACAATTACCACCCCCCTCAGTTTCCGTTAAGTACTTGGGCATAATTATAGATTTAAAAACCAATTTTAAAAAGCAAACTGCTATTATCAAACGCAAAGTAACTACTAGAGCAAAATATTTTGGATATCTTACTTATAAAAATAATGGTGTTACTATCAAAACCGTAGTAAAATATATAAAATGATTTATCGCTCATTCTTGAACTCTGGTTGTATCCTCTATCCCAACCCTATCAATCCAACACTCCGTAATATTAAAGTTCGTAAGCAAGCATCCCTTATTGCCCTAACAAGACTCTGCCATCCTCTTAATACTTTACAGAATCCTTCTAAACAGCTACTTTATGATACCATCTTAGTTATTATTCCCATTCAAGAACGCCTTCGACCAAAAAAATTCTTAAAAATTCTTTCAACTTTTATATTTATAATATGACTAGACAATATTAGGCAGAAAAACCTGGTCGGTAGCCATTTGACACATTAATAAACTAAGACATCATTAATTATTTATTATTAAAATGTAAACTTGTGTTAATTTATCAATAACAATGTATATTATTCTTGGTTATTTTCATTATATTTGTAGTTCGGACTGCTCATATACAAATAATGGTACTAGCTACTTTTTTCTCATTGGTGCAATCTACTGCTCAGAATTATATATACTTTATGTGAGAAAAATTTTCTGTCAACCATGATTTGCAGATAATTTTGTCGTCAGTTTCATAGTTTTGTTTCACTGTTAGCAGTGTTTACATACTGAGTTCAACTTCCCGATTTTACCTCTAATTACTGTTGTACCAAAATTGGCCAAACTAACATTTCTACGACATGATTCATGTTTTCAATTAATCGACTCTATAACGTTCTAGTTATCAATCTCCATCAATCACAGATAAGGCGAAAGGAAAATAGGATGAAACAGATGCTTGGAATTATTAACCTGAATTATAAGTTTAATTCTAATATTAAACCATAATAGATTATATGCTATTTTATGATGAAAAATAGTTTTAGAGTTAGTAGATGAAATTTGAAATACTGTATATAATTTGGACATACTGTCTAAAAATTTAGGCCAATATGATTGCAGAATTTTTCCAGCGATCCTTAAAATTAAATATTTTAAGAAACTTCGTACAGCGATACATATATCCAATAAATACTTCTTATCTGGATTTGTGTCATCTATAAGTATGCTTTCTAGCAAAGCAAGGTTTTCTAAATAAAGTAGCCAGAAGAAGATTAGTGAATTGTTTTTTGCTGATAAAATATTTTGCATATGAAGTCACTTTGTGCGAAAGAACAAAAAATAAATATGCTGAAAAATGTAAAGCATAGACCTTGAAGGCGAGTTCTTGACTTCTCATATCCTTCAATGGCCAGTTTGATTGCCATTGAAGGATAAGAAGTCAAGAACTCCGCCTTCAAGGTCTATGCTTTTTATTTTTAAGTGTATTTATGTATGTATTTTATGTATTATTAAACAGATTTTGTAAATAAATAACTAAATGAATAGTCTTCTTATGTTATGTTTCATCAAATATTGAATCAAGTATTTAGATAGAGGCACGAATTATTATTGGAAATATGTAATTTGTTTATAATAACTATTTTAATTAATGCAAGTATTCGAAGGTGACATTTTTCAAATGGTTATCGACCGGAAGACTTTCTGTCATGTTTTGTCAATCTGGTAGCATCAGTCTGTAATTGCTGTAATTTGATGATATAATTATACTAGCTTAAAAATGGTATAATGATGTTTTTTATTTTCTAATTTTAGGGTTAGATTAAGGTTTCTAGAACGAATTTTGAACAGTGTTTTTTTAATAAATTCAATACATGTTTTGCTCCTTTCTTAGTTTTTTGCTAAGAATAGAATTATTAGATAGGAATAACTAGGATAGTATCATATAAGAGATGATTGGGAATGTTTTAGTTTGGTTATGGTTCTAAGCAATGCTCTTGACTTGACCTTTATGGCAAACAGAGTCCAAAGCTTTAAGAATAAAGCTGCAGAAGTTTTAGCTGAAGTGCCCTGTTTCAAAATTCTAAGTTGCAACTAAATGTTAAGGAATCTATTTGATTACCGTAGTTATCGAACATTTACTTTTAATTCCTTGCTAATGGTGTTTATATTTTCCCGTGTGTATTTAAAATTTAGTTTTTGGCCTATGGTTATGTTGAAATAAAACTAAAAGGTAGGAACTTAACTACTCTTTAAGATAAAATACTACCCTACTAATTTTTATTTTTAAACACAATAAATATAAATGTTTTTTTTTTGGAAAATTAATTAAACCTCTTTTAACAAATATTTATTATACCTCGCATGGTCTTAATAATAAACTGAACTACCCTATGAAACTTGAGATAAATTTGTACAGTAGATCAAGAGTATGCCAGATCAACATAAAATGTATTCATGTAGGTAAGAAAGAGGCTAAATACTGTAACAAAATTGAATTTTTATAACATTAACGACGAAGAAAGCAATATTTTACCGAATCTAGGCAATAAAGCCAAAAAGTCGACGTGGCGATGAAATGGAAATATGAGCGATTTTTGAGGGTTGATTTTGATTTTTTGTGAACCAATATTAAAGGGAGTCAGTGATCTCTTGTAAAAACTAGTAGACTTTCGGGAATGGGTGATAATAATTAATAAATTGCTGCAGGTATACAGAGGGATCGAATTAATCCCGAGGTGTGCCTTAGGAAAATTATTGTTCTAAAGTAAAAAAGTTTTTATTTTGATTTAAAGAATCTATTGGAAAGGAATTGATTGATGATTAACATAATATGTAAAGGAATATTTAAGATGTTACACTTATACAAAAAACCTTTGCCAAATAGAGTTGAAAGCTTTCTAAACATCTAAGTTTTGCTTTTGAGGTGTGTTGTTTGTAAATTAGAACCTAAAATGATGATTGAATTAGTAGTTGAACTTTGAGGAAGAAATTATACTTTTAGTTGACCTTTATCTCAAACAGATTCTAAAGTTTTTGCACATTTAGGAATAGAGCTAGAGATGATTTGCCTTCAAAAAGTTTTGTTTGAAATTTGATATTATGATGGTAAGTAGAATAGTAGTTGAACATTGAGAAAATCATATTTGAACTTGACCTTTATAGCTGTTAATTCTTACATACTTTTTTGTTAGATAATGGTGCAGAAATGCTCGCTCGCTTCTTAACATTTAAGAATAGAGATAGAGAAGCTTTACCTTTGAGATGTGTTGTTTGAAAATTTAAAGTTAGGATGGTGAGTATAATGCAGTTAAATATTAACAATATGTAATATTTGGAATACATCCCATTCTAATTATGTTTATTTCTTTGTTTTAGTCTTACCCTGTAGCATTTAGATTTAACTTTTGAGATTCAAATAAAACTTTTTTGATTTTTTTTATGTTGACTTTAATAAATTTTTATATTCTACCTAATAAATATTTTGTTTGTTTGTAGAACTAGAACAAGTATCAAAAATTATGTATCGAAATCATATTGTATCCATACTATTGGGCAGTCTTCTAAATATTAAAAAAATATATAAATTGAACAAAAGCAGGTTGCTTTTGTCTTATCTTTACTTATTTAGATTATGCCAATAAATAAGACAACTACACTAAATTAAGCATCTGAAACCTGATCAAATAAAAAAAATCGTCTAATATCGTGCAAATTTTTAGAATTTTGGACCAGGATCATGTAGCAAATCAAGAATATTATATAAGATGACTTTTACTTTGATTACTATTTAATACTAAAAAATAACAGGACAAACCTCTAAAAATTATTTGTTAAGTATCATTATAAAAAGTTGTTCGTTCCCGCAGCTTCCTAGCAACTGTGTACATTAAAATTAAATAAAAACCCGGATGTTTTTACGGGCAAGGTGTTACGGAAACGGCATCCGCGGGCGACTGTCCACGAATGGGAATAAGTGCTGTCTGCAGTATAATGTGATTAGCTCGGAGTAATGGGACACAGTGCAATTATAAAAACTTGTCTGCGAGGCAACTTTAAAATTGTTTAGTGTCACACAAAGTGAGGACGGCTTTTGTAAAGTGTCGCACTAATTAAACTCAATTAACACGATCGAACTTCATTTGAGAGTCCGTTCTCATTTTGAATAATAAATAACTATCCGCTGCAACTACTTCTTAGAATTACTTCCAAAACAGCGTTTACAACTTCGATCGACCAGAGAACTATTCGTGATACTTGTGATATTGTGTATTTAATTTATCTGTTCTTTATAATAAATATAATTATATTATCTATTTGAAAATAGTATTTACAATATAATATATTATTTTTTAATAGGATGCAAATCTTCTTTATATATGAGTATGATTTCAACTTTCTAATTCAACTGTAGCGGATTACGAATCGAATTTGAAAATATGCGGTGAATAAGAGGAACTGCGTCGGATGGCCTAATAGGTAGAGCGTTGAACTAACAATTCAGAAGTCTCTAATTCAAATTACATAAATAATTAAGTATATTTGTCATAATGAATGAAGGAACTCTCCTGTAGATATATTTCAGTTACGTCATATTTAATATTTTATCTCTGTTATACAATGACAAAATGTATTTTGTTGGTAAGTATGATATTTAGCAATTAGAAGAATATTATTTGGCAATGCTTAATGTGTGTTAAAAGACTTTACGAGTTGCATAAAAAAATTCATATAATTGGAATGAAAGGGTGAGAGAAATAGTAGGGGAATGGCGAGGCAAAAATACAGTCGTGTTAAGCTGAAAAAAGGAAACGGTTCCATTAAAGTCTCGGATAATTGGTGCACCGGATAACTGCACGATAAGCATTTAACGGCCTATGAAAAATAAAACCCAACGCCCTCTTAAAGCAAAAGGGCGAAAATATATTTATGGCGGCCAGATTGATTAAATTACACGAAATCCTTACAACGGTCATAATCCCTTCGCCGAAGCCCTTAATTTTCCCAATAAAATTATTTATCCATTCAGAGCACAGAAATAATCCCCGAAATTGCCAGATAACAAAGTTTCCTTCATTTTTTTTTCTTTTCGCGGCTGTTTCCGTGTTTGTTATCGCAGAGATATCACGACACTGACAGGTTATACACAAAAGGATCAGGAAGTCTGATATTTATGAAAACGCCGTTCACTTTAAACACACACACATACACATATACACGGAAAATACTAAAGCGACGACGAAACGAAAATGGGGGAAAAAGAGGGGAAATTTTGTATAAGTTCCTGCATGCGATTTTCAAAGGAAGCGCCTTTGTCCTTTGACATTACAGTTAAGATGATTAGATATCTTCCTTTGGACATTCTTATTCCACAGACGGACGAGTTACGTGCATTTTGTCTAGCTAAACCGCTTAATTTAACGTCTACCCACAAAGAAATGTATTTTCTTCTCCGAGCTCCTTTCATTATCCCTTTGCTACGAACTAACAAGGGTTTTCCGATCTTTAAATGCCACATGTG
Source organism: Ontholestes murinus (assembly GCA_963969525.1). Classification (NCBI taxonomy): domain Eukaryota; kingdom Metazoa; phylum Arthropoda; class Insecta; order Coleoptera; family Staphylinidae; genus Ontholestes; species Ontholestes murinus. The sequence continues at coordinate 27,881,835 of OZ018388.1, forward strand.
CGTTCCTAAACTTATAGCCTTAGTTCTTTTTTTGAAGTTTAACTTTAACTACAGCTGAATAAAATAACAGTGCTTCTATTTTCTTTACTTCTATTATTCCAATTATAACTACTTCTTGCATAAACTAATAAAAATATATTTTGTTAAATTAACATAAAAATTAATAATAATAATAATAACTCATTATTAATTAGATATAATAAGAGCCTCTTCAATCGGCTCACAAAAACAAAATAATACAATTTGTATTAAACAAACAAATACAAAAGAATTATTAAACATTTGTTGAATTTTCCTTAATATTATTTATTGAGATTTCTCTGTTGATGTTTTGTAATAATATATTTTTACTATTCGTAACAAACATATACACTTATAGTATATAGCAGGCGAATTTAGGATTATCTAAATTAAATTTGGTACACGTTATTTTAAAGCTTGCCATTCCATTTATAGTCGGTTGCATATTAATTGAATTTTTAAATTCGAAAACGAGAAATGCACGCCGAAGGGTGGGCAGGGTGTGAAGTGTGCGTTGTGCAATTAATATGAATTAGTAAAGGGTTTGTTCCGGCATGCCGCACAAGTAACATTAATTTAGATTGAATGCCCCCTGGCCCAGACTACCGACTATGCAATGATTAAAGTTCCCTATCAATCACGCATGATTGTTTACCGCCCTTTTGAATTTTTCATGTCCTTGTCTGTGTTTGTATGTATATGTGTGTAGTTGGAGATCGCGAATTAAACGGGGATTTATGCAATCCGAATGAAAACGGTCCCAGGGTGTACTCTAGTAATATGTGATTTATTTTATCATTGCAATGGGAGCGTATTTCCTGTATTGAAAAATAAAACGTTGCTTAAGGTATTAATATAATTTTAATAAATTCTATATTGCTACATTTACAAAACCTTCAACATAAGTAATAGTATTGTTTGTTTAGTTCTTAAGTTAATTGTTTTAATACTGATAAGAGAATAAAAACCTTATTGCTACACCTTCCACCAATCTTTTATATTTGATCAAACCTAACGCTGCATACAAATCGGAGATCTAATATCTTTTTGCCAAATGGCAATATGTTGAAAATTTTATTATAAAGGTAGTTGTGTGAAAATTTTTTAAGAAAATTTATTATTTTCCAATGTTAATATAAACTAGAATTTTTTAAAGAAATATGCTACCTTTTTATAATAGATGTCCACTTTTGTCAATTATTTTTAGCCCTAATAAGTCTTCTTAAAGAACTAGTGCTAAATTAATGTTATCTTCTATATGTATTCGGATGGTAGATAATAATTTTATGGTCGCGCTGAGCCACAGATATAACGTTATATTTCGACAAGTGGACAAAACAAGACTCTCTGTGGATAAGCCAATTCGTTCTCTAAAACAGTTAATGACCTATGTTTCCGAAATTATAGCTATATTCCAGTATAACCTAAAGATGAAAACATTTTCTCAATTTATTTACTGAATCATTTTAATCATTTTAATGCTAATTAAGCAGGGTAAATTAATCAATCAATCAATCTTTATTTCTCGCAGCAACCATATATAAAAAACATTCAAATATGTTACTATACATTAAAACTATAGGTACGAGTAAAAAGTTCAATTCACATATATGGGAAAAATAAATATCTGTCCCGTTACAGAGAAATAAAAAGTCAGAGATCTTTTAAATTAGCAATTGTTTTAGATAGATAGGTAGATAGATGTTATATGGGTGGCACCAGCGCCTGTTCCACCAGAACCTTTTCGGGTCTATTGTGGATCCCTGTTTATCTCAGATGACCAGCTCTAGCTTTGCTCTTTTATTAGTTCTATTAGCCCTGCCAGAGGGGCTTGGGTATAGGTCCCCGCCCTTGGGGGTTTAGTGCCCAGCTTTAGATATCTAATCCTTGCTAGATTAGTGCAGTAGCATAGGATGTGGAACGAGTCCTCTTCTTCCTCTAAGCAGAATCTGCATGGTGCTTATTTCATCAGGCCTATGTTGCTCTATTGTTTGTTGAGCTTGCAGTGTCCTGTCATCAGACATTGTTTCATAAGGAACTGTTTCGCCTGTCTCTGTCCTGGTGAGTTCATCCTACAGGTATGGGCCTGTGTCTCCACCCATTTTTTTATAGATCGATGGACTGGGGTTTTGGAGATTCCGCAGGAGGGTTTCGGGCCAATTACTGCTTTGACGATCCTTGTATCCCCGGATGACCTCCGTGTCCTGGAACCCATGTGATTGTTACTTTTTATGACACCCAAGTTCACTTATATTTGACATGTGTGGAGCTTAGTGCTCTTAGCAGCGCCTGGCTGTTGGAGAATGTACCTATTTTTGGTGTCTTGTCTTGCTATTTCTCTTATGCAGTGGTGAAAAGCTATCGCCTCTGCTTCTAATTCCGTGGTGTCCTTGGTGAGACTGACAGAAATCTTTCTCTCGGATTTTGTACCGTAAATGTCTGCTCTTACCCCTTTGTCGGTCTTTGAGCAGTCCGTGAACCAGTATGATTCTGCTTTGGTAGGTTGGCCTTCGACTCAGTTTTCTCTTTGCGGTATTAGTATCTTGTATTTCCTTTCGAAATTGTATTTCTTCACCATGGTATCATCGCTGTGATCGCGTTAGCCTTAAACTCGTCATCTAGCCGTTGGTGTGTTTTTCCGTGTGACCGGATTATGGGCGCCTGTCCTTGTATCAGTCTATATGATACGGACCCAGCTTTTCCTTGAATAAAGATGTGTAATGGTGGTATGTTAAAGATGATTTCTAGGGCTGCTGTTGGGGTGGTGCTTAGGGCTCCTGTTGTACTGAGACATGCTAGTCTTTGTGTACTGCTCAGAGGTCATATCGCCCCGTTTTGCTTTGTTTTAGTCCACTACACCACTGCTCCATAGGCTATCATGTGTTTTATCACCCTGGTGTAAAGCCATATAGTCATTTTAAGGTTTAGTCCCCAATTTTTTCCGCACATTCTGCGACACCTGGCCAATGCTAGGTGTCGCAGAATGTGCGGAAAAAATTGGGAACTAAACCTTAAAATGACTATATGGCTTTTCACCAGGGTGATAAGATTGATGCTTTTTTGGTGGCTTTTGTGATGTGTGGTCTCCACGTCATTTTGGCGTCAAAGGTTCCTCCCAGGTACTTTGCCTCCCTACAAAGAGGATTTCCATACCCCCGAGCATCAGTGGTTTTAGGTCTTGCAGTGCTCGTCTTTTTGTAAAGATAACAATCTTCTATGTTCTACTATGTTTAGGACTCATTGTGCTCGCTCCGAGACAACTCCCGCGAACCGGCCCCTGATGACAATGGCTAGGTCCTCCGCGTGCCCTAGGCAGTGGATATCCTCTTTGCACAGTTTTCCTAGAAATTCAGCTACTAGTATTGCTCATAGCAGTGGAGACAGCACTTCTCCTTGTGGGCAGCCTCTCCCCGCTTGAGCCACCCCCCAAAGTGGATATGATTGTCCTTTTCTCTAGGCTGGCCTTGATTCATTGGCAAATGCTTGGCGGGACTCCTTTCCTTGCTTGTTCCTCCACGAGAGAGGTTTTTGTGACGTTGTTAAACGCCCCTTCTATATCTAGAAATGTGTCCATGGCTATATATTTGTCATCCATTGACTTATGATGAGCCTGTTTAGTCGTCCAGCGCCGAGTCCGTTGACTTACCCGACTGGTGTACATAGCAATTGTTTTAATTTGGCTTTAAATTTTGTAAGTTTTCTGCATTTTTTGTTGTTTTGTAGGACGAAATACGTATGTCTTCACCTTGCCACGTATTATATTTGTGAGTGCGGTTATTCTTTTCAAATAGATCAATATTATTGTACGCGTATACTGCACACTTTTATATATAAGTACTAGACACAGCATGTTTGGGTTTTCCGCAGAGCGAAAATTAACCTTAAGACTCTCTTTTGCGCTATCAAAACACGTGTTATATCTGCTCTATCCCAGATCAAAATGTTGTAAGAAATATGAGAGTGAGTCAAGGTATAGTATACATCCAGCTATAATGCGCGGGTAATTTTATTTGTGTATTGCATAATAAACATTACTTAACCGGGAGGCAACATGATCAATTTGTGTACCCCATCAAAGGTTTTCGTCAATATAAGAGCCTAGATATTTTACATATGTAGATGCGCGTGTGATGGGGATTTTTTGGACGTTTCGTGTTGTAAAATTGTAATATTTTAGTTTTATCTGTGTTTAGTAGGAGGCCGTTATTATTACACCACTTCGACATTTCTTCGTTTACTTTGATATTCATTAGGAGCTCCCTTTGATAATTTGAGGATAGCACAATTGTAGTATCATCTGCAAAATTTATAACTTGACCCATAGAGATATGCTCTGTTAAATCGTTAATAAACAGCAAAAAGAATAATGGTCCAAGAGTAGATCCCTGCACAACACCTTCATTTATTTCAAATATTTTCGAGAGACTGTAATTAATTTCCACAAATAATTTCCGATTTTTTAAGAATTATTCCACGAGATCTGCTATAATGTCACGCATTTATTTTTACTCGCACAAAATGTCAAAGGCTCTTAACAAGTTATAAAAAAACTACGTATATGTAAAACATCTTTATTACTGTAAGACATATTTACAAAAATACATATATGTTTGAATTTTGTGGGGATATTGGGATTGCGGAAAATACTTCAACTAAGTATTTACCACTATCAATATTTTTCAAAACTTCATCTAGAAGAGCAATATTTGCAGTTTCAGTTGAGAAGTGTTTTCTAAACCCGTGTTATACGTCATTGAATAGATGGAAGGTTTCGTTGAAGTTAGTTCGTAGTAAGACGATAATTTATTCAATTATTTTTGAGAACGAATCTAACAAAGCGATAGGTCGAAAGTTATTCGCAACTGTTCTTAGTACATTTTTAAAAATAGGTATAATTTTTGATGTCTTTAGTGCTCGTGGGAAGACTGCATATTTTAATATTATATTAATTTGGTAGCGTAGAGGCTCTAGGATTTCTGATACTACACCCTTAACAATATTAATTGATACTCCATCCTGACCTTAGCTATTGTTGTCTTTTAATTCTGATATTGTTTTGTAGATTTGTGCATGTTTTACTTGTGATAGAAACATATAAAGCGTCGCATATTTTAAGATGGTGCATTGTTTAGACATGTTACCAAAAATCTCCCTTAATTTCTATCGGAGTAGTGTTTAGCGAAGATGTTAGCCACTTCGTATATCTCGGTAATTGGTTTATTGGCATTATTTGTGATTATATATGCATATTCTTTTGTGGATCCATGTAGTTCTTGGTTTATTATAATCCAGATTTTTTTCTGTCTATTTGGGGCATATAATATATGTTAGCTGTAAAAATTACGTTTTGTATCTTCAACAAGTTTTTTATGTTATATTTGGTACTGATATCCTCAGATGGTGCTTTCATCATAAGGCGGTATGTTGATTTCAGATTATTACTAAACACTTTTACAGCACGTTTACCTATGACTGATTTTTGTTCATGATTTGACTTTTAATAGGATATGCAACATTGTAACAATGAAAGAATTCACGTCCTCAGTTGTAATAGACTGCCAGTCTGTTTTATTTAAATGAGTTTTAAGCTCCGAGATGTTATATTTTATTTGAGCTTGTAAACCAAATACAAGTTCAAATGAATCAAGGCAGCCAATAGAAAAGGGATTCAATGACTGACTACTTATATATTCATAGTCTAAACTTTAAGACTTTGATGATGATTATTGCTAAGTTTAAGATGTTTTCGTGAGCCAATTAAACATGCATCTCATGCAATATATACCAATAAAAAGGTGCTAAGTAGAGATAATATGCTATACCCTTATTATTACGTACAGGTTTTTTTTAATATAATATATAGGCACTTCAGTCGAAGTAGATCAAAATATAATAAAATCCTCGTAAAGGTCGATTTTTTTCTCTGTTGCGCACTTTCCGATGTATTCAAAAATAAGTGACGTCAGTAATTTTTGTTTTATGAGGTCAATGTAAATTTTCATATGTAATTCGTTTTCTTTTAGTTTACAACTTTTCTAGTACTAAAAAAAATATTTATTATTTCACACAAAAAAAACTGAATTTGAAATAAGAAATTTTTTGTCAGTTTGCAGTAGGTAGTAAAAGTACTGTTTGACAATAGATCGCGTGATTCTTTCACCTTGTTTTATTTATTATTTTATGTTTATGTAAGCTTGTTGCTTTATAGGGTCGCCGTTTCACTCCAAAGTGCCATTATTTGTATCCCAATTGCGTTACCCAGTTGCCTACCTGCACTAACGATGCTCCACTGTCACTATCCTAAGTTGAGGTGCAACCGTATGCACTCACCACCGGATATTTCAGTAATTAATACCCTTTTCAAAATATTCAATCGAATTTTGTATCCAGATCTCTTGAATGACAGCTACTTCAATAAAAATACGACGTTTCAAGTCTTTCAAATTATGAGGCTATTTGACATATACACGATTTTTAAATGTTCCCATAAGTAAAAATTCCAGAGTTGTCAATTCTTGGGATCGAGCTGGTCATTTAATTGCTCCTCTTCCGATCTAAGGACTTGGTCCAGTTAGTTACGAACCAGAAGTAACCATTTCCTGTTGAAACCATATGCTTTTATTGTTAAGGTTGCGATCATTTATTCATGAAATGGTTACCTAAGCCTCGCAATAATATTATTTTAGAGTAATTGAAATTAAATCGTAGCTGTAATATTTCTTTCTATGAAAAATGGACCTATAATATGCCTCCCAATAATACCCCAGTACACATTTCAGGATGCTGGGTATGAAAGGATTCCATTTAATGTGAATTGTTGAATTGAAGCATTTGATCGTGCCATTTTAACAGAAGGTAGCTTCGACCGAAAATACAATGAAATGCAAAATAGTAATTTAGTTTAATAGTATCTATCATAATTTATCTAAATTTTGCGTCTCTCAAAATCATCTTCGCACAATCAATGAACTGGATGAATCCTATAAAGGTATCACTACTTTTTAAGATACTTTTATACTAAAAAAGTTTTAATAAATATTTTTGCACAAAAAATATGAAAGATAGGAATTAAATAAAAAAATAATAAAGTAATATTTATTCACAATAAATTTTGAATCTAGTGCAGAAATAAGGTGACAATAAGCCGAAACTAGTCGAAAATAAAAATATATTTGTGAAACAAACCAAGCGATTTTAATTATAAAACCTATATAAGGTTCTACCTTATTAAAAAATATACGTTTTTGCTAAGATAATGCCTTACCTTCTATTGTGTCACTTAGTAGACAAGATAGGTGATCTAATCTATAATCTCCAAGATCATAATGATTATCATATTGGCAATCAGCGTATTTACAAACAATATTTAGGAACTTAGATACTGTATTTTGTTGACATTACTTAAAGTGCAGATTGTTTTAAGGCTAAGACTAAGATGCATCACAAAGTAATGGCTACCGTTATCCTATGATATTCTTGGTACAACAAATAAACTTGAAGAATGAAACATTAAAGCATGAAGAAATTTAATAAGATAAAATAAATGGTAGTGCAGATCAAAGTAATAAAGGCACCGTGCTGCAGACAAACTGTTTTCTTCTATCATTGATAATTAAGAATTTGCGAATGGCCTTGTATAAGCCGTGAAAAGAACGACAAAAAACTGTTTGGCTTTTCTTTTATCCGCTTAATGGATGGAAAGATGGTGCTGCCATCAAAAATTGCCAACACGAATTGTAAATCTACAAGTGTGAAGACTCTCAAAAATTAGATAACTGTGGTTATCTCATGCATCTATCTTCTGCAAAAGACTGAAGGAAATCACAAGGTTGTGGGACAATTTTCTAGGAGCCACAAAGAAGTTGTTTATGTTCGAACACTTATTTGCTCTACAAAACTCACACAAAATGCCCATTTATTATCTCTACTCCGTTGGAAATCATATCCTGAAAGAATACAGGATTCCTTACAAAGAGTTTTACGTCTTGGCGATGAAGAATTAGTTAAATTTTTACAAGGTCGTCATTGTAACCAAAATTTACAATAGGAAATACTGGATTGATGACGCTGTTACTTGTTGAAACTCCATATCATTTAATAAAATACTTAATACATAAGACAATTAACTTTGTTGGTATCACTTTTTGTGTGATAAAAAAGTGCCTTATTTATGTTGAATTACCAAAATGTATCACTAAGTAAAGGCCTCAATAATTATTGTTTTTTTATTCTAAATCAGACTTATTGTTGTAGATACAACATTTCCTGTTATTCTGACACAGTATATAGTTTCAAAAATAAACACTTAATTAACGCACTTACTACGTTTTAACCACTAAAACATTATGCAATATATATACATATATTACATATGTAATATATATATATATATATATATATATATATATATATATATATATGTATATATATATATAGTTAAGTGTTTATCGTGAATTACCACGTAGTAACGTTCGCCACAATCCTTATTAGTTTAAAAAATGTTTTTATTTCCTTACTTTTGTGTGATCAAAATCTATTCAGTGATTGGCGTTTGATATGATACTAGGTAGGTAGTATTTATTTATCCATTGTACTTATAAAATAAAATTCAAAATAAATATATAACAATACTTTCTTACAAAAATTTTGATTGCACATGGAAAGGCTCGAGTTCATAAAAAAATGATCTCCCACTCTTGCCTACTGTTGCTTTGATGACATTGCTGCCACATAAGGTCTCTTTGGTGGAGGTTGTTCCACCATTTTCTTGCCAAGAAGTTTGGCTGGAAGGGGGATTAATTTTGGTCGTGTTCTTTGGTCGCTAGCTAGTATTCCTCTCTACCTACGGTGACCTGGTGATTGTTTTCCCGATGTACTTTTTGTGGCAATCCGCATATGGAAATTCGTATCCGCTTGGTTGTGGATATTAATGATTCGGTTCGTAGTTAATTTAATTCAATGTAGGGCAAAGTAATCGTTTCTATGGGTATTTCTTCAGCTGGATTGGTTTTTCAAGCGTTGCCGGTTCTGTTAGAGATCTTGGCGATTGCGTCCGGTTTGAAATTGTTCTGGATGAGGGCTTTTTGAAGTGTGTCGAATTTCTGTTTCTTATTCTTTGTTGTCTATTAGCTTAGCTGATATGGTTACTAATGTTTTGGATACACAGTATATCTGGGCCGTGTGGTGGTGTGATTCAGCATGTGCAGCAGTGTTTTCCTGTGGCTAAGGCTCTTGTCTGGGTGTTTTAATAGTAAGACGTCCTAGAAGGGTAGTTTGCTTTTGACTTCCACTTCCATGGTAAACTATATTCGTGGATGGGCGGTTTTCAGGTGACCTGAGACAAAATTACGATTTAAAGATATGGGTTTGTAGCGCTCTCGTCTCTAAGTTGGCGATGATAGGGGATAGTGGTGAGCCCATTGATACTTTCTTGATTTGCTATTGAATGTGAACTATGTAGTGGATAGGCAAAGTTAAGCGAGGTCTACTAGAATTGATGTTTGTTATGATGTCTATGAAGTGCCATGAGTTTTTGACAAATGAATCAATTTTTTCCAATAATCGTTGTTATTTCTTTGCAATGTATTTTGCCAAAGAGTATGATGGTAATCTTTTGGAGGTAACTATCTGTCTCAGTGGGTTCCCATCTTTGTGAATTTTTTGGAATTCCATAGAATTTGGGGCATAGTGATGATTTCTTCAGTGATTGACTTTTTAATGTCTTCCGACTTATAGATGGATTTATTAGAAGGTATAGAAATTTTCAAACTTAAAAGCATACTAGATATTCTCTTAATAAACGACCAGAGGGAGCTATTGTTTTCTTCTTTATTTAAGACCTTATAATGTTATATATGTTAAGACTTAATGTTAATAGTTTGACAATGACAAGCTGAACTAGTTGAAACTGCAGTCATAAGAGTAAATATTATTTGTGTGATATTTGTAAAGCAACAATTTTATTGTAATTACGAATACTTATAGTTTTATTTATAATGTAAATAGTGCGTATAAAAGAAAACAGTAACTTTATTATATACTCTAGTTTTTATACAAGTAAAACAATAAAAAACGACGGATGGGTGTTCCTTAGGTCGTGTAAAATGGGGTGTAAAAACCGGTTAGGGATTTTATTTAGTGATCGGCCGAAACAAGGCCAATAAATACCGATTAAGGGCGATTATGCGGGTGCAGAAGGGAACCATGCACAACAATACTCTCTCTCGATTTCAGTGTTCAACAGCCCATGAACGAAGATTAGTAATCGGACGATTTGTTTACCGGGGGACGACCAATAAATCGACACTGAAAATGATATTCGAAGGGAATATACGTATTTTCCTTTTTTTTTTCTTCCGTTCTTTGGTGCTTTCATTCGATCCGTTCCGTCCCACTGTTACTTACTTTCTTTTATATGTAGCGGAAGTAATTGGGCGTCGTCTGCAGCGCGAATAAATCCCACATCCCATAAATAACCAACACCCAATCCGATCCCGAAATGTTTCCATCTGAAATAATAATTAACCAATATTTGTTTTGTCGCTTGTCCGTTTTAGGCCCCAGGTTGCGTTCCCGTTCCGGAGGATGGGATAAAAAGGGAATGTTTAATGGGGAGCAGAGGGGCGCGTGAGCCCGTAAACCGATCCATTATCGGACTCCTGAATCACGGCCCAGTAAAAACGATATTACTCTGGATTACATCAATTAGTGGGATTCTTTTTTCCCTGTAGTACTTTTCACGCCTAATTTCTATCGTCGCCGGTCTTGATGCCGTCTCATTAATTGAATAAACGGCGATGCTGCAGAATTTTGTTTATAATTCGTTGAAATATATTACCAGGTTTGTTTTTCAATTATATAATTGATATTGAATGCAAAAATTGTTTACTTGTGCCCCAATTTGTTTACTAGGTTTGATGTATTAGTAATTTCTCGTGAAATATTTGTGATAACGAAAACGTAATTAATTACATTCAGCAGCCTTCATCATACTTTTAATAAACAATTAAATTAAGTTAATGTTTTGTTTATTTCAATAAACATTCGTGGAAATATATTATAAGGTTTGTTTTCCAATTATATAATTGATATTGAATGCAAAAATTGTTTACTTGTGCCCCAATTTGTTTACTAGGTTTGATGTATTAGTAATTTCTCGTGAAATATTTGTGATAACGAAAATGTAATTAATTACATTCAGCAGCCTTCATCATACTTTTAATAAACAGTTAAATTAAGTTAATGTTTTGTTTATTTTAATAAACAGGTTCAGGTTGTTTATTTATTTTAAATTTTATGTTTTATTGTAATTTTTCTTAATTGTAAGGATTATTTTTTAATAGCTTAAAATTTTCTTAATTGGTTAAATTATTTGACAATGAAACGTCTATTAATAATAGATAATTTAAGTAAATTTATTTTTGTATAGAATATAAATATAAATTAAATGACATGAAAAACTGCAATGAAAAAGAAGGGGCAGATTTAATGATTTAAGTATTTCGGTTAATGTAACGATTCAAATTTAAGGATCTTGGTTTTGAGTAGTGTAGTATGTTATTAGTTCATAAATTATTTTCCAGATTATTACTTGCCAAGTAAAACAAGTGTTTCAACTTAGTCTAGTCTGTATAATCTATTTTTGTTTTTGTCTATCTACTATGGGTTCCTCATCTTATTCATTCTTAAGTCCAAAAGCAAAATAAGATCTACTGCTCTACTTTGCATTTTATTTTCGAACTATACAATTTCTATGACTTTCCTTTAATTCCTCGACTTTATCATTGGAAGGGTTTGTTAATTTCTCATTGCATTCTTTAAGATAATATTTAAAACGACTTTTATCCTCCTTTAATTTAAATTAACAAACACTATTTTATATTTTGAAAATAATAAAATCGAATATTTAAAATTTAATCGGAATCAGTAATACGTTATACTGTCAATCATTATGTACCTGTATTGATACCAAATAAAATGTATAAATAATTTTCAATAAAAATGTAATTTGTTGGGCATTTAATGGGCTTTTAATACACCAAACAGAATATACGACTTTCGCCCGATTAAATCGCACTGAACATTATTTTATAATCAAATCGCTTTCCGGGCGAACGATTTATTTTTTCAACCTTATAAATATGGAACGGACAAATACTGAGGGCGAAAAATTGGAGTATTATTTAATCCGGCGCCGTCCCGGACGGATTCCCATGGACGCATAAAATCCCTTAAGGGTTATCCGTAATGATAACTGGAAAGGTATGATAACATTTATAAGAGGAGGGGCATAAATAGTTTAGTGGAGTTGTTGAGAGAGCTGCAGATGTCGCATGGGCGCCGAGGGTGCACTAGAAGGGGGTCCCTAGTTCCGAGTCCACTGACTAAAAGGTTCACGACTTTGAGATTTAGAACGCTCCTTTTACCCGTGTTATTACGTCACTTCCCTTTTCTTAAGTGTTTATTTGGAGCGGAAAGGTGGCACGCGCCTTTTTTAACCCCGCAGTCCCGTTTCCCCATTCAAATCTCTCATTTTATAAAATTGGATCTTCCCGCAGCAACTATAGCTGTTTCGTGATTTTATTACTTTACTTCTTACGTTTTGTTATATTAATAAATTAATCCGAATTACTTTAACATTTATAGAATTTGCAATGTATTAATGTCATAGTAATATACACTACTTGTTACTTAATTGTTTTATGATTTAATTCTATGGCTATTAGTAGATTTAGACTCCTATTATTAAATCATGTACTCATTGCATCTCTTAAAATATATACCTTTTCTCTATAAAAATAAACCAACACATCTAATTTAGATTGTAGCTGGTATACGACAGAATTGCTTTGAGATACTAGTATTAGATGATGTCATTTACTTGACCAATTACTTTTTCGAGCTACTTCTTATGGTTTGGCATACGTATGATTTTGGACAGTCTACGTAGATCATGGATGCACAGACCGCGGCCCGCGGGCCGCATGCGGCCCGCCGGTCGAATACCGGTGGCCCGCCGACAGCAAAAATAATACTCTCGTACATTCAAAAAATATTGAATTCTATTCCAGAATAAAACCAAAAAAAATATGTTCGAAAAGTAATTTGAATCTCGCGCGCGCGCTATTACGGTGCGCCGTACGTGCGTCGTCGGTAACAGCGGTCGGTAATGTTCGTGCTGATCTCGGTTAAATTCGTTTGCTTGAAGAAGCGCGGCGGCCGGCGGCGCGATGACGATCGCTCGCGTAGATAGTACACGACTCGAAGCTTCCAGAGTCGGTTTCGAGATTTCTCCAGACAGTTTTCGACTCTATATGCGCGGTATAAAAGCCACGTTTAATCGCCGCTAGGTGTATTAGTGTTCTGTGAGTTTAATAGAGGTTTTGGAAGGCAATAGTTGTACTCCACTAGCCGGTGTCATATATTTTGATCCACATTCAACGTAGATTTCCTGTTGCAGTGTTAACCGTCAAGTGCCGTGTATAATTGTGTTGTGAAATCGTAAGTAAAACTCTATTATTAATAAGTGTTTCCCTACCTATTTAATCAATTATTTTTGATAATTTAAAAAGGATGGGTAATTTAAGTAGGTACTGTAATTGTTTTTAGGTTCTGTGTTAATCCTAGCCAGGATTAGAACGCAACATGGACAAGCCAGGACCTAGTAAAAAACGTAAGGTTAAAGATGAAAATCGGCAATTTCAAGAAATTTGGACTGAGAAATACTTTTTTGTATGGTCGCATAACAAAGTCGTTTGTTTAATTTGCAAGAATTCTGTTGCAATTGCAAAGGAATATAATGTAAAAAGGCACTATGAAACGCAGCATCCTTCTTTTACCAAGTTTACAGGCGAATTAAGAAAGCAAAAAATGTTGTCTTTAAAACGGGAGCTTACGGGTCAGCAAGCTATGTTTAGAAAACCCATTGAAGATTCAGAAACAGCTACAGAAGTTAGTTATGAAATTTCTCGAATGATAGCAAAGCGAAGTCGCCCCTTCAATGATGGGGATTTTGTAAAAGAATGCATAGAAATTGCCGCTAAGAAAATGTGTCCAGAAGCAGCAAAAAAGTTTGAGAAAATTCAACTGAATCGTATGACCATCCAAAGACGAATTATGTCTTTGTCAGGTAATATTGCGGAACAATTAACTGAAAAAACTAAGATCATTGAATTTTTTTCATTAGCACTCGACGAATCCACTGATATTAGTTCCACAGCTCAACTTCTAATATTCATACGAGGTGTTACTCAAGATTTTGAAGTCGTAGAAGAGTTATTAGGAATGTGTTCATTGAAAGGTCAAACCAAAGGAGTTGATATACTCAATGTACTTTTGGATGAGCGTTCAAAAACTGATTTGGACTTATCAAAATTATCGGGAGTTGCGACTGACGGTGCTCCTTCGATGATTGGTGTCAATTCCGGGCTAGTTACTTTGCTGAAAAAGCATCTGCAAGAAAAAAACATAAAGGCTGAAGATCTCATGCAGTTTCACTGCATTATACACCAAGAAGCCCTCTGTGCTAAACAAATTGAATTTCAAAATGTCATGAAAGTGGTAGTTTCGACTGTAAATTTCATAAAATCACGAGGACTCAATCACAGGCAATTCAAACAATTCCTTGATGACATCGAAAGCGAATATGGAGATTTACTGTATTATACAGAAGTAAGGTGGCTAAGTCGTGGATTGACACTGGAACGATTTCTAAATTTAATAGAAGAAATTGGAATATTTCTGGCGGAAAAGCAAAGGGATGTCCCGGAACTTAAAAATCCTGATTGGTTGTGTGATTTGGCTTTTTTAGTTGACATTACAAATCATTTGAATGTCTTGAACACACGGCTTCAAGGCAAAAATCAACTGATATCCCAGCTCTACGCTCATGTATCATCCTTTCAATGCAAGCTGACACTTTTCAGATCGCAATTGAATTCTGGAAATTACAATCATTTTCCGAATTATAAGAAAATGGCTGAAAAATTCAACAAAACTGCGATTAATTTCAGTTATGTAGAAAAGCTAGATATTTTGATTCAATCTTTTCAAGACAGATTTTCGGAGTTTAAAAAAGTGAAACCTCTGTTGGACATATTCAGCAATCCTTTCACGATTTCAGTTGAAAATGCGCCAGAGTCAATGCAGTTAGAAATTATCGACATTCAAAACGACGAAGATTTACGCAACAAATTCAACGAAGGAGACTTGCTGAACTTTTACCGCTGCATTGATAAAAATATGTACAAAGAGTTGCGCATAAACGCTCTGAAATGTGCCAGCTTATTTGGTTCTACCTATATATGTGAACAAACTTTTTCAATACTTAATAATAATAAAACCAAAAATAGAAACCGCCTTGCAAATGAAAGTTTGGAAGCAGTTTTACGTGTTGCTACAAGTAAATTTGAGCCAAATATAAAAAAGATTGTAAGCACTATGCAGTGCCACGCTTCAAATTAATAAATTCCTTTTTAATTTTAATACATTATTATCAATTATTTATTGTCTTTAATTACCTACACTTCTGGCGGCCCGCCATCAGTTCATGATTTGCCCGAGTGGCCCCTAGTCTTAATAAGTCTGTGCATCTCTGACGTAGATGATATGAAATTTTTTAAAGAGGTCGGTTCCCTTCTTCATGGTGTGTATTTACGAAATAATTATTCTAATAATTTGTATTTAATACATCAAAATGTAAATGTCTAAATTTTACGAGTAACCTAAATAAAATAATAATCGATTATTGTCTAATGGTGAGGTGCTATAACGCTGTATGACCTGGGTAATATCGGTGCAGGCACATCAATAATTTCTGAAACAACAATTAATTTTTAAACGACCTTCACAAAATTCACTATTATGCGAATATTGAATTCCGTATATGATTGATATCTAGTGGCTTTTGATGGTGCCTCAATACCGAAAGACAAATTAAATGTTTGATATACTGTTGTCGAAATAATCCATTTAAAAATATTTTTTCAATTTTAAAATTACTTTAAATTTTTTGTCGGGGTAACAACGATACGGACTGTCTTGATGATCAAGACATGTATTTTAAACACATTGAATCGTCCATAAACACTTTCAATTGAATGTGTAAATCAAGGGCAAACAGTTCTTTTTCTCTTCCCAATGGTTCGCAAATATTTGACGACTCCAAAAATACTTCGTTACTGGGATGAAGAGCCTAGTGATATTGTATACATGTCCTCCAAATATGAAGAAAATATATATAGGTTATCGTGAACTGCGACCTAACAGAACTATTGTTCTACCCTTAACCAATCACGACACAAATGCATAGTATGTGCTCGGTAGTTTCATCTGAAAAATCACATAATCTGGAGTTTCCACTTTTCTCTTTTCCCATTTTCCCCAAATGGTACCGGAGGGCACAATGCCCTGTCATAAGTCCGGTGAAAGTTCTTAGCTCGTTCCTTGTGAGTTGAAACAGCTTGTTGCTGTGATCGAGTTTCATGAGTAGTTTTGATTGACGTAGACCTGGTATATTGTTCCAATGCTTACGTCTTCTGTCCTTTTTCCATTTTTGCACCACCTCTCTTCTACCCGCCATGCGAGTCTACAAAACGGCTCTGGTCCTATATGAGTGGCATTTGACCCACAGGAGGGTCAACAAGTTGATCTTCGACATTCCCAGACAGTTGTCTGAGCAGATGTATATATGCGCGCCATTTAGGTGCCTATCCAAGCATTATCTGCCGCACATTACAATTGCAATCGTTTCCGCTTGCAAAAACGTGGGCGTCTTGCCCAGAGCCATGAAGCTCCTGTGGTTTTGGTTAGGGCCATAAAGGCCTTTTCCAGTACCTCTGGTATTCTTGGCATCATCCGTGTACCAGGCTGATATCCCTCGTCCAAACTCCTTGACTCTCATCAAAGCCGTTTTGGGGTCATCAATCGACACCTTAAATAGTAATTCGAATTCGAGCTGCCTGGACATAATGTCCGTCGGTTTGGACAGAAGGGCCGGGTCGATTTGCTGCAGTATTTCTAAGTGTCCTGTCCAGTCCCCCGGCAGTGTTTTCTTCCTCTGGTGTAGTCGGAGGGCTTACACAAGTCCCTCTTTTTGTCCCACTAGATGGAGGGGTGTGATACCAATGAGTGCCTTCATTCCCGCGGTTGGGGTCGTTTGCATGGCCCCTGTGATGCTTAGACATGCTAAATGTTAAAGCCTACTCAGCTTCTTTTGCGTGTCTTGTTTTTGGGTCTTTGGCCACCACACGAGGGCAGCATAGTTGGCAATGGGTATCACCGCCGTTATATACAGCCAATATGTGATCTTGGGCTTTGGGGGTAGGACACACTCGGTGCGGTGATTAACTACACCAAGATATTATTTTTAATGCTGTATTTAAGAACAAAATAGTAATTAATAAGAAACTATAAAGATTAGACCTAATTTTTACTTATTTCAATTAGGATGAAAGAGAGATTTAACTACCTTTTAAAAAACTACACTTTTCTTGATAGTTTCATTGGTTAATTCTATGTAATTCTTAGCTTGCCATTAAAAAGTAATGAATTAACTGTTTTAACTTTAACACAAATATTTTTTTGTAGCTTCAGCCAATATCCTTTAGATAAAAATAAAAAAGTTCGTTTCCTTAAGAATTACTGAAGTATGTATAAACTAGACAAGTATCTATAATCTGCTAAACATTTGTCTCAAAAACTTTATTAGAAACCACCCAAATACCCTACAAAAATATTTCATTACAATTAATGTTTTTCTCCTATTAACAAATAAAATAAATAAAACCAAAATGGATACGTTGATATTAAACAAAATTCATGAAGTACTGTTGTATTTTAAATGTAATTGTATATGTAGGGTGGGTGGATGGCCACTAACACACCCTCCAATTGGTAAAACGTACTCGCCCATTTTAATGTATAATATATCTTATTTTAAAAATATTAAAAAATCTATTACTTTTTTATAACTCTAAATAAATAATCAAAACAGTGGTTTGCAATGCAGGAAGTGAAGGGTGGGATAGTAGCCACCCACCCTACATATAAAATAAAACTAAAACTAGAGCAGTGCTTATAAAAACATTAAAAACATCTACAAAATCACCGTGTTTGTTTCAAGGAACTAAAACTGTTTGGTATCCAGAATTATATCCAGGTACTTTACTTCGTTGGAGAGATTAATCTCTATTCCAATCAGTGAGGGAGCCCTTATGTGCAGCTTCCTCCTACGCGTGAATAGAACTATGAGCGATGTCATCTGCGTAGCTTTGGGTTATAAAGCCCGTTCCATGCAGTTCATCTAGGAGTCCATCCACCACTATTGACCATAGTGTGGGGGACAAAACTCCCCCTGAGAACACCCGTTTTTTACAGTCATAGATACTGTGGATCCTGCTAAAGGAACCGTTACTAATCGACTTTGAAGCATTGCCTCCACCCATCTTATCGTGGAATGATAAAGTCTTTCATTTATAGCCGCTCGTTTTATTGCAGAGAATGAGGTGTTGTCCAAGGCCCCCTCTATTACTACAAAAGTTCCGATTGCTATTTCCTTCTATAGGATGGCTTCTTCTGCCTCTTTGACGAGGTGATGTAGAGCATCGACCGTGGATTTGCCAGCTTGAAGGCGAATTGCTTGTTCTTATAAGTGAGTCACCCTTTATGTGCACTTCGATTATTTTCTCCACAGCTTTTAGGAGAAAAGAGGTTAGGCTGATGGGTCGATATGATTTAGTTTCACCTAGAGGCCTATTGCCCACTTTAGGTATAAAGCCTCCCTCCACAACCGTGGTGTATACCCTAGTGCATAGCTTGCTTTATATATCTCCCTGAGTCCTGGAACAATTGTATCCAAGCTGCGCTGTAGTAGCGAGGGTAAGATACCGTCCATTCCTGGTGATTTATATGGCTTGAAGCTACTTATGGCCCAAGTCATTTTGCTGAGCGTGAATATTTTCCCCGCTAAGCAGCGGCTGTCACGGTTGGAATAGTGAGCCACTGAGTCGGTACTAGCCGCAATTGTGTTTTTAGTCACTACTTTTGATCCCGAAGTACCTAAGAGTAGCTCTAAACTTTCCTGTTAATCTTTGGTGTGTCTGCCATCAGTTCCTTTTAAGATGCCAACCGCATTGGTATGATCGTTTGATAGGACCCTCTGGAGTCTATTTGCTGAAGTCAGATTGTCGATCCCCTCGCAGCAGGCCTTCCAGGCCTTTCGTTTAGACTTCCTCAGTTGATTATTGAATTCAGTCAGAGCTTGTCTGTAGGCTGACCAGGTGCCTGTTTTCTTGGTTTTGTTGAAGTATTTTCGGGCGAAAGTCCTGAGTCGATCCAATTCGTTGTTCCAATAAGGAACATTTCTCGAGAAGTTTACCTTCTTTACCGGGCAGCTTTTCTCATAGGCTGCTACGATGGTATCACTTAGGTGTGCTGAGGCGTGGTCTAACTCCTCTGTGGTAGCGATGTTATATTGGAGGCCTTGAAGATCGGACAATAGACACTCGTTATATAGCGTTCAGTCCGTTTTTCGTGGCACTCTGCACTCTGCTATTTCCGTACTCACAGCTTCCATATCGAACGCGATGTTTGATGGTCCGTCATGGAGGGCTCTGGGAGTACACGCCAATTGTTTATCAATTGCGCGCCGTACGCTGTGACTAAGGTCAAATCAAGTACCTCTTGCTTTATTGCGTTTATAAACGTGGGTTTATTCCCCCTGTTTAAGATGTCTAGATTGCTAGCGCATACATAATCAAGAAGGTACTTACCCCTGTTGTTGATATTTGATCTGCCCCATACTGTGTGGTGTGCATTAGCGTCGCAGCCCAAGATGAGATGTTTCCCATTCCTGCGGCACTAGTCCGTGAGATCCTTTACTGCCTCTGGTGGTGGGTTGTCTTCGTCCCCTGGAAAGTAAGCCGAGGCAAATACAATTTGCCTCTTGCCATCTCCCGTTGATACGTCCACAACCGCTGCCACTAGGTGCTGTGTGACGAACTGTGGAATGAGAGCATAATTAGTATCTTTCCTGAAAATCAGGGCGGCCCGTGGCCTGCCGCACGTAGTATTACATACCAGATAGTACGATGGGTTCTGAAGTCCTTTAATCGCCCCTTCGTGAACCCAGGGCTCTTGAATTAGCCAGCCTACAGATTAAGGCACTTGATGCTGCTTTTGAGTTCTCCAGATTGATTTGGAGGCACTGCCATTTACCCTTCACTTTTGGGCCTTAGAATGACCCCCACCTCTGGCATCCTTCAGTTTGTCCTGGGGCATAATCCTGCCCTTTGGACGCACATCAGCCTGCTTCTTGGGTGGGCTCTTGGTCAGGCTTTCCCTTGGATCCTTCCTGATCCCTGGAGGCTTGTTGGCCTCTCCGGAACCAGTTGCGGATTGGAGCGGCGGATTTTTGCCCGGATCTAGGGGCTTTTTGGAGCTTGAGGCTCCTGCCCCTTCATCAGGCTTACCCTGCTTCGCCTTTGTGCGAAGCTGTACTTTGCCATAACGATACCCAACGAGGTAATTGCGTTTTTTAACTTCTCCATGGACAGTGCATCCACTGAGAGGGTAACCTCTTTAGTGGGTTCAGCGGTCACCCGTCTTAAGGCCCTCCAGTTAGAGGCATCGCACCCATTCTGGACTGCAATCAGTTACAGGATGCGGTCGTCCCTGTACTCCTTACTGCCCGGAAAATATCCCACTAGGATTTAGAATCTGGAGTCTTACTCATTCCCCGTTGTTAGGACTAGATCCATAATACACTCCAGTGTGGACTCTATTTGTTCCACTGACAGGAGAGTAGCAGGATAGTCCTTTGCCATAACACCAACCTTCAGTCCTTGTACAACCTGTCTGTATGATGCCATTTTTTGGGGATTTTGCTTCCCCTCTGTGACGCTACTCGGGCTTGTGCTTGTGAGGGCCTTGTTTTGCCCCTGCACCCTCTTGAGTGATGAGTGGTAAGATTAAAAAATCCTGGTTTAGTAGTAAAACTTCTAGAGCAATCGTAAATTGTTCAAAGTCGTAAGCAAATCTGAAGGTATGTAGACGACGCCAATTATAACACACCTCTATGCAATACTGCAACTATACAGTAATAAATCTAATCAAGGAAGAGTTCTAGTCACATGCGATGTATCTATGACTTTATTTACAATTGATTCGGCAAGAATTATCAATATACCATCGCCCATTTACCGTCTTACAGACGAAAACTGCCGATCACTACGTAACACATGTTCAGTAATGAGGTTTTTGCAACATTTCGTGCAAAATTTTCTCTTAGAATGTATATAAAATGTTAACCCGGACGATATGGTATCAAAATTTGTATTTGTTCAGACTTGGAAACAGAATATATTCTAAACAGCCAAGTCCATACTGCAAAGGTAGATAATAGCCAAGAGGTAACCAAGGGCAAAGAGTTGTATTAGACATGGTAAGGCCCTATTTTGGTTCATGGAGAGGAGTTACTAGAGATAATTTGTTTATATTTATTCCTCTATCTCAAGGGCTAACGAAACAGAGACTTAAGATTACTCGTCCACAATAATAAAATATATTTTGATTCCTTGATAAAATTACTCTTATTTTATAGGTCTCCCAAAGAGGAGGAGTGTTTTTTTACTCTCCTCGTAATTTTATGATACTGAGACAACTAGGGATGAGAAAAACAATCCAGAAATAATAAATCATTACAATGATACAAATGGTGCAGTTGACACCGGAGATTATATGACCAGACAATACACTTGTGAACTAAAACTAAGACTTTTCATTGAAATAATTGATATGCCTATATGTCTAAAATAGAAGTTAAAGAATAAAATTTCGTTTAAAATTATCACAAGATCTTGCACTACCAAATGTATAGCTAAGAAAATAAAAAATAAAATAGCAATACTTTTAATAAATCAATCAAATATGCTATAGACTTATTTTTTGAAAAATATTTGGAACAACTAAAAGAACATCATGCAGTAATTATTCCTCACACTTCTACAAATCCAAAGTGGAAATCTTTTTCCAGAAAATGGGACCGTAAAATAAGACAATTTGGATAACAAAACTGTTAGATTTTCAACACCTAAGTGCCTCAACAATCAGTCAACGTAAAATAAGATTTTTTTATATAATTATAAATGTCACATGAATATTAAAATGGTTCAAAAGTGTTTATGTTAAGGACATTGGTTGTATAATATGACTCCGTCGTACCAATTTTTTCCCTCGATAACTCTGTAACTAATTAAATTTGTCATTTTATATGTATAAATTTATTTCTCTCTCTTAAAAATTTTAGAAATATATGAGAGAATCTACGAAAAATGCCAATAATATACAATAATGGATATTACATTAAAACAATGATGGTACATTTTTGTACAACTATTTTTTTCCAATTTGAAA
This sequence comes from Ontholestes murinus, assembly GCA_963969525.1. Taxonomy (NCBI): domain Eukaryota; kingdom Metazoa; phylum Arthropoda; class Insecta; order Coleoptera; family Staphylinidae; genus Ontholestes; species Ontholestes murinus. Next base: position 27,904,266 of record OZ018388.1, read on the forward strand.
CCGATTATTCAGTAAATGACTAGAATGTAAAAGTAGAGACTATCGCATTAAATTTAAAACGACGCAAAGAAGGTTGATTTACGAAATTGTGATTCATGTAATGACAAAATATTAATTGGTATTTATAATGCTAATTGAGACAATATAGTAAAATTGTCAAGAGAGAATAAGTGTTTTATTCTGTCTTGACAATAGAAAAATGCAAAAATTCAAGGATAGAGTGCTAAAATACAGGTAGAATCAAATAATTATCAACCTTAAAAATAAAAAAAACTGAGTTTAAAGAATTGTAACAGTACTTATTTCATCCGAACCTAGTGGCAACAATGTCCTTACAAGAATAAAAGAGAACAACAAGAAGACGAAGAAGAAGTTACAGAGATGATCTCTTCAATTGATTTCAAAATTCAACTCCTTAAGTTGATTATTTTTGTGTTTAGTGAAGAGTATAATATAAGTTCTAGGGAAATAAGCAATTGGTTTATTTGATTGAGATATAGCCAGATAGATAGATAGATAGATGTAATATGAGTGGCCTGTTCCACCGCGACCTTTTCATATCTATTGCGGATCTCTACTTATCTTACATGGCCAGCTATAACTTTGACTCTTTGATTAGTCCTTAGCTTAGGTATAGCTTTCCGCTCTCTTGTGTTTGTAGTGCCCAGCTTTTGATGTCTAATCCTTGCTAGGCCCTCACAATGACATAGGATGTCGAACGAGTCCTCTTCTTGCTCTAGCCAGAATCTGCATGATGTTTCTTCCTCCAGGCCTATTTTGCTCATATGTTTGTTGAGCTTGCAATGTCCTGTCATCAAACCTACTATAGTTTTGACCATTTCCCTGGCTTGGTTTGGTCGTCAATTTTAGCGAGTGTTTCTTAAGGAACTGTTTTGCCTCTCTCTGTTCTGGAAAGTTCGTTCACCAGGTTTTGGAGATGTCGTAGGGTTCCAGACAATTACTGCTTTTGATGAGCATTATTTGGCCAGTTCGTTTTCTTTGCCATTCCCCGGAAGTCCTCCGTGTCCTGGGATCCATGTGATTGCTACTTTTTTGTGACTGCTAATTTCATCAAGAGTACATATAGAGTCCCACACCAGCTTACATTCGACCTGCGTGGAGCTTAGACTTCTTAGTAGCGCCTGGCTGTCGGAGAATATAGCTATTGACCTAATTTTGGTGTCTTGTCTTGGTATTTCTTTTGTGCATAGGTGAAAAGCCTCTGCTTGGAACACAATGGTGTCCTTGGTGAGACTGACAGAAATCTTAGTCTCGAGTTTTGTACCGTATATCCCTGCTTCTGCCACTTTTTCGGTCTTATAGCCGTCCGTAAACCAATTTAATTTTGCTTTGGTGGGTTGGCCGATTGAGATATAACTAAAAAATGCTGCGTAAAATGTATTGATACATTTTGCATTGTATAAATTAAAGTCGGTATAAGCAATTACAAAGTATATATTCGTATAACTAAAGAGCTGGAATATCTTCTAGATGTTAAATATTGATTTTGTAACCTTTTTCAAATATTAATATAACTTTAAAATAATTAATAATAATTTTTGGTAATAAACAAAAAATTGATTTCCTTAATGTTTTTTCTTGTAATAACATGATGTACTATTTTTCTTAAAAAATTGCAAGCTGTATCTTTCGATATTTTTTTTTGCATTTTACAGAAAATTATTTTTATGTATATATATATAATTAATGCGGTCTTTTAGGAATTTTGAGAAAATCCATGTGTACTAAATAAAATACATTCAAAAAATTTTTGAAGGCCGTTATTCACAACACTTTTAAATGTGCGATCTAGCATTCTCTAGACCAAATGGTGCTCTTGGTTGTTACCGGCGTTCAGTTTACTTGAACGTGGTAACAAATGCGTAATTATATTTTAATCCATTTTACGAGCTACCCATTGCTCCTAATAATAATTTGCATAAATTCCGCATTATTGAAATAATCCAAACGAGATAATTTTCCAAAATGTGCAGCTGCCAGTGCGGAACAATAGGACGGGCCCTTTTCGGCGAAGATGATCATTACCTGTTCCCGGAATTGTGGGGCCTTCGTGACCGAAACAAAGCAGCGGTACCTAAGATCACCGTATAAAACCAAGCTGCGGCCATCGTTCTTCACCAGTCGTCTGCCATCAGCAGCGGTGGTCAGCCTGGTCGGCTTCGCCGATTCAAGCATCTTGCCCTACTTGTATATATTGTATATTTTCTATGTCTTTCCTCTGTTGTAATATATTTTCTTCTTCTCCGGCCTCATGCTTTAATTTACACACTTTCTCTTGTTCTTTACTCTGTTTCACAGCTAGCCGGTGCCCATACGTTGACGTGGCGTGGAAGCTCAAGCAAGTATCACAGACGGGAAACTGTTTAATCGAAGCCTGCGGCTGCTAATCGATGGTGAGCCTCGCCAGGGATCCCTGTGCCGCCTCCAGTGCGTGTTGGTTCCAGAAAGTACCGCCGGTTCTACTTCCTTGCCAGTCCGTCACCAGGACGTCTTCCGCGTCCACCGTTAACATAGTTATTCGTAATATTCTTGATTTACTGAAAATACGGTTTTTTAAATGCAGTTGCTATGCATTTCAATTTAATAAAAATTTGAGAGTCAGGAACTGTAAATTATAATAATAATAATCTTGATTGTGTTAGTAGCTTGAAAGCCTTACACTTGTCAGTATAATAATTAATTTAAGTACAGTTAATAATATTAAGTGGCAATTACTGAAAGAGAACAATCTTAGAAAATCGCATGTATACATAAGAGAGCCTAGTATCATAAAATATATAAAGTTGATACATAAGATAGTATAATACAGTTTGGAAAATGTAATACACTAAATGTTTAAATGACTTGATTCCAGATAGTCATTCCAATTATAATATGCGTTTTGGACGAGATAAGCATTCAATCTTTCCCGAAAGGTTGACGAGGGCAGCTAGCGAATAGATGGTGGAAATTAAAAAATTTAATAGCGTAGTACCTAGTATCAGTTTGAGATGTAGACAGGCGGATATTATTCGGTTCAATATTATTTCTATATCTGGTCGTATAACTGTGACAATTCGCATGGGTTAAATAAATGTCTTGGTGTTCTTGTATGTACATTAAGCATGCATCATCATGTCATCTCTATATCTATACCCGCTTATAATTCGTATTTCACGGCGCTGAAGGCCAAATATTCGATGCCTAATGACCGAGTGACCCCACGCAAATAAACTATATCGTAGGTGACTTTGTATGTGTGAGAAATAGTACTGTCGAAGTGCTTCATTGGGTACTTGAGTTGCAATGTTTCTCAATGCAAATATGTTTTTGCTAGTTTGTTTGCAAGCTGATCACCTTGACATGACCAATTTAGGTGCGTATCTAGATGTACGCCTAGAAATTTTGTAGTATCAACCTTCGTGGATTTGAGTGTAAATACAAGTGGCGTTGTTTTCTCTGTGTTTAGTTTTAGACGGTTGCTCTCAAACCATTCAGATGGCATTAACGTCGTACTTTGAGCAACAGTTGACATTTGATTTACGTTAGAAATCGTCTTATCATCGGCGAAAAGAATCACTTCCGATGAAGGAATGCAATCTGGGAAATCATTGATAAATAATAAAAATAGTAGTGGTCCAAGGATCGATCCCTGTGGGACACCCGTTGTGATTTTGATGGGAGATGATATTATGGTACATGGTGCATTGAGTTCGACCCTCTAAATAGGATGATATCATTCTAATACTCTCCGGATGTAAATTATACCAGTACAATTTTCTGATAAGAATGAGATGAGACACGCAGTCAAATGCTTTTGACAAATCAAGGAAAGTGGTTGTTACTTCTAATCCATTTTCAAAACTGTCTAAGGTGCTATCGATAAATCTTAGGATAGCGTCCGTTGTAGATCTTCCCTTTCTGAATCAATATTGTTTATTTTTCAGTAAATTATGTGTTTCCAAATATTGGAAAATTGGTAGCAAAGAAATCGGACGATAGTTCGTTGGATTATTTGGATCACCCCTTTTGTGAATAGGGATTACTAAGGCGGCTTTTAACGAATCAGGGAAGCAATTTGTTCTAATACAAATATTTATTATTTTTGTCAATGGTGTTAAGTCAGTACAGTTAAACCAATTATCTAACATATCTTTAAAATTCAGCATCTTCTATTTAATTTTCTTGAAGATATTGATAATCAATTAACATTCCAATATTTTAATTCTGGGAAGCGTCCGTCTTCTTCGGGACAATCCATACGGGTGCACCATAGGGCGAAATAGAACATCTAATTACTTTATCATTTAATAGGTTTCTGAATTTTGTTATTAATTTTTTTTCATACCGCGAGGGTCTCTAAATGATTATACATAAATAGATTTGTCTGTATTAGTTCGTATATCGTGTTTAACAGCGTTAGTAAATGTCAAATCGCAACTCTCGTTGTAACGGCAAATTGTTTATAGACTCCAGTAATTTTTCGTTTCTCTTCTGATATTAGGGTATCTGTTCATATTAATTTTAAAACGTTGATTTGTTTAATTTAGGTCTTAGGTATTGAACTTCTTTTCCTCACTTGACTTCTATACATTTAAATTAATTCTTAATGTCCCTTCTAAAAGTAACATGCAATAGTCATTACTTGAAAGAGCGAGGCATTCTAAAATAAAATAATCTTCAGATAATTTTGACGCTGAAATAAATGACTGCTTCGTTATCTATTCTAACACATTTTTTTTTTTCGTTAAATTTTTGTATGCAGGTGGTTTCCTTCGATACGATTCAGTTCTAATATATCTTGTAATTACACTGAATTGAAAAACTAAACAATGTTTTAACCACAAATAATTATTTGTGGTTAAAACATAGTGAATTTTTCAATTTCAAGTATGGATTACCACGTAGTAACGGTCGCAACTATTCTCTTTATCTTGTAATTTATCTAACTAAGCACTTAATAGAGTAACTGATTTTGTATGACAATATAATACGTATAGATAATAGATAATATTTATTTATCCTTATCCTATCTTAAATAATACACATACAAATAAATTATTTAAATAAATTGTGTTAATGAATTGGATTATTTACCGAATTTATGAAATATTTTATGCAGTATTTAAAATTATTTTGATTTTCTTGTTAAAGGCTTTCGGAATTATTACAGAATTTGTGGCTCCAGAATCAACTAAAATGGTTAAATCTAAATTATAAGAGAGCAATAATTATATTCTTAAATTGCGAACATTATAATTATAATGAAGGGATATAATTTAAATTAAGTTGAATCAATTAAAGTCGAATTAAACAGCGAACAAAATTTTATAATGCAAATTACAAAATTTATTAGAGCTTGGTAACGGAATCGGCCATTAACAGAAATACAATTATTTATAATAGGCGGACTAATCCCAGCCTTGTTAAAGTCCTAATTTGGTCCGGCCGTAAAGTAAATTATGCGCTTTTTATGAATACGCGAATAAACCTGCAGCATTTAGGTTTTGCGGCCGCGCCGGTGAGAGTAATTAAAAATCGAATAAATAGGGACGTCGGTGGGGGTGCACTCTAATTCAGCCCCAGTGAAGATGAATTATAACGGAACAGCGCTGACAGATGTCGTGGTGAACACCTGCAACCGTTTTACCGACACGCGTCCGCACCACCCTGAAACGGAAAATCGATGCCTGCATGAAAATTTAAAACCGCTCACAATAATCCGGAATGTAACTAATGCAATATTGATTGCATTTTTCTACTATCGACCTCGCGTCTTTTTGTAAAGTTAAAAATAATATAACAAAAAATTTAAAAAAAAAGATGGATCGCCGTGTATCGGGATGAGGGTTTGAGGGCTGAAAACAAACTCAAATATTTATGGCGCGGCGTTCGGACTTATTTGCGGAAACTTTCCGGGGCTAAATCAGCTTTGAATTATCAACGTTCCGGGGGACGCCAAATTGAAAACTCGATCCCGAGTACAACAAGTTGCTGATAAAATTCATGTTCAACTCAAGGAAGCACTTTGCTGTCTTGAAACAATACGTTTGATCTTATCAAACATTATTAATTAATTTATTTTATTAATAGATGATAATAAATAGTATATATCATGAAATATGACTCTCATTCATATGTCTATACAAGAAACCAAGTGTAGTGAAATAAGTCGTATAAATACGATTTATGAAATACAACAATCGTCCTATAAATAAAGCGTATATTTATGCAATTCAAACTAAAGTTTTTTTAAAGATATTACCATAAATAAATAAATATAAATGTATTATAGTAATACATTTATTGACGATTTATCCGGAGAATTAAATAATCCAATGTAAAACTCGTTTTACTGTCTTTAACTGCGCTTCGCTGAATGAGATTCAAAATAAATCGAAACTGGTCCATGACTATTGTTGACAGGGACCATTTCATATCAGAATGTTTAATTTAATTTAAGCTATAAGGCTGCTGATCAGAAAATGTAACACTATTTTCTTTTTCTGATATAACCTATATTTTAATTAACTAAAGAGTAATAATTATAAAATATTATCTATTATATATATTTCTATTATTAGAAAACTTGTCATTGTTTATAAAATCTGGTATAGTTTTATAGTTTCACCTAGATAAAATTCAAAAATTATAATTATTTTCAGAAATTAGTATTGCTTCATTAAAAATTCCCCATGCTTTGTAATTTACTAATACATTAAATAGAATAACAAGTAAAATCCATTATTAAGCAATAAATTGACATAATAGTCACATGTAATTTATTCGACAAGCCTCGTTAATGTAATAATCATGCATCATTTTGTATTGTGTACTCATCATATTTTACTGATGTAGTCACTAGCTCCACATTTTTTGCTTATTTTCTTGAAAATATACTTTTACAGAAGTATATATTTATATACAAATTTATCAAAACTTCTTGCATTATATCTTCTTTATACATATTTTTATATTTACTTCTTGATGCTTTAAAAACCATGCTGTGATTTTATTAGCTACTCTGTTAGTTAATTTATTCAACGACCTCCTCCCAGTGATACTCCGGAGTAACAGTTCATGTATTAGAAAGACACAAAAGACAAAGGTGACACTTAAGATATTAGATATGCTATAGTAACCTAGATCACACAAGAACAGAGACCATACAATTTAGGAAGCACATAAATGTCGACATAATATACTCAGTATTATTGAAATCGCTACACAAAGAAGGGGTAATAAGTTGTTTAATAAACTTGCCACAGGGGTTTAATTATTAAAAAATAGCAATAATGTCAATATATTGCCATGGCTACCACGATCTTCTGCTACTTTGCTTATTGAGCAATTGAGCAAATGCAACAAGCTCTTCAGCACAAAGTACAAGTTGCTTGGAAGACCGCACTTCAAGAGATTATCGACCACTTACTAGAATGTGATAGGGGAGTATGCAACCAATAGGATCAGACCAAACCGTTATTAATAAAAAATATAAATATCATATGACATAGTCGGGTTAATATAAGACCAGCACCGCCATAATGTATTCTCCTCTAAGATAAGATTCGGACAAGTAATTATTGTGCCTTTGGCCGTGGTTTCCATACATGTCCATTAACCCGGCTTAAGATGTTCAGAGTTATCTTCTGTGCAATGCAGATGAGCTGTGGTGAAACCATGGGGATTATCTCCAAAGGTAGCTCTATGGATTTACACAGCCATCGTGCAGCCAATATTGGCATATACATCAATAGTATTTATGGTGGCCAAGAACGACCACGAAATTAGAAAGAACGTTCCTAGACCACGCTTAACGAAGCTCGACAGGAGCCATGAGAACAACACCAACAGCGGAAATGGAAACCCTGCTGCGCCTGTTACCCTTGGACATATTTATCAGAGAACAGGCAGCAGCGGCGGCTATGAATCTTCGAGCAACTCTTCAAGCAACGGAGGAGGCGAACACCACAAACTCTTAAAGGATCTCAGGAAAAGAAATCCCGAGATTATGATGCCGCTGAACAATATCCCTCGAAAATACATTAAAAGCTTCAAATAGACCTGAAATATGAAGACTTAGAAGTAGGAAGCAAGCATAAAGACATTCACATATACACTGATGGGTCATCAACAAAAGCAGAAGCTGGTGTAAAAATTTTCGGAAAAACCCTGTCCCTAAAAATAGTAGTGCATAGAACTCGTGGGTATACTATATACACCAAAGGCAATCTCTGTCAAGAAGATCAAGAGAAAAAAAAGTCGCTCGTGACAACATGCTGGGTAAAATGACACAACAGCAGTAGAGGTACAGAATAGCAGATGATTTGGCGAGGATGGCATCCGGACGAAGGGTTTGCGGACCGAACCCCTCTCTGCCGCCCTCTCTGCTAGATTTGAGTACCCTACTTAAATTTGCATTAATCAGATGCCACAAGGAGCGATGGGACAATACACCTGGCTGTAGGTTCTTAAAAACTTCAAATCAAAGAACACCAAAACAATCAGATTCTGTATGACTACGGAAAGTCGTATGGTTTCTAACAGGATACTGCAATTTAAGATCTTAGCTGAACAAACTGGGACTACAATCTAGTTATATCTGCGAGGGTGTGAAGAAGAAAATAGAAAATACCACTTCTAAACTGCCCCGTATTATCCAACCTACGTGAATCCACATTGGGAGAGGTATGTCTAAAGTCATCAGACATCGTAAGATTATCTGTTGCTACAGTTCTGACGTTTGCCAATGCCTTGGGTTGGCTTGACCCTATCAAGAAATGAACCAAGTTCTTCTGAGGACCCCGTATCGCAGGATATACCGTTTTAACTGTACTCAGGGTTAGGGGTGAAGATCACACTGGCGAAGAAGGCAGAGAGGATGTACGTCGATACGGCAGATTTGGCATAAGTGGCAAGTTTCGTTGAAATGCCCAAAAGTAACTGAAAAGTCGATAACTTCTCCTAGCGAATGGCAGTAGCTAGTACTCGTAACAGATTCAATGCACATAGGAAATGATCCTGGACTGGTGGGCTTGAAGTAGAAGTCACATTGGCCAGGAAGAAACCACTTTATTAACTTGTCTATGGTAAAATTATTTCAGCATAACAGACAAATTAAACCACGGCTTCGAGTACCAGCGTCTCTTAAATGAGACAATTAAAATAAATTTACAAATATGTGACAGCACATGTCACAAAAATATGTCTATATAAAGACAAAATGATGATTTTTAAGCATTAAATATATAATGGATACATTTTAAAGCAGCATTGGTGATGCAGAATTATGGGTTTGAGTGGAAGATCCTTCGAAGAAATGAACTCCGCCCATCCTCCCTTCAGCCAAAATTTTGAATATATTTTCTTATTTTGTATTATTTTGGGATATTTTGTTTATTAGAAAGGAGTGCAAAGATGTAATAAATAAATATAGTCTGTTCGTTGGATCTTTCGTCGTATGTCACAAACTATCGCTTCAAAAAACGACGAAAGTTTTACAGTTTTACTTTATCAGACTGAATGTTTTTGCGTCGTTTCTCGAAACGATAGTTTGTGACGTACGACGAAAGATCCAACGAACAGACTATAAATAAAACATCTCCGGGTGTGTATTGACAAAAAATTGTACAACAAATAGCAAGCAAAGAAACCCCAAATGTTATCCTAGGTACATAAACATAAGAACCTGACATTCCATTGATAGCAGGAAAGATAGACAATACAATGAACGAAATGGAAAGATTAAACCTATAGTTATTAGATATATATGAAACAGGATGGACAGGTAACGGAAAGTACGGTTTTGAAAATGGATAATTCTATTACTCTGAAAGCGATAAGAAACATAAATATGGAGTACTTAGCTAAGTAACACGATATTGAACTTTATACTACGAATAGAAAGAATTATGCTACTTCAATTACGAGGCCAATAAATGTAAATATCAGACAAGTATATTCCTTTACAGTGGACAAAAATAATGAAGAGGTGGAACTTTTCTATGAGAATATTTTGATACTACGAGTACTAATGAGTCATCGAAGATGGAAGACCTGAACATCATCGTGGGAGACTTCAACACCCAAATTGGAAATTAAATATTCCAGGATATTGTGCGCGAGTTCGGACTGGGCCAACGAAACGAACGAGGAAACCGCCTGAGACAATTCTGAAGACTTAGGTCGTCACGAATACCTGGTATAAACTCTCGCGAAGAAAACTCTATACCTGAAAGTCTCCCTAGGACAACTCAGAAATTACAGTAAGGGAGCAGATCGGCTTTATTCTACTTAGCAAAAGATTTCGTAACAGTGTCCAGAGCATTCGCGCTTATCCAGATGCAGACATGGGAAGTGACCATACTCCTGTAGTGGCAAACATTAGACTATAATTAAAACTAACAAACTAGAAATTCATTTGCTAGATCAATTCTTGAAGTTACTAATCCAAAGAGAGCTAAACAATGGTCTGAAAAATATAAAACTGGAAATGCTGACAAATGATGAAAGTATAGAAGCAACCAAGACATCAATAAAGAAAGTAGGTAATACAATAACTGACCGAAAACATCCTAGAACTTATGGGAAGAAGAAGGGTTGAAAAACGAAAATCACTGGAAGATTATAGGCGCATGAATATGATTATTTGCAAAATAATGCTTATTCATCGCAACATAACTAAGAGTCCTGGACCTAAAATGACCAACCAAGAAAATAACACACGTTAATCCCAAAGTGATTTTTTACGACGCGAGGATTATTCCCTACGTAAAGAAGGATAAATACTATCTGTACGTGTTTGGGAAGGAGGTCAAGAAGAATTTCATCAAAAATTTATTCATGGCAAAAACGCCGGTGGATGGTTTCATTGTCCGTGCCGGAGACTAACCCGGAGAAAAAGACTTTTATCATCCTAACCGAGGACACAATTGGAACCTCGAAACTCTTCAGGATATCCCGTCTAGCGGTCTTTATCACGAAATTTTATTGTACGATGCTAGGTAATTTCATATTTTCCTTTTTCGAAATCAATATCGTGCATATCGTGGCGAAGAAGTTCACAAAGAGGGAAGCCTACATGATTGTGCGTGACATGAAGGTTGAGGTTGCTATTTTGGGAACAATGTATATAATAGCCGTAGCTGATTATGTATATTATGTAGGTAATGGATCGCATTTTAATATAAATTGGTTAAGACGAATTCTAATTGGCGGAATCATCACACTTTCGAGGTTGATGATGCACCTTAATAAAACATTTCCGAACGTGGAAATCCTAAACGTTTATATCCTCGCAGAGTACGATATTGTAGCTGGAATGACCCCTGAAAATCTTCATTTGAGCAAAGTGAAGCCAACCACTTTAGGCACGGTGTTTCCTGGTGGAAAAATTAAAATCGCAGACTTCCAAACGAATTAATGTGTCGCCAAGATTTGTTACTCAGGTCAGCTTTATGTTATTTTGACGAGCCTTAAAATGAATTTCTGTTGGACCGGAAAGTAATGTCGCTTTTTTACATTAACTTCAAACGAATAAATTTTGAACTAGTTTTTAGTTTTGATCAATAATATAATCACTTTCATTATCAACAAACTTTTGCCATCTAGTGTGCAGATTTTCGACGCCGGCCGTTACAAATCAATTGGTTTTTGAGTAAAATATCTTCAGATGGCATTTTGGACTTCATCCAAATTTTCAATGTTTTTGCCACTAAGAAAATGTTGTTAGGGCTTGGAATAAATGAAAATCCCAAGGTGCGATAAAGGGCAAGTATGGTGGGTGAGGCAGTGCTTAAATTAAAGATTGGTTCACTCGACCCGTTTGTTTACAGTTTGTCCACGTTTCAGCAATTCAAAATGAACAATTCCGCGAATACTCCACCAAACCCACAGAAGCGCCTTTTTGGGATGTAGGCTCGACTTCGCAGTACCACGTGTTAATTCACTTGGAGAGAGCCACTGCCTTTTGTGTTTTGGATTATCTTATAGGACCTATTTTTCGTCTCCAGTAATCAAACTATCAAAAAACGGTTCTGTATGTTGCCGCTGAAGCAATATGGTAAATGTGATGGATCGGTTGTTTTCTTCTCTTCGGACAGATATGGGCGTCCCAAGCACTTGCTTATTTATCCAATCTGCTTTAAATGTTCTTGGATGGTCGACCAAGGTTGGTTTAGGGCTGTCAAACACCCTAAACCAACCTTGGTTTCTCGATTGTTTGATATGGATTTTCTTCACTTTTGTCCTTAGCATGTCGGTGTTTATTGTTGTTGGTCTTTATAATCTATAGTAGCCAGAGAGATCAAATTTACCGGATTTGAACTTGGAAAACTATTTTTGGCATTTACGAACGTCTAATGCACGTTGATAAACATCGCAAATAGTTTTGGTTGCAATTGCTGCGTTACTACACTTGCGTAACTCAAAAAGCATATAATCGGATATGCTCTTCTGGTATTTGGTTAACCATTTTACCCCAAATTGCAAAAAAGATCAAAATTTAATTATTTAAAAGTGACAAAACACAATAACTTTAAAATGAATTTGGCACGCTTTCGAGATACACTCAAATGACTATCAAATATAGACATGCGCAGAAATGATATTACTTTCCGGTCCCTCTATTATTATAAAACTGGCGAAGTTGCTTAGTTGATATACAAGTGTGATTGTATATTTACGGAAGGCTGGAGGAAAAGTTCGATGTGGAGGAGCATAGATTTTTTGTCGATCTGAAAACTATATTTATGACACACACTCACGTTAAGAATTGTGCAGTTTAGAAAAATGGCAGCCAAGTAGTGGTGTATGTTAGTGATGCTAAAGAAGAGATTTGTTTTTGAAAAATGGATGCGAAAATTGCAACATATTGTTGTTGGTTGTTGAAGAAACCATAGATAAACTACAGTATTTCTTTAACTTAATATATGAAAAACGTATATTTTCCGCAGAATGGTAAAAATTCAATTTTACAGCGATACCAAAGAAGTCAAATAGCGGTACATACGACGAGTTCAGACTTATCAGCATAATGAACCTTACTTTAAAAATAATTCTAAGGACAATATATACTCTAATCTTCTGAAAATACGAAGAGAATGCATTTACTAGACTAAAAGTTTTGGACGAAAGAAAGGACTTATACTTATGCTTAATAGGTTTTATCAAACCGTTCGGCACTATAAACCCTATAAAACTAATTAGACTGCAACGGTAGATCGAAGAAAATGGACATGAAGTAAAGCTTATCGAGAATCTATGTTTTAAACAAACAGTAGAGAGAATTCAATACCTAGAGATAGAGAGTCGCAAATTTCATATACTCGGAGTACATCTTTCGCAGAGCACTGGATCAAGCAATGAAAGGTATACAAGTCAATGGAGTATTAGTAAATAACATTCGCTTCGCCAACACAGTACTAATAGCGATCGTTGAAGAGGACCTCCAAAACCCACTGAATAATCTATAGGTATTAAAGTTCAAGAACTAAAAAGTAGAATCGAGATTGCGAGAAAGGGAAAACTGTTAACCAACAAAACCCTACTATTAAGTATGAGATACGGAATGTCGAAATGCTACATATAGCTGCGTATGGCATGGAAGCCTGGACGCCAAAACATCTACTATGAACAAGGTCGAGGCCTTCGAAATCTGGATCGTATGCCAAAAATATCATGGACCAAACACGTATCGAATCAAGAAGTTATACGAAAAACGGAAAAAAATGTCGTAGCTACGGTACATTGGCAAGTGGGTAGGGATGGGGTTTAAAAATGTGCTGAGAGCAATAGCAGATAGGAAATCATATGATGAAATAGTAGCCAACCTCTGCTAAAATAGGTAGCAATCGACATCAAGTTTTATCTATACTTGCACTCAGTTGACTAGAAGAAGATAAGGTAGGAGCATTTTACTATGACCTAGGGAAACATACTAAATTCATTGGTAAATATGAAATCCTTATAATCATAGCCGATCTAAAAATATCGACACAATTAGATTAGAACAAGAAAGTTCGATGTCTTTCAGAAAAGAAGAAATGACAGGATAATCTAATCAGCTACCATTAAGATGCGTTTATTATAAAAATCATCAAATCTGTTCAAACATTTCTGGAAGAAAACAATCTGTTGATAACTATACAATAGCTAAAAACGATTAAAACAGGTATGCACAACAAATTGTAGATAGGCCTGTAGATCAAAAATAGTGAGGCATAGATAGGATAGAAGAAAGAACTAAAATCTGCAGAAAAAAACATAAAAGTTGTCACATATAATATTGGATATGATAAAAAAAATACATATACCACAAGAACAGAATATGGTGGTAAACGACGACATTAAGACGGAAATAGAACCAGCAAGAGAAGTATAATTAACAGAAAAGAGTCAGTAAATAAAGAATAATAATAATAACAGGAAGCCAATACAAAGCCTTCAACATACATAAGAAAGTAAGGAGGGTGTTGAAAGCCAAAAACTCTTTGAGCATGTTTAATATTCACTGCCAAAAAATGTGATGAAATTTGTATAATTTTGAAACTGATATAGTTGCTCTGCTTTAACGTGTTTTTAATATTCCCATACAACTGAAGACACCTTAGAAAATTATATGTACAGGAATTCTGATACTAAAAAATGGAAACATTATTGCTTGTCCAACTATTTTTTGGCATAGATTCTGCGTATTTTAGATTAAATTTGCCAAAACTGCAATCAGAAGTCACGATCGTGTTTAAAAGATAATACCTGAGAATTAGGAAAACCAATATTTTAAGATATATTGCAGATTAATTTTACCTAACAGATGAGTGATCAAATTAAGAAAAATTATGTCGTAAAAGTAAACAATTGCAAAATTAAAATGTGTGGTTATTCAATATACAACGACATCAAGGCCTCTCTCTCTCGAGAGAGAAAGTTGCCTAAGTAAAGGGATTTAATGTTCCAAAATGTATAAAAATAATGATGTTGCTTACCAGAAATAACGACCTCGAGATTAAACAAAAGTTGCTCATATCGAATGGAAGAATTAATGTATTACAAAAGCAGAATGATGGAGAAGCATTCGAAACAATCATGACTTAGCATTCCTATCATTAAAAGGGTAAATATATTGTAACTGCACAAAAATCATCCTTTCGTCAACGCCACACAGTGTAGCTGATGTTTTCAAAATCTCTGAAAATTGCAACAATTTTTAAAATAAAGAATATAATAGTAACCCAATGCTTTACTGTAGAATGTTTGGTGTAAATGCAGTTGGTATATAAAATATTTGTATTTTATTACTTACGATTACTTACGGTAAAATAATTTTAAAACTAGTTAATAAATTTAAAAATATAAAACATTTCGTGAATCTACAACAATGAGTCTTACTAAGACTACAAAACAAATTAATTTGAAACAACTACTTCTCTAGCTAATACTTCGACAGACATTGAATAATACAAATTAATTTGCGTGTTACAAATAGTACAACTATCAAAGCAACACTAATTTGAATGAAATTATTTCTGTTGAACCAACTAATAAATGATAAAATGTACTTTAGATTGTTTAAATGTAACTATAACATGAAAAATTATGAAAAATGAATTTTAAACTGATTTCATTAAATTAAATTAGCAAAAGCAATTAAAAAATCTAGCATTCAAGTTTATAATCATCTGCAGACACG
>OZ018388.1:27920153-28210951 GCA_963969525.1 Ontholestes murinus
ACACATTTAAATTTATTACTAATTATGTGTTGGCAACATTTACACGGCTTCTTATCAGCTATTAGATTAGCTCAGTGGTTAAGGCTCTGACTAGTAAACTGAACAACGCTTGGGACCCGGGATCGAATCTCGGCCCGGAATAAAAATATATATTAATTGTGCGAATAAATAATTGCAATTAAATACTACTAAATGGGCTCCGGTAAAATAAAAAATATATTAAAACAAGGAAAATTAATAATTATAATTCTGCTGAGAATATTAAATGAATTAATTGAATACGTCTATGACGTCATCGCGGCTTATGGAGGGTATGCAACACAACACACAGTTGCGTCAAACAACATACTGTTGCGACATCTAACGTTACATCTGTTCATTTAATACGAAACCTGGGCTATTTTAATAAAAAACGTTGAGGTCCTGAGGTCGCGTGGGTCTCTTAGGGGTGGAAAATTTAGGGGATGAAAACAACTCTAGGAATTTTTAGGGGATGAAAATGTAAATGCTGTTCTTATGGGAATGCTTGGCGCAGAAGGGGGCTCCTGAAGTCGCGGAGCTCCGGGATGCTGGCACGAGGTGAGGAAGGGGGCCCAGAGGTGTCGCGGAGCTCCAGGGGGCTAGCACGGGTGAGGAAGTGGGGCAAGAGGTCCTGAGGTCGCGTGGGTGTCTTAGGGGTGGAAAATTTAGGGGATGAAAACAACTCTAGGAATTTTTAGGGGATGTAAAATTTAGGAGATGAAAATGTAAATTACCGGAAGTCGGAAACCTGACACTGGAAACCGCAACGTCGGCAACCGGGAACCTGATACTGGAAACCGCAACGTCGGCAACCGGAAATCTGATACTGGAAACCGCAACGTCGGCAACCGGAAACCTGATACTGGAAACCGCAACGTCCGCAACCGGAAACCTGATACTGGAAACCGCAACGTCGGCAACCGGGAACCTGATACTGGAAACCGCAACGTCGGCAACCGGGAACCATTCAAAAAAATCAGTATACAGGGTGATCAAAAATAAACGTCAACTGTGTATGACCTTGAGGTAATCCAAGGTCATCTAATGTAAACCGAACTCTACCCTATGTTGATCCGGAAGTTCCCCGGCGCCAAATTCAAAAAAATCAGTATACAGGGTGATCAAAAATAAACGTCAACTGTGTATGACCTTGAGGTAATCCAAGGTCATCTAATGTATGAGGTCATCCAAGGTCATCTAATGTAAACCGGAAGTCGGAAACCGGAAACCGGAAGTCGGAAACCGGAAACCGGAAGTCGGAAACCGGAAGTCGGAAACCAGAAACCGGAAGTCGGAAACCGGAAACCGGAAGTCGGTGACCTTGGGAATGCTTCCTGGCGCAGAACCGGCTGTTCTCCTCTACTCTCGTGGAAACCTCACGATCAGTATTTTGACGTTAAAGTGTTTAAAACCCCAAACACCTTCCAGACCCTATCCTACATAGTCTGAGTTCCAACCCTGTCACTCTTCCTTCACTTTATAACGCTCTCTGTATGATAGTAATATCCTCATATCTAAACAATTCTTTCTAAAACTGATTCTAAACGTCATGTCTTCATTTAAGTTTAGGCATTTAAGCATTAGTCATTGATAATGAGTACATGGTACTCGAAATGTACATCTGACATATAAAAATAAATGTGAAGGAAGGAAATTAGAAAGTGTTTTAATTTAATAGTGATAACTTCACACAACTCAAATCAAACCGTGAATAAGTTTAGGAGCCATGAAAACTTCTTCTAGATAGGTTAAGAGCTGCATATCCTCGATTGTTTTGCAGGCCTCCGTTCTTTCTAGTAAATATTTTATTATAATAGTCAGCCTATTACAACTCTCCGATCTTTAAGCCCCTCAATAATGTACAATCCCCACTCTGAGCTGAAGGCAAAACTCTTTTCTCATATATTGAAACCTTTGAAATCACTTTTGCTTTTAACATTCTAGTCTTCATCTCTTAATTGTTGTTCCTAACCTCTTTCTTTAACATGCCATCCCCTTTCTCTATAGTTACTGCTGAATTGACAGCCATTAAAGAGTTCTTGGCGTTAATTAGCCAACTAAACACTAAGAACTCTGTAATCTATTAAATATACACGTTTTATTGTCCTTTTCGGACATTATCAAACAAATTATCCATTCAAATCGTGATACTAGCAAAGTGTTTTAATTCCTTACCTACAACACCAATTCATTATCTCAACGGAAATCTGATCTATTTATTATCATTTTACCATAATTTTTGATTTCTTGAACAATTTTTGTTCGATTCCAAGCGACAAGGACACTGAAAAAAATTATATAGCCGCCAGTCCTTTCCAACATCTCCCCTTTCTAAACAATCTCTACGTCGGCACTATTTTAAGGTCTTAAAGCGTACTCGCATTTAAAACCACGTCAGAAAGGTTCTTACGATATTTTCGACTCCATCCAGCAATCCCTCTACGTCCGTGGTTTTATAAATGGAAATCATTTGGAAGAATATATATAGCATCAACAGTGAGAATTAAACTGACCTTCAACTCAAAACAAAATAACAGTAAAAGAAATATAGCCAAACAAGGTGCATATACAAAAAAAACATAGACGAAATGGCTTTTGGGTTAGCACATTATTAACATTATGCACATTATTTTGTAGTATGCAGTTAAAGTTTTGACATGTTACAACAGATTTAGGTATCTGCACAATACCAAACATTAAAGTTTCGTTACCCAAGTTTGACTGACAATGGTTTTCTAAATTGAAAGTCAACTTCATGTCTTTACGGGCAAATTATTTTAGAGTTATGCCAAAATATAAGCACTATAGACTTTGGTCTGATAATAATGTATTGTTAACTATTACCGCATATAAAAATTGTGGTTATGGTTTCATAATTGTAGTGTATATGGAGTTCCTAAATTAACTATCAATAGACATGCCGTTTACAGTAAAACTTGAATCATTTGATAGATCACCCATATATATATATATATGTAGCAGTTCCTGTATTTGCTGAAGGTAACTCCTTGCATATTAACTAGTTTTTATTTAAATACGAATTCAGATCAATTTACAGTTAGTAATGTCACAGAAATAGTAATTAAGGTACCAAGGGCGTTAGTAAGGAAATAATGCCCGCCGCAGACGTCGCCGAAGGGCATTATTTCCCACAACGCCCCGTGGTGCCTTCAAAATTTTATGCCTCAGGAAATATGATGTAATATTATATTCTATTTTTATATTATGTAAACAATTAATCTTTACCAGAGGCAACAAAAACAAGAGCAGAAAAGGCAAGACAAGCGTTACTGTTAAAGAAATCTTCACCAGTGTGTTTTTTCATAAATTTGAGAAAGATATACAAAATAGGAGTAAAAGAAGTTTGCGAAATGGAACTGTTTGCATACTTTCAAGAGATATCACAGACATTTGTGCCGAACTCTATGTGGGCCAAATTTTCAATATTAAGGAAAAAGTTATTATTGAACTTGTTTTGTTGTTTAAATGAATTATGACGCCCTTGGTACCTTAACTACTATATTATATCATCCAAAAATCCCGTTGCCCCAGCTACCAAAATTTTAATCGTTTATACTTTCTGTAAATTCGTTCTCCGGGACTTTCTGCTGTATCAGTTTCCTTCAGTGTGAAAGTAACAAAAGACACATGTCACACATGAGCAGAAGCAGACTATACTCAGGTTTTATTCTGTCTATCGCAATAAAATCATCACAATGGTTCAATTCTATTTTGAAAAACTTAGGATGCCACTCGATTACTCTGAAGGGTCCATTGTACAGTGATGTTAATGGACCTTTTATCTTATCTTCTAGGGCATAAGCATGAGTGCAAGTGTTGAGGTCTGTAGGAATGTAAAATTTTCTTGTCGTGTAACGTGGTGAGGTGTAAGAGATAGCCTTGAAGTTTTTCTTTAGGTCTCGTATAAATTGTATAGTAGGTTCCGTACTACATCCCCCCTGATCTAAAAAGAATTCTCCGGGCATACGCAATGTGGTACCAAAAACTAACTTCGCGCTCGTACATTGAAGGTCTTCTTTGATTGTGTTACGCAAGCTTTAGAGCACTCCTGACAATTGTCTCGGCCAGTCGTTTCTATCCCCTCTCGCAATCAGGAATGTCTTAATGTGTTTGTTTAATCTCTCTACCAGACCATTAGCACTCGGATGATACGCCGTCGTTTTTATCGATTTAATTCCCAGGAATTTACATAATTCGTTGTATAATTTCGAGGTGAATTGTGCTCCTCTATCGGAAACTATATACGTTGGTATTCAAAATCTCGCCATCCACTCTGAATATAACGTTTTAACTATTGTGTTTGTGTTTGCATCTCGCAAGGGGTATGCCTTCGATCACCTTGTAAAACTGTCCAAGACTATTAGCAAGTATGAAAATCCATCGACTGTAGACATCTTAACTAAGTCGATATGGACATTCCCGAACAAGTGATTGGACTTTGGGAAGTTCCCAGTGGGGCTATAATATGTCCTTGAATTTTTGCTTGTTGGCAATTTGGGCAGTGGAACGTGAATTGTTTCACATCTTTATGCATTCCAGGCCAAACGAAATATCTTTTTATCAAATGTTTGGATGCTCGGATCCCTGGGTTTTGAAAACTCTTTGCCTTAAAGATAAAGGCACAAACTGTCTCGAACATTAGGTAATTTGGAAACTTGTAAAAATAAGGACAAAGTGTTCGGGTTACTTAAAAAACGCTATAATTTCTAGTCGTTCTTTAGTGCTTTGGCCATATCTGTAGGGTCCACACTGGTAAAAATTGCGTTCGTACGACTGATATGAGAAATTCTGGAGTGTGCATCCGGTACTACCTCGAAGGGCGATTTTTTTACTTTTTGACGGACCATAAACCTCTCTCTGGGCTGTCTGTATTCTTCTGTCGAAGGACTTCTCTTGCGAGTCGTATGCGATTTCGTTAAGCTTGTTTGCAAGGCGGCTATTAATTTATCTAATTTCCTTTCAAGTGTAGATCGTCCTTGCTCTGTTGATAGGGCAGCCACACTGACCGTTGACTCGTCTGACTCGTTGACAGATCGAGTTATCAGAGTGGCTTTAGATTAGCTATGAAATGTTGAAACCATTTCAATTCAGCCTGTCAAAATACAGTTAAATCATTAAGCATATCTTCCAAAGTTATTTTTTAATAAATTAATATAATTATTTACAGGAAATGTATTTCAAAAACTATAAGTCAAGAATATTTTATCCAAATATCTACAATGCCAGGTTTTCCAGGTCGTATATTGTACCTGCATTGTGCGCCGTTAAAAACCGTTGAATTTGTCCTGGCATTTGGATTATCTGATTATGAAAGAATCCATACTCTTTGGTACTAACAACGGCTGCATGTTCCTCAAAATCTGTACTGGGCGCAAATGACTGATGTCGTCAATCATTGAAATTCGGTTGATGAGTTGCTCCTTTAATATGTTATATGGATTATCCGTCGGTGGGTTAAGCAGTATGCCCCTTATAGTCATTATGATTTCGGGAGAAAGAAATGATCTGACATGGTGGTATTGACGTCTGTCTTTGATGCGTCACTCTTCTACTTTGAAAAATGTATTCTACCTGAGCAAACCATTGCTCCACTTTCATGGGCCAAAACTCTGGAAGCTTTATATTAGCTGTTACTTGAGTTATTTGTTATGGCTTCGTTTGTAGGTCCATCGTATTTTCACTTTGTTCAACCATCGTGTTCGTATCTTTAGAGGTCACCATTTGTAGCGGTTCATTTATTTACTGAGGGTAGTAACTCCTTGTATATTAATAAAATATATTTTTAATTCTATCAACCTAAATTCATTTCTTTTTCCAAATGACCATAGTATAGTCACTCACAAACTATTTTAACGTACATTCAATCATTGTTAGTTCATTTTACAGAAAGAAATACGTTCAAACTAGTGTTGCTTTGATAGCCTTGCTATTTTGTAACACGCAAATTACTTTTGTATTATTCAATGTCTGTCGAAGTATTAGCTAGAGAAGTAGTTGTTTCAAAAGTGATTTGTTCTTGTAGTCTTAATAAGACTCATTTGTTGTAGATTTTACGAATATATTTTCGTGTTTTTTCTATTTAT
This sequence comes from Ontholestes murinus, assembly GCA_963969525.1. NCBI lineage: Eukaryota > Metazoa > Arthropoda > Insecta > Coleoptera > Staphylinidae > Ontholestes > Ontholestes murinus. The sequence continues at coordinate 27,926,279 of OZ018388.1, forward strand.
TAGTGAATTATCTACAACGTAAAGGACTTATATATTTTATTATTAAATTATGCTCTAATTGGGTATTTTCCTTAATCCCGAACGTAATTATTTCCGTAGAATTCAGTAATCCATGCAGGTATAAATAAGACCCTCAGTCGATTATATTTCATTATTGTGTCAGTTGCCGTGCATATCTGAGTAAGTTATTTATTTTTCATTATATTTATTTTAGTAAACGTTTTTATTTATGTTTAAAATCAATTTTATAATAAAGCTGTACTGAAGAGATTGAAATATCGAAACACGTGTCTACAGATGGTTATAAAATTGAGTATTGAATTATTTAATTGCTTTTGCTAATTTATTTTTAATTCTATCAACCTAAATTCATTTCTTTTTCCAAATTACCATAGTATAGTCACTCACAAACTATTTTAACGTACATTCAATCATTGTTAGTTCATTTTACAGAAAGAAATACGTTCAAACTAGTGTTGCTTTGATAGCCTTGCTATTTTGTAACACGCAAATTACTTTTGTATTATTCAATGTCTGTCGAAGTATTAGCTAGAGAAGTAGTTGTTTCAAAAGTGATTTGTTCTTGTAGTCTTAATAAGACTCCTTGTATATTAACTAGTTTTTATTTAATTATGAATACAAATCAATTTGCAGTTAGTAATGTCGCAGAAAATTATATTATTATATCATCAAAAAATCCCGTTGCCGCAGCTAGCAAAAAGCTCCAAGCCTCTGCTATTTTATTACACTTATTTTAATCATTTATACTTTATGTAAATTCGTTTTCCGTCACTTGTTTCTGCTGCATATATATATAAATTATTTCACCTTTTTCCGTTTATGAAATTAAGAAAGTCAGAATACTAGTTTTGTTGTTGAAGAATATTGTAATCTTCGACATAGTTTCAATAGTGATAAAAATGCTGCTGGAATAGTTTTACGCACTTTTGAAACGAAATCTCCAATTTTCGCTTCAGAAACCAGAAGGCAAGAGCCAAAGGCTTTAATAGAGAAAGTGTGAATTATTTTTTCGATTGCGATAAGCAATATATTTAACGTTAACGAATCTGGGTTTAGCACTGTTCAAAAAGTCCTCAAAAATAATTTTCCGTGAAGGGGAGCAGCAGGTAGAAAGTCTAATATGTGGCGAGCGTATATACCACCAATTATAAATGCTTTCCGCCAGTATTTTTAGATTTCGATTAAGGGACGTCTTAACTCAGATCTCTTTGTTGAGTGGCTGAAGCATTTCCAAAAGCATGTCTACAATAATATAGAAATGAAACTCTCCTACTGTTTGATGATCATACGTTACACAAAAAATGAGTACTTATGAGTGTCCTAAGAAGAATTGAGTCACCTTACTGCAACTACCTGACCACATTTTTTAGCCTTTGGTTCTCTGCAGTTTTATTTTACACGAGCTTAGGATACGCTTCTTCTCTTGTATTAGGAGGGTAAAATATATCAAAAGCATGTCAAAATTACTTAATAAGGTATGCACTTGAGCGACTGCTGTGTAAATTACAGAGAGTGTTTTCCGCGCTTCGCGAACTATCTGTAACACCTTTTATAAATTATAACAGTGATGATAAAAAATGATGATAAAGTAATAAAGAACAAAAACAAATGAATTAAAATATTACTTGAAGAAATATCACTACGAGCTAAGAAAAATTCTTTTCATCTTCTCGCAGTGCATCAATAGCTCAGAATGTAGTAAAAAAACCAACTTATAAATTACAGTTACAACAAAAATTTAAAGTTTAAACTTTGACAAAATGCAAAATAAATTTGTAATATCGATAACATTTCTCTGAATTAGCTTGAAATATCCAAATTACATTAAGAACATTTTTCATTTCCGGATCAGTCTTAGACTAATTATTTTCTAGAATCGTCAGCCGTACTCAACTATTTTTTATTTTCCGTTTAAATACTTTGGTTATGGCTTTTGACGAAAGAATTCACTAAAGTGAATCACTAAAATTCGGTTTTCCATTTTACACTCCTGAAGTATTTTCATAAATCTTCCAGAATTGATCTGTAATAAATATTTATTGCTTTATTGACTTCAATAACGCTAGTAGTTCTTTCCTTATATACAGCAATTTTGACAAGGTCGCTAAAATAGCTGACCTCACCGTGTTCGCATTAAATTTGATCGAGACGTCTTTTACTCATAACTCACATAACTTGTATCGATATATAATACGAATTTTACCTCTGATTTGGTATAACTTTAAAATGACCCTATTTAAATTACTACTGTTAACCAGCTTAGATCATAGGTGGGAGTGAATATGATATTTTTAGCTACAATTAATTCCTTTTTATCATTATCTGCTGTGACTATTCTCAACATCTCCAAAGCGGGTGAATACTAACTTACTGATAATAGTAAAAAATGGAAACAAGAGTATTACGTATGGCCATTCCACAATCTACATAATACTATTTAATCCGGTAGACAAATTACTATTAATAATAATTAACCTTATTATTTACCTTATTTACAATCATTTAAAATTTCTCAAAGGTATATTAAGAAACTTAAGAGGTGTTAAACAAACTATACTTCCTTAGAATTAATGCAGAATTTTATCAGATTTTTAGTAGCAGCTTTAAGTTTTAAATGATTTGAATGTTCAAAGTAAACATATTCCATATGATCATTATCATATCAGCGTACAAGAAAGCATGTCCTCTAAAAAACAAGGATGACGAGGGATACACAAATGCATGGTGGAGCACTGAACTTAAGGCGCTGAAAACCCATGCAAATAGAGCACACAACAGTGCCATTAAGACAAAGAAAAGGAGAGGCCTGAAGACTTCTCTGTTCCATAGTAGAAAATGTCTCTAAAACATCGCGTTTAAAACAGACCCTCTTCAAAAACCCATTACCAAAGCTCATAAGCCTTAAAAGGGAGGGCGGCTCATAAACGGACTCGCCTGAAAACATGGGCAAACTCTTATTGAGGACCCATTTCCCGGCTGTACCTTTAACCAGGAGAGGAGCCCCACGTATACCTCACAGCATCCCAAACCAAATCGTATTGGGACCTAGAGGGCTCTGTCATTACCAGGGAAAGAGTAAACTAGGCAATAAAGAGTTTACCACCACACAAATTCCCAGGGATTTATCCGGCCGCCATACAGTGGGGCAAGAATGTTATCCTGAACACTCTCGAGGACGTGTACATAGCGAAAGCATACCGACCAATAAGCCACACATCCTTTCTACAAAATATACTGGAGAGGCTATGCGACCGGTACATTAGGGAAACAGTCGTAGTAAAACACCCTTTACATCCCAATCAATATGCATACTGTGAGGGCAGGTTGACGGACTTGGTCTTGCACACTGTAGTGAGCATAAATGGCCGATCCTTTGAGCAAAACGTCTTCACCCTTGCCACTTTCATGGATATAGAAGGAGCCTTTGATAAGACCACCTTCCCAAAGATAACATCTGCACTTCGATACAGGGGAATTCCGGTGGCCTAAAGCCAGATAAGATACTTTTCGGAAAAAACGCATCTTCCTCTAGCTGTGGCTATTCTTTTTATATACCATAACAGCCTCAAATTTCTTGAGAAAATTGGTCCGGAAATTTGATCATGTAAATTACTGAGAATAAAAGAAATAGCTAATTTTTTTGCTATTTCAACGGATTCTTATATTTTATTTTAATTCTCCTCAAAAATACTAGTATTTACAGCTTTTCAGATTTTCCTAGATATTTCTAAATTTGTCCAGTACCTTGTTTTCTTACAAACATCTAGAATTACCTAACAACTTATTTTTTATAATGCTTAAAATATAATAATTTTAAACTTATTAAATTGATTAATTAGGTAAGTAATTATTTTAATGAAAAAGTTTCCCGAAACCAAGGTTTCAAGATTCTAAAAGGAAATTTTCATGGCGTTGGTTCCTAAAATCAATTCATCTTCTATATTAGCTAATATAAATTGCCTATGGTAATCGTATATTTGATTTCGCCGTAAATAGTATTAGAATAGGTTTTAGAGCATACTTTTATCTTCTAGGGTTTCTCATTGCAAGTCCAAAGTCCCCCATAGGCAAAAGTCGAACGGTGTAAAGTCTAGTGATGTTAGTTCTCAACAATCTCTCTTATAGCTAGAGTGACACATATGTGCTAATAAAAAGAAGTCTATTATTCAACACACAATACAACAAACTGTATATTGAAATCTAAGTCTAATTAGATTGTTAATGCCTTAATATAAAAAGACGAGATAGTAATTTAAAAAAAAACATAAAAAGATTTGTAAGATCATATCAACTAAACTGGTGAAAGCATTTACATTTAGTGGTTAAAATGAAAAACATTTCTAGATACCAAATTACACCTATAAATACAATAAATACAGGCTTGATTTAAAAAAAGACAACAGCTTTTACGAATAGAATCATAAAAGTATAAATTGACCTAGAATATATAATATAATATAAAAGATTTATATTTCTGTGTGATTTATCAACCCCGCAGTTCATATTGCATTAAACAGTGTAATAAAAACCAGACGAAATATGGGTGTAGATTTTGCGCAATTTTCTGAATGAATGGTAATCGCTTCAGATAGGGGTAATCCCATTAATTTTTCCAGTCCCTGTCCCTTCAAATGAGACGCGACGTTTTCATGCTGCACTAATTGATACGGAATTAGAGCGAGCTGCCGCGCAAAAAAAATGATCACCACCGCCGCTGGATGAACCGAAAACAAGTCACCCTTTGTGGTCGAGGTATCGAATTTAAATTGTAAATGTACAAGAAAGCAAGGTGTAAGTGAAAGGGCAGGGGCTAAAAGAAGGGAGCCGAAAGTGGTATAATCGCGAATAATCGGCGCCGGCGTCGAGGGAACGGTGGGAGAATGGATAGAAGAGGTTCGATTGCTTTTCTTAATTGTTCTAGCTGGAAAGTTCCCGTGTTCACGTTTTGGTGGTTTTTGTACCGGCGTTTGTAAATTGTATACCCCGGGGAGGTACACGGGCCGAAATTGATTTTCGATACTTCTCCTCGCTACAAGTTTCCCAATTAGGTTAGGACGGTAATCGGCTAATGTTACCTGCCTGGTCTGCCTACTATCAAGTAATTTTATTTACCTGAGAGACAAATATTTATATGTTGATAATTTTAATTTTGTTTTTCGTCCAATTAATATAATTGATTTAGTATTTATTTGAAAATAATCGAAAATATTTTGGAAACAGGTAGTGAAAAATTAATTAAGGTTAGCACAAAAATCTAAACCAATTAGCATTTAAAAATATTTTTTGGCCTAATTACTCAAATATTAGACTGAGATCTAAGAAGGCCTAAGAAGTTAATATTCCAGATTCTAGCCTAAGAAATTTTCGAGTACATTATCTGATTTTATCTATGATATAAATTAATATATTTTATATTAAGGAATGGTAAGTATGACCTACTTAAGTAAATGATGCATTGTTCTAGCATACCCCAATAAAAATATACCTTAGTTTAGAATATCCTTTTCATCCCTAATAAAATATATTAACCTAGCTACATAAGTATAATTCATTAGAGTAGGTCAAGAGCACGCTAGTTTAATACATGAATAATTTATTGTGATAGGTGAAAAGTACGCTAGTTTAATATATAATTTAGTGAGGTAGGTCAAGAGTACGCTAGTATAATAAAACAACTAATAACACGTGTCATCACGCTTCAAAGTATCCTGACTGAAATCCTTTATTAGACAAAGCCAAATATACACACAAGAAACTGCATAATTAAAGATAATTATATCTGTTGATTTTTACTTATTAACAGTAATAATTTAATAGATTCTCAATTGTATTATATCGCATTCCTTAAATCCGATTTTTTGTATTCACTTTTATAAATCATCATATTTTATGATGTAATAATGAAGTGTGTGATTATTTTACATTATATTTATTATATTTATATCGTTTATCGATTAAAAGTAAAACCCATTGTTTACCAATACGTTTCGGTCAGACGTAGGCATTTTAGTATTTATTTTGATCAATTTAAATGTTATGGCTACATTTCGTGTATTTGCATTCCGGACTTTTATGTTATTTCCCGGTATATTTTTTCAATTTTCCGTCACATTTATTTTATTTGCTTTTTATTATTACATTGCCTGTGTATTATGTGCACGATTTACATTTTTCAGTTATTCTTTTTTTATTTATTTTGTACCTTTGATTACACGTTTCGTATTATTTGTTATTTCACATACATACATTTCCAATGCTGCTACATTTTTTTACTTCAGTGTTATTAATTTGAATATATGATATTTTTTTATATGGCAATGGATTGTTAAATAAGATTTGTTATTGTTGTATCATCTTTTATCAAAAAACCAATTACAAAAAATAATGGAATGAATAATATTTGTAAATAACATACACCTAATTATAATTGCATGTAAAAGGCGGGGTACGCTCTTCTTGAATGGTATTTTACAAATTTTATTCATTAAACTCCTATGTTCCGCTGATCTTAAAGAATAATAAATAATATTACATTTAACAATGTTATGTTTATTTGGCTTGTGGGAGACACTTTTGGGCATACATTTTGTATTGAAATAAAGGAGATGGTTTAGAAGAAGAAGTTGGAAAACACGACTAAGACATCGATAGAAAAGTGTTTAATTAATATACAGACGCAGTTATGAAAAATTTATAATAATTAATACTAAATAATGAAAGTCAACTGAGATTAAATACTTTACAGTACATACATAATTATTTTATTTGTTTTTTATCAATCCAGAAATTGGTCTGCAGTTGTTGATTAATAATTATACTACGTGGTAATCCATACTTACCCTGAATTGAAAAATTTACTGTATTTTAACCATAAATAATTATTTGTGTTTTAACCAGTGGTACAATCTTTATTTCAGTAGAATTATTGAATATTAACATCAGCTAATAAATTATTAACTTCAACTGGCAACGTTAACAGTCAACTTATAATCTCATAAACATCAATTGTTAATGTCAGCTGTCAACATCACATGTCGAAGTCACTTTAAAACTTCGTTTTCAACATCATTTATGAACATCTACTATTAAAGTATGTCAATAATAAAAGCCAGCTTTACCTATACGGAACTCTGAACTTCAATAGTCAAATAACAACTGCGCACCAACGTCATTGAATCATTTTATTTTTCAACTTTAACTATGAGGGTTAATTATCACTAACAACTAGTAATATAGTTAAATTAAAGTTATAAAATATGTATCACAAAGGGAAAGCCTCTACAATCAAGTATTTAGTAATATTGTTACCGACAAGAAGCTCAAACAGGATAACAAGAACAAGATGGGTTCCTGAGAACAAACAAAACATTAGTAATCGTGTCTATAAAAGATATGGTCCTCGTGACTGATCAGCGAAGTAAACCAGTAATTCCGGGAATTACTGCCGTGAAAGGAGAGGTCGAGAAAAAACCGAGAGGTGATATTTCGACAAAACTATAGCACTCGGCACCAAGAGTGTTCATAGGGTTATGTATACGTGGCACTAGCCAAAAAATTATTAGTATGAGTTTGGACAAAATTCCAGTGTTAAATAAAGATATAGTGCTTGTCTCAAGGACATGTTAACAATATCAACTCACAACGTTAACTATACACAAAGTATAAGCATAAATTTAAAAGAATCAATTTTCAACGTCTATTGTCAACATCAACCAACTGTTAATGTTAATAATCAATTTTAACGATTATTGACAACTGCCAATATAAATTATTAACGTTACCTCTCAAGGTAACTGTCAACGTAAATTGTAATACACTATCAAAGTCAATCAATTAAAGATTGATTAATTTTAATGTTATAGAAATCAACTGTCAATATTCAGCAGCATCAGTAATCTAATTGTGAGCGTCAATTGTCAACTTCAGACTAAAATGTCAACCTTTCTTATCACCTGTAACCTGATGACACTATTCATCAATGTCTACTATCGAAGTTATGTCACAAACTTCAATAACCAACTTCAACCGACAATGTTAATTATTATTATTATTCAACCATCAACGTTAAATGTTAATGCATTTGACAATAACGACAATTGACAACTTCATTTATCAACGTTAATTATCATTTGCACATCAAATGTAAACGTCAGTTGTCAATATCAACTATTAACTTCAGTTATCAACGTTTATTATCAACATCAACTGTCAGCATTGCCTATTATTATAACCTACACCACAACTGTGCAAGTCATTTGTCAAATTTTTAATATGTGTTAACGTCATTTCCCTAAGTTCATTTTCAACGTCTACTATCAATGTAAACTGTCAATATGAACATTCTAAATTATTTATTCACTATCAACATTAATTGTCAACTTTAACTGTCATTGTTAATTATTAACGATACCTATCAAGATAAACTACCTGCATCGATTGTAAAAGGTGTCCCAACAAGAGCGCCAGATTTAAATTTGCCGCCATTTTTTTTAATACAGTTAAGTTGTCATGTACAAACAACGCGATTCAGGAATATAAAGAACCGCATTTTGAAAATGCGGTTGTAAATGCGCAAACTGTTAATGGTGTGTGGTATCGCGAAATGTTAATGGAGTTTTTGTTTCCCGAATTGGATGTAATTGATATGAAGGACATGTTTTTCTAACAAGACTGTGCGACCTGCCACTCTGCACGTGAAAATCATGTAGGCCAAGTTTCCAGGCCGAGTCATTTCTCGATTTGGCGATTAATATTGGCCACCAAAATTGTGCGATCTAACGCCGATGGACTTTTTTCTTTAGGGCTATGTGAAGGTGTATGCGAATAAGCCTGAAACAGTTGAACATATTAAAGAGGACATACGGCGCGTTCTTGGTGAAATACAGTCACATTTATGCGAAAACGTTATTCAAAATTTCAACATAAGAAACCTCTTGCACAGGGTTATGCCAGAGGTTTCGTGGTGGCCATTTGCCTGATATATTTCACGTTTGATCGGAACTATTTTTTATATGTTGAAATTACAAAAATAAATGTATTTTTCTTTAAAATTAAATCCGGGGCTCTTGGTAGGACACCCTTTATATCAGCTGCCAACGACAATTACCAAAATTTACTATCAATAATAACGTCAACTCTCAATATCAACAATCAGCATTATCTATAACTGAGTGGTGGACCTCAATATTCAACTACAATTATTAACGTCAACTGTATGTCAATTATTACCGTCAATTATCAATGTAAACAATACCATCCCCTAACACCATAAATTATCGGTTACTATCAAAGTCAACTGTTAATATGGACAGTAAGTATTACCTATTCTGTCAACAGAGAACTTCAATGTATCTTCATTCAACCATCAAAATAGAGTGTCAGCGCCATTTAACAACTTTGTTTTAAAACCAAACACAATGTATCAATGTCAACAATCAACTGCACATGAATTGTGAACATCAATTTTTAACGTTTATTATCAACGTCTACTATTGCTATCTACAATCAGCATTGAAACAACACTAACTGTAAACATCATTTTCCTACGCTAGTTAGTTTTCACTATTCTTTATTGGTGTCAATAATTAGCATTACCTTTTCTCTAACTTTTAAAGTTAATTGTCAGCTTTAGTTGTTATTACCATCTGCCAATATCAATTTTTAATGCCATCATTACGTTGGTCGCACAGTAAAATGTAGATTTCAATTGTAAATCAATTATCAATGCCAATTACCATTACAATCGAAACTTGCTCTGTTACTCTCTTGATGGAACCAAATTTTAAAATTGGGAGAAGTAAAACTATTGTTATGTTTCATTTCTTTATTTGAGACCAAAACACGTGTCAGTTATCTGAAACTGAGAAAATGGAACATAACAAGAGTTTTACTTCTCCCAATTTGAATTACCATTACCAATTGTCAATATTAACAATCAGCATTATCTATAATCTAACTGTGATCGTCAATTCTCAATTTCTCAACATAAACTGTCAACATAAATTATACATCAACATTTAAAGACTTTAACTTTCAATACTATTAATCGTTCACCATTTAAGTCAGCATTACATCAATAACTAGCTTTAACTGACAAAGCTAATTATTACCATTTAACCATCAACGATGACTATCAATACAATTTGACATCTTTCCCTTTTCAACATCATTTATCAATGTCAATTTTCAAATTCACATCAACTATCAACATTATTTGTTAACATTTTTTGCCAACGTCAAATGTTAATATCAACCATTATAGTGCCAACATCAATTATACATGAATTGTAAACATCATTTGATTTCGCCCCAAAGGGGTGGCAACCCCAACTTTAATTTTTTTTATTCTGAATACAACGAAAAAATATCAAAATCGATTAATAAATAACGGCGATATTTACCAAAATGTATTCAAATAAGAGCGTCAATATACGAGTAGGCGCTGTTGAAGCGGGCATAGCAATATCGTTAAAACAATTGAAAATTGTTTTTACACAATTCAGAGTTTTTCGTGATTGAATAAATAGTAGCTAAATGAAACGTACTGAAACCGAAAGAATCGAAGTTTTAATGATATTAAGTTTAAGGCAGGACGTCCATTGGTCCTCAATGAAAACTGAAAATTGGATGTTATTTTAATGGTGCAAGAAAATCGACATTCAACCCTTGCGGAGATCGCTTCACAAATTGGAGCGCCAGAAAGTACAGTGTCCAGATTATTTGGAAAACACAAATTTCATCCGTATAATTTTGTGAGACAATGATAAAACTCTCTAATGCAAATGGTACCGTCAATAAACAAAATTGCCATTACTGGCCCTTACGAAATCCGCATTGGATGATGGAAATGAACAGGCAATATCCTCAACAGGTTAATGTGTGGGCTGGTATGGTGGGTTCTAGAATTGTTGGACCATTTTATTTCGACAGAACACTGAATGGTGAACGTTACATAAACTTTCTCCGACATGAACTACTACCTACATTAGCGGTATTGTTTCCCAACGCGGAAAATCCTAATAGACCCGATGACAGAAATTGGTTACAGCAAGACGGTGCGCCTCCACATTATTCGCACCCAGTTCGAGAATACCTCAATTTCCTAATCGGTGGATTGGTAGACGAAGACATTGAATGGCCAGCAAGATCGCCAGATTTAACGGCACTAAATTATTTTCTTTGGGGCTATTTAAAAACTAAAGTTTACTTGAATAGAACTGCAAATTAATTAAGGCGTTAAAGAAAAGAATTCGTGCAAAAATTCACTTAATTGCTCCAGAAATGTTAGACAATGTTCAACAAGCTTTTGTGGATAGATTAGGACATTGTCGTCGTTAACGAGCAGCACTTAATTAAGGATTAATTAATTAAATTTTGTTATTCCTTCAATTTTATAAATCAAAGCATTTTGGTTAATATCGCCGTTATTTATCAACCAATTTTGATAATTTTAAAAGTTGGGATTACCAAGGGCGAAGGGGTGGGGGCTGAAAAGTGTATGTCAGGATAGTAATTTAAAAACAAAAATCGTCGTGTCAAAGCATTTTTCCTGAAATATTTGATTTACGATTTTATAGAATTTATGCGTTAATTTTGGGAAGCACTGTATAAAATAAGGTCTACAGAAATTAGACCTAAATACCCGAGAAAGTGGGAAAAATATTGGCTGAGTAGCTAAAATTATTTGGTGTCTATCGTTACCAGTTGCCAACTATAATGGGTCGAGTGGAAGAACAAGAGTAATCGTGAACTACGCCTTCAATTTCTATACTTCAAATTTTAGTTAGCTTATTAATGTATTATGTGTTTTTTTTTAATTAGAACTTGTAAAGAAAGTAAAATTAAAATAATATAAAATATCAATTTCTGACATAATTAATCAATATTCACCCTCAAAATGATCCGCTAATGTTAAGAGTCAGCATTACGTCAACGTTAATATACTACCGACGACGTCAATTTAACATCAAGTAGTAAACTCAATTGTTAAGGTTTACTATTAATACAATCAAAGTCAAGCATCAATATTAATAATTACCATTACCAATAACCTAACTGCAAGCATCAATTGCCAACTTCAACTTAAGCAGTCAAAATAAATTATATATCAGTAAATTATTATCATCCAACCATCTACGTTGACTGTCAACACCATTTGACACCTTCATTTTCCAATATTATTCATCAATGTCAATTTTCAACTGCATATCAACTGTCAACGTCATTAACTATCAACGTCATCAGCAATCAGTATTGCCTATGCTTGAACTGTGAATGCCATTTGTTAACTTTAACTGCCAATGTCAATTTTCAACTACAACTATCGTAATTGTTAAGTATAACTGTTATTATCAATAATCAACATCACAATTAGGGTATCGTGTGAACGTTATTTGTCAAATTCAACTGTCTATGTAAACTGCCAACTTCAATTGTAAACATCATTTGAAAACAAAATTTTCCAATGTCAATTGTTTATTTTCAAATGTAATTTTTAACTGTTACTATGCATTAATTCATGCGATTTTCTAAGAGAGGGCGTTACTAGTATTATTTCGCGTCGTGTTCATCTGTGACTATATTCATTTGAAAGCTACTGCCATTGCGCGTCATTTTTAGTATATGTAATTTCATTGAAGCGTTAACAATATTTTTTTCTATACATTTGAACATGTCGGACTTTTTGCCAGAAAAAGTGTTTTTGCGGGGAGTTCTTCTTCATTATTTTTTTTAATTCCTCATTACTTTAACATCAAGAAAAGTGCTACCGAAAGTCATCTTATTTTATTAAAGATTTATGGTGACCATGCTCTTGCTGAAAGCACGTACAAGAAGTGGTTTGCACGGTTTAAAAGTGGCGATTTCAACTTAGAAGACAATGAAACCCGGACAGCCAAAAAGTTTTGAAGATGAAAAATTTGAGGCATTGCTTGATGAATATGCGTGCCAAACGCAAAAAATTTTTGCAAAATCATTGGGAGTTGATCAAGCAACCATTTCCAGACGTTTAAAAGCATCGGGATTCATCCAAAAGCTTGGAAATTGGGTGTCGTATGAATTAAAGCCAAGAGACATCGAACGCCGATTCTACATGTCGGAAATGTTGCTTCAACGCCACAAAAAGAAGTCGTTTTTGCATCGGATTGTCACTGGTGGTGAAAAATGGATTCATTACGATAACCCCAAGCCCGGCCAACCATCAACATCCACGGCAAAGACGAATATTCATGGCGGCAAGGTAATGCTCTATACTTGGTGGGATCCGAAGGGTGTGTTGTATTATGAGCTGTTGAAATCGGGTCAGACGATCAAAGGGGACCTCTACTGAACACAATTAATTCGTTTGAAGAGAGCGATTGCGGGAAAACGACCAGAATATGTAACAGACACGAATCCATAATTTTCCATCATGACAACGCTCGGCCACATGTTTCAAGACCGGTTCAAAACTATTTGGAAAACAGTGGGTGGGAAGTTCTACCTCACCCGCATTATAGCCCCTTCTGATTACTACTTGTTCAGATCAATGCAGAATGCCCTCACCGGAATACGCTTCACTTCAGAACAGGGTATCAAAAATTGGCTCGATTCATTCTTCACCACCAAGCCGGAGGAGTTCTTTTGGGATGGAATCCACAAACTGCCAGAAAGATGGGCAAATGTTGTAGATTCCGATGGACAACACTTTCATCATTGAGTGTATAACCATTTTTTCACAATAAAGCTTTAATTTTCGAAAAAAACACATGAATTAATGCATACTCCCGTATAAACTGTCAATTATTAACGTCAATTAATTATTAATGATTATGAGGGTCGAGGTAAATTATGGTCAATTGTACATAAACTGTCAACGCCATTATCAACTTTTATTATCAACATTATCAACGTCAATATTAGCATTTAATATAATCCAACTATGAATATCATTTATCATTTATTATCGTCAATTATCAACATAAACGGTTAAGAATAGTTATACTATTGTCAACTTCATTTAACTACTTTATTTTTTAGTGTCAACTAACAACGCCAAATATTCAACTTTAATTGTACATCAACTGTCAATATAATTTATTATCTTTATTTTTCAAGATCACTTATTAACGGAAATTATCAACATAATAGTAGTAGTAATAACAGTAGATATAAATAGTTGGTATTACATATTCTCCAACAGTCAACTGTCAGAGTCAACTACCAATATCAACTGTCAACATATATTGTCAACGTTTTTCAAGTTGATTTTTTAATATCGACTTTCAACAGCAATTATTGATATCAGCAAACACATTACTACAACTGTCAACTATCAATATTTCAATTGACAACATAATTTCCCAAAGTCAATTTTCAATATCAATTATGTAATATTAAGCCGAAGAATGGAAGTTCAAAGAATGTGAAATATCGAATTCAATATTTAAAAACCATGAATATAACAAATTAACAAGAAAATATGAGTAAAAAACAAATAAAAAGGTTATATCTAAAAATAAAAATGCTAACACGCCTGTGGTGACGCATTTGGTTGCGGGCGAACTAGTGTTAGCGAGAATGCAGCAAGTTGAATGGCTGACCGGTACCATTAACCATTGGGATACAATTGATGGTGCTCGAGAGTAACGTAGTCCGTTAAAGTAACAAGCTCATTTACATACACAAATAAATAACACGGCAGAAGGACCACGTGGTCGATAGCCAAACACTACTACTACTACTACTAAAAATGCTATAAAAATTAGATTAAACCTAAAATACAATAAAGAAGCTGAAACAAGATCGAAGCAAGTATTTAGAATAAAAAAATAATATTAAATTATAAAACGTTCTAAAATTAAAAATTTATCCTTTAATCAGATTTAAAGTATAAAATAAACTCAACAGTACATGCCCAAATGTTCGTGCACGATATTTTGCACACGTTCATATGAGATGGCCGTGGTCTCTACTATTTCGCGCAACTTCACTCGTCGATCGGCTAACACGAGATCATGGACTTTGTCGACCATTTCTTCATTTGTGGCCGTTTTTGGACGTCCACTGCGTGGTTCATCCTTGGTGCTCGTACGGCCACGTTTGAACTCGCTCACCCAGAAACTAATAGTCGAAAATGAAGGTGTGGATGTGCCATGAACTTTCTGCAAAATATCTCGTATCTCCGTCGCCTTTTTCCCATCCATCCAGAAATGTTTGATGACTGCACGAAATTCGTTTTTATTTTTGCAAAAGTGAGTGACTTGCTTCACAAGATATCCTAGTAAACAAAAACGGAACGACGCACCTGTCTGAAAATTTGACAGCTTACCTAAAATAGGTTATCCTTGACAACCATCATAACAATTTCACGATACGCGCGCCATCTCTTGCCCATTCCGGAAACTTTTCAATCTACCCTCGTATAGTAATGGAAATAAAGCGCACATTAGGAAGGGAGAAAGAGCAAATTATTATATTATCTTGAAAATACCCTGTGGTGATAATTACTTATTTTAATTAATAATGTTTATTTGTTCAATTAAAACAGTATCATATTTAGTTTTAGAATGATTAAACCTATTAAGGACCAATAAAAGTACGATACATATCATAAAGACCATTATGTTAAATTGCACATCAAGTAGACATAAAAGTGGTGGATATAACTAAGCACAAATGAAATAATGTAGTGAGAATAGGAAACATTCCGGAACACATGTTACCCATTAGAAGCGGAAAATAGTAAACCAAATAAAATATTCTTGGTACGTTTGAACGTGAAATAATTGTGTGTCAGGTTGGGGCAGTAGTAGAGGGTAGGCAGGAAGTTCTGCGAAGTTGGCGGAACGCCTCGGCACGGGGCCCGCCACCCTTGTACAACAAACGTTATATTGGATTAGCCCGGGCATAATTTCGAGAAATGTTAATTGAAATTTACATCGGATATCAGTGCGGAGACCATAATTTTTCCCCTGGCGACCGCCCGCATTTTCGCATTTTCCCAGCCACCGTATAAATAACAATTTCGTTATTTACGTCTGTAAACTCCATCATTTTCATTCGGAAAATTCGGCCGCGCTAAATGGCCCACGTCATGATTTATACACGCTGGACCGCTGCGATCTTTCATACATACACACATTCATCTTTATTGCCTTTACATGCAATTTCATAAAATAACAATATCACTTGTATTTATTCGAAACCGAAAAAAAAACAATTTATTTAAAAAAATATATATAAATACTTCAATAAATATTAAAAGAATGCTGTATAAAATAATAAAATAATTAATCGTATTAAGATAAATAACCAGCGTTATGGTTCGTGAATTAATATATTTCACAAAGTTGTTTATCATGAGTGCCCTCATAACAATATCATACGTTATGTTTATAAAATTATCCATTTACGGAATACAGGAGGTATTTGGGTAATAAATGAACATCAATTAATATAACTCACGCATGATTATTTATCCTCTCTCCCTTTTATATACCCTTGTCATCCAATATATCTATTCAATTTATTTTCTTTTTTCTTAATTGATTTATTATAAATATTAAATACATATTTTAATCTCTTTCAAAATTAAAGTAACCCTTCTGTTTAATGAATTACTAATTATAGCCCGGCACATCCACCTTTTGTGCGCATGTACTTTTTACGAATTTGTATGAAAATATCGAATATATTCTTTAACGTTGTAATTATAAACTTAAAAAAAATGTGTTATTTATTGTTATACTTAAAAATACAAATTAGTACAACAAAATTAATGGATTTAATTTTTGAATTACAGCAATTACTTTTTAAGTAATTATACTATTAAAAATTAAAAACTAATTATTTCCAGGTTATTTTATCAAAGGGAGAACTAACAATTTTTTATTAGAGGATACTGTAATGCAAACAAATTACACAGAGTGGCATTTATGTGAAACCAATCATGTAACCGTTTGTAATCAAACACCATAGCATATTATTGAGCACTTCAACAATCAGTTCACTTGACGGTATTAATTTAACAGCTAAATGTAATTCACAAACATCAATATGCATGTTATTACTGGAAACCACATAATGGACCTTGCGTTTTCCAATTCACGGGCCTATTAAAAATAATTTAGTTATGACAGAAATAACCTAAACAGTAAACGATGAAACTGTTCATGATTCATATATTTAATTAGTATTCAACAGTCTATAATAGCTTTGGGCTAATTTCTTCTATTTATATCATAACAATATAACTGATAAATATTTCTGGAATTATTAAAGATATCGAAATTAATTTCAAAGGTACAATTACATTAAATTGCTAATGGGTTTTATTCTATTAATAATTTTTAACATCGTCTTATTATTTTATTTTCGAATAAAGCATTTTATTGCGAGTACAAAACAATAATTTATACCCTCCGCGCATACTAAGCGACATAGTTGCATACTCCGCGGAAAAGGCATACCAACTCATAATAGGGTAGACCCAACGCGGATCACACGCTCTAGGGTAGCTCGGACATCAACAAACGAGGTGCGTCTTTACTTAACTTTATCTCAGCAGAAAGACTTATAGTGACCAATATTGGCAATAAGCACACACATTCATTACGAAAAAACGCAAAAAAGTACTAGACCTAACTATCTGTACCGGGAAAGTGAGTGATACTAAAGCGAATTGGCATGTGTCAGAAGAACCATCGAGCTCCGACCACAGGCAAATCCGCTTCGATCTAGTCACATCTCTCACGACGAGCAAGTACAGAAACCCAAGAGAGACGAACTGAGTAGGATATAAAGAGTCCCTCAGAGAAGCTCTCAAGGAAGGTAGAGCATCGACAAGAGATGTGGATCGCTAGAGCTAGCAGTGGAACAAATCAATGACGCTATCAGGACGGCATATGTGGAAAACTGCTGCGGAACAGTCTGGTGGAACAAGAACCTCAAAAGGATGAGGATCGAGGTTCGAAGACTATTCAACAGGGCCAAAAACAACCAAGACTGGGACACCTTTTTATTTATTTTATGTTTGTGGCTGGGAGGTGGAAAATATTTTATATCGAAGTGTGGGAGTCCCCAGAACTGGTATACCCACTAAAAACCACCTCCCCAAGTCGCCCTGCCACCCCATGGAACCGCCGTCTGGCATTACTTCACGGGGTGTAGGGTGTCGGTCTGCATCGTTGATGTTTGTGTGTGTGTGTGATGAGTGGGTGGGAGTGTGTGGGTGTGTGAGAGATGTGCGTGTGTGTGCAGTGAACGGCTCGGGTACGTAGGGTTGCTACTCCCAAATGGCTGTGCACGTCAGCCACTCCTGCGGGAAAGACTAAGACACTTACAGAAGAAAACTCACACAATATAACAAAGAAATTCGATAAGCCAAAAGGGACTCGTGGAGGAAGTTCTGCGAAGAGATTAACGACACTCCGACATGTTCAAGAATCCACAAAGTCCTGGCTAAGGACGGTAGTGCTGCCAAAGAGGTTGGCTTCCTCAAGAAACCGGAGGAACTATAGAGGAAAGTCTCAAGGAACTATTAAAAGATTAAAAGTCTATAGAAGGCCATAGAAGGGGCGTTTAACAATGTCACAACAGCCTCTCTCGTAGAGGCACAAGCAAGGAAATGAGTCCCGCCAAACTATTGTCAATATATCAGGGCCAGCCTAGAGAAAAGGACAATCATATCCACTTTGGGGGGGGGAGCATAGCATTAAGGCTAAGGTAGGGGGGAGCTGACTACAAGGAGGAATACTATCTCCATTACTATGGGTAACACTAGTAGATGACCTTCTACGAAAACTGTCCAAAGAGGATATTCACTGCCTAGGGTACGCGGATGACCTAGCCATAGTCATCAGAGGCGTGTTCACGGGAGTTGTCTCGGAGCGAGCACAAAGAGCCCTAAACATAGTAGACAATTTGTGCGAACAGGAGCGACTGGCAATCAATCCCCAAAAAACTAGATGCTCGGGGGTACGGAAATCCCCTTCGTAGGGGCAGCCATGTACCTAGGAGAAACCTTCGACGCCAAAATAACGTAGAGGCCACACATCACAAAAGCCACCAAAAACTCATCAATAGCTTTGGGCAGGTGTCGAAGAATGTGCGGAAAAAATTGGGGACTAAACCCTAAAATGACTATGGCTTTACACTAGGGTGGACCCATGATAGCCTATGGAGCAGTAGTGTGGACTAGGACAAAGCAAAAGGGGACGATTGGACTCCTAAGCAGTACACAAAGACTAGCATGTCGCAGTACAGGTCAGGTCCGTATCATATAGACTAATCATACGGAAAAACCCACTAACGGCTAGAAGACAAGCTGAAGGCTAACGCAATCACAGCGACATGGTGAAAAAATACAATTTCGAAAGGAAATATAAGGTATTGATCCCGCAAAGAGAAGACTGGATCGAGGACCAACCCACTAAAGCAGAATCAATTGGTTCACGGACGGCTCAATGACCGACAAAGGAGTAGGAGCAGGTATATACGGTACCCGAGACAAGAGTTGAGTTTCACCAAGGACACCACGGTGTTCCAAGCAGAGGCGATAGCTCTTCACCACTGACCAGGAGAAATAGCAAAACAAGACATCAAAAGTAAGTCAATTGCTATATTCTCCGACAGCCAGGCGCTACTAAGAGCACTAAGCTCCACAATCTAAGCAGTAATTGGCCCGGAACAATCGCCAAAATTCACGACCGAACTTCTGAACCAAGACAGGAAAATGGTCAAAACACTAGTAGGTCTGATTACAGGCCACTGAAAACTCAACAAACATATGAGCAAAATAGGCCTGGTGGAAGAAGTACCATACAGATTCTGCCTAGAGAACGAAGAGAACTCGTTCCACATCCTATGACATTGCGAATGCCTAGCAATAATTAGATATCAAAAGCTGAGAACTACACCCAAGCGCGGAGACCTATACCCAAGCCCCTCTGGCAAAGCTAATAGGACTAATCAAAAAGGCAAAGCTAGAGCTGGTCATCTGAGATAAGTAGGGATCCACAATAGATCTGAAAAGGTCGCGGTGGAACAGGCGCTGATGTCACCCAAACATCTATCTATCTAACCGAACTGTTAAAGAATTTTTTGAAGCGTAATGCCATCTTTAAATGGCCTTGTAGTTTGACCCGTTGCGGTGTATAAATCGCATGTAGGATGCAGACATCTAGTTAAAAACACTCGGTACTTTTTACTTTACTTTAATATTAATATACCGATACTCCAAATAAATTACTTCTTTAACATCATAATTCGAATGGTAATTAAGAACTATAAATATAAAAATACATTAATCACGTATATCAACAAATTTATTCGCGACATTTCTCGGGTAAAATATTATTTTATATTATTTCTTGGCTTAATGTTGATTTCACTTTATTCGGCAATAAATCTGCGGCCTGAACTTGCTTACATAATAAAATAATTCGTTCTTAATTCAATTCAGCCATGTAGTATTCAGATCTTGCGTGCGCGATAAGGCACAACTTTGGGGTGCGACTACATTTGAACAATCATTTTATGGCGTACCGACTAATAACGTCTCCATTAGTAATAACGGGAATGTGTGCTTACCGTTCGAAATAATCAATCGTTTGATATCATCGAAACGACCGTGGTCTAATGGCACCCAATATCTCATTACGTAAATACAAGCGCGCTTTCGATTATATCTTTAAAAATAAAAATAATCACATAATGCTTAGTCTGCTTTCATAATCATGTAACAGAGCTCTTGTATATATTTTATATTTTAAAGTTAACGTTAAAAATAACGGAATATGTAAGTCTGGCTTACGATCAAGTAAGCAAGACAAGCTTAAGCACTGAGTTTACATATGACCTGAAAGTAATCTACAACATACCAAATGTAATCTACATTTTATGCTCAAATTACACAGGCCGACATGTTTTTGGTGTTTTGAATTTGATAAGTGTCATTAGCTGATACAGGTACGTTGATTCTGATTTTGAATTTGGTTTATGCCAACACGTCAAAATTTTTCACAAAATTTAAAAAAAACCTTGTACTAGAGCAAAGAAGTACCCTTACGATATTTCCTATATATTTCGAATGTTGTTGGCAACTCTGTGGAGCCCTCAAAATCATAGATATTATTTTTGAGTCAGCAGTCTGGTTTCACAAAGTATCCATGTTTTTTGTGCGTGTGGGACAGTCGAGCAACGAAATTAACATTACGTTAAGAAAGAATGTCCACTAAGAGAAAGACTTGTACCGGGACAAAAAAAATGTGCTGCGTAATGCATTAGTTGACCCAAAATGAGTTCTTTTGCCTCCCATTCTCATAAAGTTAGGATTGATGAAGCAGTTTGTCAAAGCTTTAAATAAACAAGGTGTCTGCTTTAAATCTCTATGCGACAAATCTCCTGCACTTTCTGAAGCTACACTTAAAGAAGGAATTTTTGTAGGCCCTGAAATTTGAACCTTAAAATCAGACAGATTGTTCCAGAATATAATGACCCAAGATGAATCTGAAGCATGGAGTTCTTTCGTAGAAGTCATAGACGGTTTCCTTGGAAACAGCAAATCTCCAAACTACAAAGAAATTGTAGCCAACATGGTCGAAAATTATAAAAACCTGGGATGCAATATGAGCGTCAAATTTCATTTTCTGAATTCCCACGTTGACTCTTTTCCCGAAAATCTTGGAGCTGTCAGCGAGGAACAGGGAGAGAGGTTCCAGAAATACATAAAGGAGATTGAGAGACGTTACCAAGGAAGATGGGATATTAAAATAATGGCTGATTACTGCTGGACCTTGAAGAGGGACTCGCTCAGAAAAATCTACAAAAAGAAAACTACAAAACGCAGTTTTGAGGGAAAAGAGAACGAATTTATTCAAAAAAACAACGATTTTCTAACGTCGATTATACTGCATTGTTTTTTTAATGAATAACTCAATTTTGCAGTGTAATTTTCTATTAAATATAGTTTCAAAAAATATTTTCTTAATATTTTGGCAGTTTCTATGAAAAATTTCACACAATTTTCCTGAAAACCTGAGCACAGATTCGTGATCGGCACACTCCATTTACTGTATGACACCAATTGAACTTGAAACACTTTTTCATGAAAAAAATGTAGGCCTGTGTTATTAAATACTTTTGTTAATCGATTATTGGATAGTAGATTTGCTTGTTGTTATGGTTTCATTCATTTCATTTTACGAGGGATAGTAGTATCCTTGTACCCACCGTGTGGAGCGGTGGTGAATAGTATAACTTCCGGATGTGTGCTAACATGTTCAGATGTATTTCAGCTATATGTGCAAAGTTACGTCTCATTATTGTAAAATCGGTCGGCACTCGGAAAATCGGTCGACCTCGGAAAATCGGTCGGCACCAGCAATGGAGTCGGCCGACAGCTGCAGGCAGAGGCTGCCGAGCGCGTCTCCGGGTGGTGGA
Source organism: Ontholestes murinus (assembly GCA_963969525.1). Lineage (NCBI taxonomy): Eukaryota > Metazoa > Arthropoda > Insecta > Coleoptera > Staphylinidae > Ontholestes > Ontholestes murinus. The sequence goes on from OZ018388.1 coordinate 27,948,719, forward strand.
TAGGAGCGTGACCGAGAAATTGGCCAGTAGCTGGCCAAGGGTCGGGCAGGTGGGTCACCCCCGCATGACCGGCCTAAACCAGCTGCCGCAAACCAACTCCCCCAAGCTACGGCGTACAGACATCGTGCCTAGGGCTGCATGGCACAGGGTTAAGTGTCGCGAACGATTCCGTTGGGACACCGGACGACCACCCAACGTAGTGAGCATTCTGTGCGTATCGGGGCACTGCGCACAGCGACCAGTTATTTCCTCCGTACTCGTGGGAACAACAATGGACCACCAAAAAACAAAAACGGAAACTACCATAGGGGGGCCCTCGGAGAAACCCTACCTCCCGTGGTGCCGCCACGGCTGAACCTGAACGACCTAAACAGCGTTCGGGGGCGGCCAGACGACGCCAGAGGAGAGAGAAACTCGACCAGAGGGCAGGGACGCCTAAGCGTAACCTACCTCAGGGAGAGCAAGCGTACCCGCGACGCCCTACACCAGCGTCAGCACCCGGCTCATCAGGGACGCAGAAGCGAAACCTGTCGAGCGACAGCACACCTCCGGGACTCCAAAAGAGACCGGCAAAAACCCCGAGATAGTGCGAAGGGCCTCCGGCAAAGAGAACCTTCAGTGACACACTGACGGGAATAGCGCTCGCTATAATACCGAAAGGTTACCCAGAGACGAGCATAAATGCAGAGGAAGCCGAGGCTATCAAAGCCTCGATAATCCAAAGCATTGATGCTACAGTGAAAGGACAAGCCTCATCGAAATTTCAGGAATGCACCCATAAAGGGGGATTCCTGAGAATAGTATGCTCCGACATTCCAACCAGGACATGGCTCGAGAGCATAGCCAAGGAGAAGAATCTCCTGGGGAACGAAAAGGAACCCAGGAGAGTACTAACGTGGGCTCCAGGACCACCAATAGAGGCAAAGAATATCGGTGCAGAACAACGTAAGCACCGATACCTGGAGAGTAGTTAACCAAAAACCGGAGCCCAAGGGAACTCAGTACTTAAGAGAAAATATTGACGTTGCACTTGTACAAGAGCCATGGCTTCACAAGGGAATAGTAAAGGGGTTAAACATACAGGGCAGGCGACTGATTGTCGCCGAACCTATGTGTAACCCACGCACATATATAATAGCAAAACATGGACTGAATTTAATGCCATTATGGGACGTATGTTGCAGAGACCTAGTGGCAGCACGGCTGGAAGTAGTGGAAAGGGGAACGCATAGGGAGTTTATACTCGGATCCGGTTACCTTCCCTACGACCAACCAGGACCACCGCCGCCAGACGAGGTTCAGCGGCTGATACACGGCTCCCGCTGATCCTTGGATGCGATGCCAACGCGCACCACATTATATGGGGGAGCACGGACATCAATTCAAGAGGTGAGAAACTATTAGATTTTATCTTAGAGAATGACATTGAAATAGTAAATATTGGAAATGTACCCACGTTCGTAAACGCGGTGCGAAACGAAGTAATTGACATAACACTTGCCTCTCGCAAGGCAAGTGAAATGGTAAAACACTGGCATGTATCTGAGGAACCATCACTCTCAGATCATCGATATATACGATTCGATATCGAATCAGAAAAAGCATCTGAAAACCAAAACAGAAACCCGAGGAGAACTGACTGGGACCTATACAAAGAGGTACTAGCCAGCCGAATCGGGGACTGCCCAACAGTAGCGAGAACAACGCATGAGTTAGAGCTCATGATGCAAAGCATCACAGACTCGATCAATACTGCGTTTGAAGCAAGCTGCCCAAGAACTACCAAACCTACCTCAACCAGGGTCACATGGTGGAAGAAGGATCTTGATAGGGCTAAGGCACGCACCAGAAGACTGTTTAATACAGCCAAGAGAAACGGTGAATGGGCGCAGTACAAAACGGCCCTCACGGCATATAACAATGCCATTAAAAAAGCCAAGAGGGAATCTTGACAAAAATTCTGTGGGGACACAGAAAGTGAACCCACAAGCTCCCGTCTACTCAAGACGCTCAGCAAAGATCATGCTGGGAACATCGGCTCACTGCAGACCAAAAGTGGAAAGTACACAGACTCGGTAGAAGAAACCCTGCAGGTATTACTGCAGATGCACTTCCCGGGTTCTGCAATATTTGACAATCCTGTTTCCGAGGACCTAAACGAGGCCAACGCAGGGGCTCCAAAACGGGACTGGGAAACAGCGAAAATGATAATCAGACCAGGTGACGTTGAGTGGGGAATTAACACGTTCAAACCATTCAAATCACCAGGTCCTGACAGGATATATCTTGTCATGCTACAAAAGGGGATAGCAACGCTGAGGAAACCACTATGTGATATCCTCAGAGCAAGCCTTGCCCTTTCATACATCCCAAACAGCTGGCGGACTGTAAAGGTGGTAGTCGCTGGCGGGTGCCCGCAGGGAGGTGTTCTCTCGCCACTCCTATGGTGCCTCGTCATGGATGACCTTCTGCTGTTACTCGAAAGCCAGGGCATATATGCACTAGGGTATGCAGATGATCTGACCATTCTAGTAAGCGGGAAGTTTAGGACCACTGTATCAAACTTGATGCAAAAGGCACTAAATACCGTAGAAAGATGGTGCAGGAATGAAGGGTTAACTGTAAACCCGGTCAAAACGGAGATCGTCCCTTTTACTAGACGACGAAAAACCAATGACATAAAATCACTACGTATGTATGAAATTGAAGTTCCAATCAAAAATGAAGTAAAATATTTAGGGGTCATACTTGATACCAGATTTAACTTCAACTTCCACCTAGAGAGCATCACCAAAAAGGCCATGAGAGGACTTTTTGCGACCCGAAAAATGGTAGGACGCACATGGGGACTGAGACCCAGTATGACCAAATGGCTAAACACTGTGGTCATGGGGCAATGAGGACAACGCCCACGGCAGTCATGGAACACATATTATCGCTACCACCATTACATTTATTTGTAATGATGGAAGCTAGACAGGCAGCCTATAGGTTGCACATAAATGGACATACTTTAAATATGGGGCCATCAAGACCGGCAACATTTAAAGTACTACAAGAAGAAGAGACACTAACAATGAGGTCAGATTTCACCAAAATCGTACACCCATCCCGCAGATTTAAAACGATCATACCACAGCGGAGTGAATGGACAAATGGAATATACCCGGGAACGAGTAAAGGAACTATCTGGTACACAGACGGGGCCAAAAATACTAAAGGAACCGGGGCTGGTATCTATGGAGGCTGCAACCGGAGCAAACAATTGCTCTGGGGAAGCATGCCTCTATCTTCCAGGCCGAAATAGCCGCCATTGACTGGTGTTCTCATCACGTAATGGAGTCGGGACTTAACAAAGGACCAATTACCATTATGGCAGATAGACAGGCAGCCATAAAAGCGCTAGCCTCACCGATAGTGCAGTCCAGGCTGGTCATGACTTGCATAAACAGACTGGACGCACTGGCGACAACAAGAGAAACACAGCTAGTATGGATACCCAAGGACCAATGAATTATTGGACACTTGGGGGCCGACTTGCTGGCTAAACAAGGAGCAGCAGGTGAATTCATAGGACCTGAACCCGTTTTCGGTATACCCCATGAAACCGGAAAGGAAATAATCCGACGGAAGTTAGCAGAGGAGCGCAAAAAGGCATGGCAAAACCAAAATGGAATGAGGCATACGAGACTCTTCCTAGATGGTCGGGTACCTGACAGCATGTTGAAGCTGTCTAGACTGAGCAGATTGAAACTAAGAAAAATCACAGGACTAGTCACTGGGCACTCACCTTAACAAGCACAAACATAGGATGGGCATTGAGAAAATACCCCTATGCCGTGGGTGTCTGGAAGAAGAGGAAACTCCCCAACACCTACTGTGCACTTGCCAAGCATACAAACAAGAACGCAAGGCGAAACTCGGGAAGCCCATGCTTCCTGTAGATCAGCTAAGGAATATCCCCTGGCAGAAACTCCTGGACTTCTTAGAAGATACAGGAGTTCAAAAGGTAAAACAGACAAGGCGCACAAAAGGACCACGGAGACCGCAGTGCAGGGACGCTAAGCGACACCACCTCGTGAGGATAAAAAAGAATACGTCTCATTGGTATTGATTGTGCCACCAGTGTAAAGTTAGGGCTGTGATTACATTTCTCAACGAAAGAAATGTGCGTCAATTGAAGGATGTGAATGGAGAAAATATTATAGATGAGTCGTCTGGTCAGTGCTGGTATCGTAATTTCAAATTCCGTTCTGTTTACAAAGCTCAAGTACTTTTTGGCAGGAAAGAAATTTGAAAGAGATTAAGATCTGAAAGAAGCTGTGATTGCGTAATTCAATACACTTTCCCGATAACCTTCATACACCGAAATCGCGTGACTATTTATCTTTAATCGCAGCAATACCTTCGACGTCAACACTGAAGTCAGAATACCCGTCGATGTTTACCTCAATAACAGTAAGAACTCCAAAGAGCTGGACGAGCTCATTAAGCCGCTCAAAATACGAAAATTCCCAGGTATCGACGGTATTTCTACCACGATTATGAAAAGCCTCGCTCGCAGGGATGAATGCTCTAGTCTGGAAATCGCTAATGCCACAATGCTATTAGGATGTTTTCCTTCAGATTGGGAGCTAGTCGCAGTAACTCTCCTTCCATCTAGCTACCGTCCCATCGGTTTGTTCAGCGTATTAACAAACTGTTCGAGAAAATTCTACTGCAACGTAGACTATAGGGTTTGGCACGTTTATAAAATGATCCATCTCAATTTCCGCGAACACCTGATCTGACGCAAGACGTTCATCAACAAGACGCTAGCAAGCAAGCGTAAGATCTATGCATGCGTTTCACAGGGCAACATTCTGAATTTAGCTCCGATAATGATCAAAATGCTAATGACACACCTCTACCACAGTTCATCTTGTGAAAACTATCCAAGCTGCTTTCGACACTTACAAGAAGTAGGCAAACAGATGGCGACTAGAGGCTAATACTGAGAAGAGTATTTCAATACATTTGAGGCAACCTGTACTTCAAAAACCGAAAAATCGATTCTCTCTCAACACTTATATATAGGTTATAGGTTAACATAGAGTGCTAGTGAAGTGTGTTAGCCTCTCTTGAACTGCGACCTAAAAGATCTATTGTTCTACCCTTAACTAATCACTTCCCAATCAGTCCCACGTCCTCCATGAACCTGGTAACATTCTTGGGAGCAATATCGCTCACTTCTTCGTGGGATAATCGCCCCTTACCGAAGTGTGAAAGACGCTTGTGAACAATCGCGACACAAGTGCATGGTATGTGCTCGGTTGTTTCATCTACCAATTCATATAATCTGCAGTTTCCACTTTCCTCTTTTCCCATTTTCCACAAATGGTATCCGAGGGCACAATGCCCTGTCATGAGTCCGGTGAAAGTTCTTAGCTCGTTCCTTGTGAGTTCAAGCACCTTGTGGGTGTGATCGAGTTTCATGAGTCGTTTTGATTGACCTGGTACATAGTTCCAACGTCTTCGGTCCTCTTCCCATTTTTGCACCACGTGCGCCATGGGGAGTCCACAAAACGGTTCTGGTCCTATAGGAGTGGCATTTGCACCTCTTTTTGCGAGTTCGTCGGCCACTTCGTCTTCAACACTTCTTCTGTGGGGAATGAATTTCAATTAAATACGAGATTAAATATCTCAGCTTTATCTTTGACCAGCACCTTTCTTGGTTAAAAACGATGGCTTACCAGATACAGAAGTCCGGAGCTACGTTGGATAAGTTGTGGGCAGTTGTCACTATAACACTTAAATTCCGAGTATGCTTGTCAAAGAGCTCGGCGTAAATTCCTATAGCAAAATATGAAAGTCCTCCTTCTGAAATAACATTTCCGAAATAGGATGTCACTGCAAACAGCAAACATCGAAGGGCTCTTACGATTCTAATTGGTACTCAATTAGTCCCTTCAAATCCACTCGATGGCGCTATTCCTCTAAAGAAGAGTGCCACTTAGGGCGACTGGATCCTCAAGATCTTAGCGATCACTTGAGATCCGACAAGAAAATCCGATGGTCTTGGACTAGTCAAAAGAGCGATCACGGAGTTGTTCTAGTCCATAGGATTATGATACTATCCAACTGAAATGATGTCCATGATGGATTACTTCTCCTTTTAACAAAATATACTGTATTTATTAAGGAAACAAACTAAAACGGATAAAAGATAAGATAAAAACGAATAAGTTAAAAAAAGTGTAGTAAATGTGGTCTTTCGTCTTAAACGTAACAGTTTTAATGTGTTACTATTAAGAAATCGGTATTATATAACCAGTAACCAATCATGTTATTTTAATGAAGGCATGTTCAGAATCCTTTTTTCAATATCAATTCTTTAAATAAATTGTCATTACAATAATTACTTGAAATATTTGTAATAAAATATCTGTCATAGATATTATAAATGTCAAAACTGTCACAAAGCTATAGGTAAAGCATTGCATACTTAAAAGTAAAAATCATCCGAAATAAGCAGAAATTTTCAGGTGCTAATAACGGTTAAAAAATTATCTATACTGTGATATTAATTTTATAAATTTGTGATTATCGCGGCATTTAAATCTGCTTGCATTGCTTGAGTAATCTTTGTGTTTGGCTGGTTGTTTGTTTTTTTCGATTAATAAGCACGTCTTGTAGTTTGTTTAGTTAAAACAAAGATAATTAAAAAATGTTTCTTCCAGGTGTAAGTGAACAGTTAATTAAATTTAAACTAAGGAAAGTATGATGACAAAATGGAACATGGTAACAAAAAAATCTAACAAAAGTTTGTCATTAATTGCCACTGCTACAACCGTCCATAACATCAAAACCACTTATTTATTTCCTCCAAATAACGAAGGGTTATGAATCTGAAAATATTGACAGTAAAATTAATGATTTGTTTCTTTAGAACTAATAACTGTTAACTTAAATTAATAAAACAGTGATGTTTAATAGACTTCTTTAATTTGTAGAGACACTACTACAATTGTTTCACTAGACAGATGAATAACAACAGTTTAGTATTTAAAACTAATAAACCTTCAAAATTTCAATACTTGTTAGGCTACTGTTAAAGATTTAACACTTTCTCAAAATTCAAACATCCAAAACTGCACATTTTTTCCAGGAATTTATGACCAAAATCATATAAAATATTATTAAATAGTTCAAATACCCCACAATCGAATAAATATATACTTTTATTTAAAAAAAAAACGAAATATACACAATTACTCATAACATAGAAAATATATATAGAGTAGAACGGTACACAAACATTACACAACAAAAAAAGATATAAGTATAAAACGCGACACGGCCACGAAACCAGACTATAATGGAATGTCAGTCATACTACCAAGTAACCTAAGAGGACATAAGGTGTATACATATATATATTCGTGATAAACATTTCAATAAGTTAACAATTTCTCAAATCTGCAATTCCTGAAAAGAGGTGTTAACACAGAAAAATAATACTCTTTCAATATCACCATCACGTCGACACTAAAAGTGCGTCCCACTGTACCGTGTTGAAGAACGGGTGCGACTTTATTGCTTCGGTACCATTCAATTCACCGCCAAGTCTTTTTTGAGGATCATAACATAATAACTAAAAGTGACACAACAGTTATTAAAGCTGTAAAATAATTAATCGTTTTGTACCTGTTTCAGAAGAGACCTTCCTTCGGCAGACACAAATTTGGGGATTTTTAGGCTTGTATAGCTCAAGATGCCTTCAGGATGCATTCCGTTGATGGGCTAAAATTATATTAAAAACCCTCTGCAAAGAAATGGAGATCTTGCACTTACCACTCCGACGAGCATCTCGTATAAAATAGCGCCGAAAGACCACCAATCAGCAGCTTGTGTGGCGCTTTCATATCTATAGACTTCAGGTGCCAAACCGGCGTGTATTTTATAATTGAATACTCTTCGTTCATTTATTTTGCACATATAAGTAAGCATTAAATTATCTTGGTCATTTATCATTATGTTGTTCGATGTTAAATCACTACAAATATAATCAATATTATAATAAAGTTTTTAATGTTAGACCATATAACATAATATAAATGATATAGTAAATTCCCTACTTTCATGGGTAGGAATCTTCTACAATAACTAGATATTGTGGAATCTAAATCGAATACAAACCCTATTTAGATTAATACATTATTTTTGATTCAATGTTTATATTGTTAAATAACAGTCATCTTGTAAGAAGCCTAACAATTTTTATATACTGCCTGATACCAACAGTGAAAACTCTATTAAAAATAACTTCCACAGTGAGTTATATGATAATACCACATAGTAACGGTCACCGCCATCCTGTTCCTTAAATAGTTGTGAATAGGCCAGTGAGAGAAAAATGAGAGTAAAATATGAAAAATCGTTCTGAACAGGAACTTTAGACTAAACACTATAAAGAGGATTTAGTTACAAATGACTATTTGACAAGGAACTTAGAAAACCCACTGGAATCCCAATATTTTACTATCATATTATTACTACAAGAACTTGGTAAGGCAAGTCAAAAAAGAAATATAAAGGTTTCTCTGCAGTAGGTTATGTAATTTCAGGATTAAAGATTCGGAAAGGCTTCATATTTACCAAAGAAAAATACTCAGCCTTAAACAGGCAAATTTGTATTTACAGCAAGTTAAACATTATTTGCCCAGGTATATACTTCTTCAAAGTTTGTAACTTGTGCACTGATTCAACCTGTATAGTTTAAAATTTAGGATCCTCAAAGATTTATTCAGGTAATAACTGCACTTTCATATAGGAAGAAGACCTCTGAAAGGAAATAATTTTTCATCATAGGTTCAAGGGATAATTATGAGTCGATTGTCAAATATTAGAATTACTAAACAATCAAAAGTTCTTAACAAGAAGTTACATTGACACAACTATGCATAATATAGTAGTCATTTGAAAATATTAGTTACTTTTGTAAATGAGACACAATAACTTTGTTTTACCACTATATTTTAAACAATTCAAAATCATTCAAGATGTACCACGAAGTAAACACCTCTACCATCAAATATTAGTTACTTTGTTTGTATAACACTACTTATTTACCATTAACTAAAATTTTAACAACTTAACTATTATGAAATCTTAAGTTTAAATTGTACTATTCAAGAGAAACATTAAAAATTCTAAACTACTATATTTCTATGTTATTAAATGCTATACACTAATTTAAGTGACTCACCTACAGATTACACCGTATTGATGAAGTTTCTCTAAAGCTATCAGCAATTGCGCTGCCCACTTAACCACCTTTTCCATTGGAATATCATTGAACTGTTCAATTTCACAATCATCATTGCATGAGCTTTCACTCAGCCTCCTCTGACTAGTAGGCATGTCCACCACTTCAAAATCCTCCTCCTCCACCACTATGCCCTGGCTGGCCTTTTTCATTTCGGCGTTCTTCTTCAAGGCCTCGTTTACCGAGACCAAAAGTTCTTGTGATTTTACCAAAATTTCATCCAAATTTATACCGTTCAAGTTATCATCCAGCTTGCTACTTTCCGATTTTTCTGTTGTCATATTTTCAGGTGTTTTTACTGTTTTTGTGTTATCTAACATCGGTCGAACGTAGGTATTTGTGCTATATTCATTGAGTAATTCAGAAAAGCTGCATTCTGATTCATTATCAGATTCGAAGGGATTCGACCTTAATTCTTTCGAAGTTCTGTCGATGTTTGTTAAGCTCTTTTGTCTTATATAGTCCCATAATTTCAGTCCACTAACAAAAAAATACTTTAATATTATCATAAAAACTTCGATCTAAATTTATCCTTATTTAATATTAAATCACAAAACCTTAAGTTTTATAAAATAATTGTGTTAAAGAAATCATTATTAGTTACCTAAGTTACCTATTTGTAAAATGACTGCATCATTAAAACTATTACATAATTAGAAGAAACAAAATTGAATTTTATTTGATTAAGCTTTTAGTATTCCAATAAAAATTATTCACCTGCAATAATCTAATACTAAAAATACTGCATTGTCACAGTTGTAAAAGTTATGCATCCTAATCATAAAAGGCACATCGGTGGGTAAAATTAGGTCCTCATAGTTGCAAATTGAAGTCTTATGTATTACCTGGAATTGTCCATAATATTACAAAACGATTAAAAATTAGAAATAAACTGATACCTTGACAAAGTTTAGTTGCTGTGATTCAGAATGTATTACTAACATTCCAGTGCCGATGACTTTAATCACCTTGAATTTGTAAAGATCAGATAATGGTCTTGGTGTAACTGTTTCTCTTTTAGGCTAAAATAAAGAAACAAAAAAAAATAAACAAAATTGTCTTTCATTGGAAGTAAATTGAAATCTTAAATTAAAGATTACAAGTGTATAACAATTAAAAACTAAATTGAGACATAAGTTTTAATAGGCCTGATATACAGTTACGTAAAAACATGTTTTGACACAACCACAATGTATTATAATTAAAATAGGTGAGCTAGTTAAGGATTTAATGTATTTATAAAGAAAAATTACAACTTACCATTTCTGGTATAACTGTAAACTCTGATGACAAATGCATATTATATATCTTCTCAGCTCTCAATAAATATTTTTCAATTTTATACTTTACCAAATGCCTTCTATCCAAATCTCTGTCACCTTTAACATAAAAACTGAATAAATACATTCTATTAAAATCAATAAATCAATCAATCAATATTCACAATTAACAGAATATATAAAAAATTAAACAAAATAGCGATTAAAATTCAAATTTTATAAGCTTATTTTATACTAGACATGATTATAATACCTTTAACATGCTGTAATAAAATAGAAATTCCTTGTTCATATGATGCAAATGCTTCATCGTATCTTTTATCTTCTTCAAAACGTGTACCGACAATGATATGTTTATCGGCTTCTTCCACATAATCATTAAAAGCTTTTGTTATATTAGTCCGATGCGTATTTTCCGCCACTTTAGGATCGCCCAAATTTAAAGTACTAATACTGTCAAGTTCGTTCGGTACATTTAGTGTATCCAATAAATCAGATAATATTTCATTCGATATAGAATCGGTAACCTATTAAGCATAAGTATAAATAATTTTTAAAAAATATTCTAATTAAAACATTTTGAAATACAGTGGACGCCGCTTATTAGAATCACGGATAATGTTATCAATCGGATATTGTTATCACTTTTGCGAAGAACGGGTCGGGCGTGTAATACTACATATAAAAATTTTCGTTTATAGTAATCATGATTTCGGTTTATGTTATCATTTTTTTCTTAGAAATGTTTTCGTCATGAGCAATCAATCAATCATCAATTGAAAATCAAGAGCCAGAGGAAGATGTAGATATAAAAACAATGCAAACCCCAACAATTAGCGAAATGAGAAAAGCGCTGGAGGTTTTGCGACGTGGTGTGCAGCACAGGTCATCTGATTTTCAGACGTATTACGACTATGAAATTTTCGTTAATAACTTGCTCCGCGAAAATCAGAGACAAACGACGCGGGATGAGTTTTTTTTAAATATATTTTTGTTTTTTTTTTGTTTCAAATTTAAATGTAATACATATTGTGAGTAGTAATATTTTTTAAGAGTTTATGTTACGTTATTATAGTTTGTAACGTTATATATTTGTAATTAAAATAAAGTTTTGTTTTTTCGGCTATTATTATCAATCGGTTATTGTTATCAAAAACCCCGAGTCCCGTTGTGATCACATTAAGCGGCGTGCACTGTATTATTTTGTTTTGAAGTTTTAATTATTTTTACTCAGAATAAACTTCATCAAATATAACAAAATAAATATTACTCACTCCTTCATTACTCTTTGGTATTTGCGAATTATTTATAGAAAGCTCACTGAGTTTCCTCGAAATTTCTGTTAACGACTGGGAGCTTTTGACAAAATTATTATCAATCTGGAATAAAATAAAATAAGTGTCGCTTTAATTTCAAGTTTGTTAACTGCAAATAAAAAAAAATCAATATTCAAAACTTACGTGTACAGATGAAGACAAGCTGCTCATCGTAGATACAGAATCTGTATCGCTCATCGTCCGTTCGTCATCTGAATCCGGAGAATGAAAAGATAAGTATTCCGGTTCAGAAGGCAAGTTCAGATCAGCTCTAATACTATTTATGGAACTATTAAGCATTGTGCATGGTGTATGACTGGTCTGTGGAAAATAAATAAAATTAGTACATTTATTTTCGATTCTTAGTTAAAATGTAAAGTAATGGTCTGTATCCTTAATAATTTGATAAGGAAATACTTCATTATTTTCAGTTGCCTAACATGATTCCAACTTCACAATCTGTTTGCAAAGGATTTTAAGATACTAAAAATATTTATTTATTCATCTCACAGGAATTCACTTCAATATTCAAAAAAGACCCAAAACAACCACTTAAATAATAAGTAGTTGTAGAGGCTTTCACTTCATGATACTTTTTTATAATTCAAAATTAAATAAAAAGAGTAACTTTGTTGTATCCACAATAATTCAATTTGTTATAAAATATTAAATAAACTGATAGCAAATTAGAATTAAATTATGAAATGAAATTAAAAAAATATATGTAACTTAATAACCAAACTATGTTTAAATCTATAGAAACCACTAAGGTGGTGATAATTCAAAATAGATTGAAAGCGGTTTGCGACTGTGATTGTCAGAGGAACAATAATTAAATATGTAAATTGATAAAATACTTGAAGAAATCAATTTTTTGTAATAAGTACTTTTAATTTTATTAATTAGGATATTATAATATCATCAAGTGTAATATTAATATATCTTCAGTTTAAACCTTGATCTCCTTTTTATATAATTTAAAACATTAATAAGTAGTAAAAATATGTTATGATCAGTCCTAGAATGCAAAATATGTGTACATACTCCCAAAATACTTAGTCAATTTATAATGGGCAAATTAAAAAATATATATTCATACTGTTAAAGGTGGAAGCTTCTACTTCATTGTACATCATTACAAATAAAACACTTTTAAACTTTGTTTGTATAACAGGGTCATACAAACAAAGTTTAAAAGTGTTTTATTTTGAAATTTATATTCGTTATACATGTTAATATCTACCAGGTAACTAATAATATATAATCTTACCTCAAAAAATTTAACGAAGCAATTTGAAGTAAAGAGTTGTGAGTGCGCTGAAATGAATTCTAGAAAATTAAGAATCATTTGCCGTCTTTCCTGAATAATTTCATCATCAAATCTGAAAAAAAAGAAAAAATAAAATATCCACTTAAATATCTTATATGTTTATAAATAATGAGTCGTACATGAATAGTGCCTAAAACCACAGTATTTATATAATGAACAGTACGAAATTTAAAAAAACTGTAAACAAAGAAAATATCCCTTTTTCACATACTGAATAGAAATACCTTTTATTTATGTATGCAAAACCGTTGAGAAAAGTGGATTTTTGTTGCATTGTAACCATTTATCGATAGATACACTTTTCTGCGTAGAAATGTATTTTGTTTAATATTAATCAGTAATTAAAATTTCTACATTTAATTTGAAATCTCAAACCCCTTTATAATTTATATGCAGTATGTGAAAAAACAGTGTGTATAATGGGTTGGAAATGCACTTTTCTGTTCTCAAGTAGGAGTTTGATGCACTCCCTTGTCTCGCTCTTGCACCAATATCCTACTTTTGTGCGGAAAAGCGTAGCATTTCCACACTTGTACAAATAATCATTTATATCCTGTATTTAGAAACAGTTACTAGGTGGTAATCCATATTTAAACACATATTGAAGCACTTACTGTGTTTTTACCACAATTAATTTATTGTTATATGTTTACGGGGTTTACATATATATATACAAAAAATAACAATAATAGGTCGAAACTTAAGTTTCGACCTATTATGGTCACTATCAAGTGATGACAAATTGGTGAGGAAATACATTTAGACCAGGGTCATCACTTGATAATGACCGTAACATGTCGAAACTTAAGTCGTGATTTTTTTGTATATATGTAAACCCCGTAAACATATAACAATAAATTCATTGTGGTAAAAACATAGTAAGTGTTTCAATATGTGTTTTATAAATTATTAAAAACACGAGTACCTTTATTACTATCCCACAGTTTAGTGATGATATTAAAAAGGGTATTCATGTTTTTAATAATTTTAATTAAAAAAGAGGCTATTCAAATCAAAACTTTTCTCATAAGGGCAAACTCATCAACACACTTTGGACAGAAAACGCAAAAAAATATTTATTTTATTATTTAAATTATTAATTTTATTCACACAGGTAATATAATTAAATGAAGGAACAAGACCATCAAATTAGAACAGAAAGAAAACCAATCATATGATCAATCTTTGAATACACCAATTATATATAGGGTGTCCCAAAAAAGTTTTCTTTAGCTTCCTGCGAGAATGTAACAAATCCAAGGGACGCGGGTAGTCTGGGTCTTGGGAATTTAAATTAGTAATTAAGGTGTGCGTACGAAAATTTTACAAAAATTGTGAGAGGATTCTGCAATATTTGAGATTTTTGCCACTTAAAGAAGATTCTCCAATATTTGAGTTTTTGTCACCTAAATGAGGCAACAGGCATGCCTCTTATTTGAAAATTGGTAAAGAAGGACATTTTTCTGTGAGGTTATCTCAAATCTAACCAACTTCTCTGGTGCATTTGAAAGAAAATATCTCTCATGAAATGGCCGAGCTGTCTAAAGATTTTGACGTTCGAATAAATGATAAATGATTTTAGTGCGAATAAATGAGTGGCGTGTACCTTTAGATCATACTATTTTTAAGAAATAATCTCACAACTGTACAGTTGTACTATGGTTTAGTAGATACAACAACTCTTATACCAAATTATCCACAAAATTTTCATGAAACCTCTCTTCAAGTGTGATGTCACTGCTTGCAAACATCACCCCCCAGAGTTCCAATTGTTTTCCAATAAGTGAATTTATCCGCATCGAAATTGGATCAACTTTCATTGCATTTTTTTTTGCAGACGTTATTGAAAAGACCTATAATTCTAGTTCAAGCCACTCTCGCAGACCCGGCAAAAGAAGTTTAAGTTGGTGGGAGTGTTCTAATTTAGGAAAAACATAAAACAAAGCATTCTAAGACCCCTCCGTCATCTCAGCTTCTACTGACGTTCAGTCTGCAATCTAATCGAAAATTATCTACATAGCATACTGGAGCCACGAACTTGTTGTTGATTTCGGGCGACGCGGACGTGTTCACGGTGCTCCCGTTTGTTTTCGTGGCAACTGTGAAATTTCTGAACCGATCGAGCTCGAAGTTGGCTCGGGCACTCTAGAGTGGAAGACCTTTCGACGTTTGTAAACTGGAAGTGTTGGTGACCTT
This sequence comes from Ontholestes murinus, assembly GCA_963969525.1. NCBI lineage: Eukaryota > Metazoa > Arthropoda > Insecta > Coleoptera > Staphylinidae > Ontholestes > Ontholestes murinus. The sequence goes on from OZ018388.1 coordinate 27,964,148, forward strand.
GACACCCCAGTGGCGTGGCTACGGGGGCGATAGGATTGGGTATCAGTGAAATTGGTGTTAGTTTTGTGCTCGTGAGATCCCCAGGACTACATTCCGTGTGTCTGGTGGAGATCCAGGCAGGATAACTGGGAACACGTGGACCACGTGGTTTAGGGCTGGAAGTTTAATCTATTCATATATCAACCATCCTAACAGCATTGATAGGCGCCTCCCCCCTGCGGTACCCTCGCAGGCGGACACTATATTTCCGCGCCACCCACAGCACAGGGGCGGCTCCAGGGATTTCGGTAGGGATTGATAGTTGGCGTGATTACTTGGGAACTACTGCAGCGATCGAGCTGAAACTCGGTAGGCAGCTTGCTCAGCTCGCCCTCTGCCGGATACCAGAGGCATTTCCGGCCAACTGTGTCGAAGGGCAGTTACAACTTCTGAACTTACACCTCGGTAACGCGAGGTACTACAAGCGTGAAAACCGAAGACCAGACGAGTAGCGATGGCTGCGTCAAGTCAACGCATGACGAGCAAGACCAGGGGCAGGCTAGCGGAACTAGGAAAGGTCATGGGCATCGAGAGGCTAAGCATAGGCGAGAGCGGGAGTAGAGGTACCAAGAGTGCCCGACCACCCCAGTCGACGCAAATGTTGGCTATGAAAGCGTGGTGTACGATGAGAGGCAGGCTATGGCGAAACGCAGGAGAAATGAGTTCCCCGTTAAGGGAAGCAGCCCAAGTAGTTATGAGAACTAAGATGGCGGAGAGGCTCGCTGGCATACATGTACAGTTGTACAAGGTGGCAAATGATCTAATGGTGCTGTGTAAGGCAAACCCTAACACAAAATGCGGGATTAAGGAGGGAATACAGACAGTGAAGAGCCTGGCCACGCAGCTAAGCACGGGCGAAATGAAGAGACATGTGGAGAGTGGGGCCGGCATACAACAGACATATACGCCAAACATAAGAATCATGGAAGATGTGGCCACACGGGTGGAGAGCGGCCAACCACGGGAGTCCACTAATATAGCTACACAGACGGCAAGGGAGGGAACGAGTGAGGACCCTAAGGCAAACAGCGGGGGAGACATTCAAGACTTAAGAAAGGCTATCGAGGACATCCAAACCAGGCTAAACGCCATGGACATTAAAAGCAAAGGAAAAAAGAAGGCAAAGAAGATGACGCAGGGACCAGAGAACGGCGAAACGGAAATAGAGGCGGGAGGATATTATGGCGGGTGAGTACGCCGAATCCATCAGGGGAGCAAGAAGAACGACGAATAATGACCTGCTGCTCGAGCTTGGACCAGGCATCGACCACGAGCCCGTACTCGCCGAGGTAAATAAATAGAACTTGGGCAATGATAATGCCAAGGTCACGACGGGCAGTCTAACAAACCTGGAGATCAAGGGCCTTGAAGAAACATGTACGGAGGAGGACATTACGACAGGCTTAGTAAAGGCATTGGGGCGAGAGGGGGCGACCAAGGTACTGTGGGTCCGGCAGTATGCGACAAACTTGAGAATCGCAATGATCGAATGCACAGTAGAGACGGCGAACAAACTATTGAGCATAGGCAAAGTGAGGGTGGGATTCTCCACCTGCACAGTACAGACGAGGAGGGACAAGCCGTTCCCCTGCTCAAGGTGCAGGAATTACGGGCACACGGTAGCTAAGTGTAATGGAGTGGACAGGCAGAGACCTGCAGGCGCTGTGGTGGAGTAGGGCACGATGAAAAGGCATGCCACGCCGAACCCAAGTGTCGAGCGTGCTTTGATATGGGGGCGGAAGCGGGACACTACTTGGGTAGCGCCAAGTGCGGAGCGCTTCACGCTGCGAGGGCGACTACGAAGCCAGGCAGAGACCCAGCGTGACTGGCGAATCGAGGAGAGACGCGATCGGCCCAGCGCGGACTAGCGGCGCAGTCAGGGAATAGCAACGAAGGGACACGGGTACAAGTGCGGAATAAGTGTAAACGAGTGGCGAACCCAGACGTTGGCGTAATGCGTATGTGCCTCCAGACGAACCTAAATAGGTGTCATGCGGCGCACGACCTCTTGGAAGTCTATTGCAGAGACCGAGGCATTGATATACTCCTCGCCTCTGAACTCAATGTTAGACGCATAGAAGGTAGAGACTGGATCGCAGATAAGGAGGGAGACACGGGTATTCTGGTCGGGGAGGACCTCAAGAGTAGTATAGAGGCTACGGGCTCCCCCCGTAGGGGAATTGTCTGGGCGCAGGTGGGAGGCCTTACCTACCTTTCCTGCTACGCCTAGCCAAACCAAACAAACGACGAGTACGGGAGATGGATCGAGGACTTTGTGGACTGCATTAGAAGGAGGGGCATGAGGGCAATAGTTGGCGGTGATTTCAATGCTAAAGCGCCACAGCGGGGCGAGCACAGATTCGACAAGTGGGGAGAGGTGCTGGTGGACGCGCTGGCAGGTCTGGACATCGAAGAGTGGAAGGTCGTGCACGACGTGGAGACCCACAGCGACCATAGGTACATCACCTTCGCCGTTAGGGAGAGACGCAAAATGGCAATGCTAATACCGGGGCCTGCGAGGTTCAAGGTGCGGGAGATGGACGTTAATAAGCTGTTAGAGGTTATGGGGACAGGGGTGCAGTCAGACAATGGAGCTGAGGAGTCGTGCGAGGCTTTCTAGCTAGAGCTGAGGAAGGCATGCGAAAAAGCGATGCCTAGGAAGCGGAGGGGCGGAGGTAGACCCCCAATATATTGGTGGTGCAGCGAGGTGGCAACAGCCAGGATCAACGCCAATCACGCAAGGCGGCGCATGAGCAGGGCCAGGGCCAGGATCAGGGAAGACCTCGCGAAGTACGAGGAAGAGTTCTCCACTGCAAAAAGAGAGCTCAGGGCAAGCATTATCCGCGCGAAAAATCTTAAATGGCAAGAATTGCTGGATAGTGTGGACAAAGACATTTGGGGCAAACCCTACAGGATTGTGGCGAAGAAACTCTCACTAAACGGACCAACTGTAGGAACAGCAGTCCCGGGAGGGACGCGGGAAATAGTGCGAACACTGTTCCCAGACCAACCCGCGACTGGCTTAGGAGAGCTATCGCGAGACCCAGCCGGAGAGGAGGAGGTGACTTCGGCGGTAGCGGCGTTACCCAGCGGGAAAGCGCCGGGACCAGGCGAGATCCCTGGGGAAGCCGTCAAAGCATACAGTAGTAGACACCCAGAGGGTCTGACCACATGCTTCAACAAATGCCTGAGACAAGGCGTTTTCCCAGGAATCTATAAGAGGGCAAGGCTCGTCCTATTGCCCAAGGGCGGGAAGAATCCGGCGGACCCAGCGGCCTACAGGCCTATATGCCTTCTTGACGCGGAGGGCAAGGTCCTGGAGAGACTCCTGCTCAGAAGACTGACGAAGTGGGTCGAGGACGGGGTGGGATTCTCCCCCCGGCAATACGGGTTCAGGAAGGGGAGGTGTCGACTGTTGATGTGCTAATAGAGGTAAGGAGGCTGGCCGATGAGGCAAATAGCGGCCCGATACGGAGAATGCCTTCAACTCCATCCCGTGGCAAGTGATCCTTAAGGCGATAAGCAAATACATTATTCCACCTTACCTGAGTAACATGATTAGAAGCTACCTCAACGGGAGAACATTGCTATACACAAGCTCAGAGGGTAAGGTTGAAGTCAAGGAGCTTACCGGGGGCATTCCACAGGAGTCTATTCTAGGCCCCTTTTTATGGAACTTGGCCTATGACGGGGTCTTGAGAATTAAACTTCCGACGGGGGCAACAGTAATCGGCTTCGCAGACGACATTCTGTTGGTGGTCAGAGCCAGGGACATCGAAGTCCTGAAGCGAACCGCGGACACAGCCACTGACAACATAGGGCAATGGATGCGCGAGAACGGTCTGGAGATAGCGGCGAGAAAGACCGGGGCGGTGTGGCTCTCCCGCAGGCGTGCTGGCCGCTCGAGGTTAGAGAGGCTGAAGCTACTGGGCCACGATGTACAGCCTGAATCCTCTCTCAAGTATCTGGGGATAGTGATTGAGGCAAATAGACTGTGTAGCAGACAAGTCATCGCGGCGGCGGAGGAAGCAGCAAAATCGTGCCGGGCAGTCTCTAGACTCCTCGCAACCACGAAGGGCCCTAAGGAGAAAGTGAGGAGAATTCTAGTGGGGGTGGCTAGGGCCAAGTTATTATATGCAGCCCCGGCTTGGGCTGAGTGTATCAAGGCCCGTAGAAATGTGGAGAGGCTGAGAAGAGCCCTGCGCCCAGGGTTAATCAGGATCTGTCGTGCATATAGAACAGTCTCGACGGACGTGGTCGAGGTTCTTGCCTCTACCCTACCGCCGGACTTGGAGGTAGAGAGCAGGGAACTGGCCCACAGAAGTGTTAGGGGGGGCGACCCAAACTCGCAGGCGAGGACGGAGGCAAAGGCTACGGCCGTAGCTAAATGGCAGGACCGATGGGCCAAGAGCTCGAACGCGCGTGGACGCGCAAGCTGATCCTTGACATTGGACCATGGATTACCAGGGGACACGGGAACACGACATATCACCTCACGCAGATCATGACGGGTCACGGCAGTTTCGGATCCTACCTTTGTAAGATCAGGAAGACTATTACGGCGAGCTGCAGGTTTTGCGCAGATGGAATAGACGATACTGCGGAGCACACACTACTGGACTGCGCAGCATGGGCAGCGGAGAGGGCCGAGCTCGAGGAGCGACTGGGAGCGCCTCTTGCGGTAGGCGAGATAGTCGGCAGGATGCTGGAATCGCAGGCCAACTGGGATGCGGTGGCAGACTTTGCCGAGACTGTGCTGAGAAAGAAGAAAGAGACGACGGCAGACGCGTGAAAGACGAAGGGGCATCAGGTGAAGAATACCTTGGTGATACCACTGGTGCCCTAAGAGTGAGAGGAGGTTTAGTGGGTAGGGCCTGGTTAGAAGGAACTGGAGGAGCCCCACACATCTCTCGTGGAGAGTCGTGCGTAAATGCATTCCTCCTCTCAAAAAAAAAAAAAGGAAATACTGGAGCCACAAACTCCAGCAAAAAGTCACGAGTATAATTCGAAACAAAATAGCACCCCCAGTTTAGAATTATTACCTCAAATTATTATGCGGTTGAAACATTATTGAATCACAATCTCCAATCACCTTTTTAAGATGGGGTTTATTATTCTCTAATTAAACTCTGCATTAGTTTAGTTTACACACCGCTGCTCAGTCTAATTTTAGAAAAGTCACTGCATAAAGATCTTCCGTACCATAAGTTTCTTTTGAATGAGAGTAAAACCCACAAATATATCCTCGACTTGGCGCGCAAGATTCATTTGCATACAGTGGACACCATTGTGGAGTATTATCATGACAGCATTGTTATCATTTACTTGCGAACGAAAACGGCTTGTAATGAGTGCTAATTTTTTTCACAGAGTTAAGAGGCACGTTTTTCATCATTCTCTGTAGCCACCCCTTTCAGGGAGCTGCTTAATAAAAATTATCAGTACTTTCTTTCAACGACAACAAAAATGCAATTAATAATTTGAAAATACAAAAAGTCTTACTCAAACTACAAAACACTTCTTGAAACCACTACTTCTCTGCCTAATACCTCGACAGATATTGAATTATACAAAAGTAATTTGCCCATTACAAATAACACAACACTTATTTCTTTTAAATAAACTAATTAAATGTACTTCAAACTATTTGTAAGTGAATATGTCATGAGAAATTATGAACAAGACTTATTGTTGTGGGTATACGAAATGTTTTCGTATTTTTAAATTATTAGTTAATTTTCTACAACGAACTAAAACACTTTAATACATTTTATTAAAAATGTAATTCTTTTGTCTTATGCCAAAGCTATTTCTACTGGACGAAAATACACTTACTACAACATTAACATTTATTATTATTTTAAATGAGGCATTTTTAAGTAATTAAAATAAGAGAACAAATTAAATTACTAATTGAAAGTCTAGTCCACTAAGCAACCATCCATATCACTTGCAGATTGAGTATATTTAAGAAAAGGTTAGTCACACCTCTCCTTAGAAACCCCAAATTGACATCAAGTAATATGGAAATATTAACCCCTCACAAGAGCACACAATTAACCATTGATCTTCAGAAGGTCAAAAGAGGTCTCTAGCGACGACGCTAATTAAGATACGCAAGGTATCTCAACTGTATGGCAGTACGCTTTGAAACCGGAATACAAACTGTAACAGCTTTCCGCGTTATGTGGCTAGAATTATTTACGTCAACGGCCTCTTGATTTTGAATAATTTACACAAGGGAATCCATATCGTAGATTTGTAAGTATATCTCTACCGCTAAGACCGAAGCATTGTTGGGCAGTGGGGGGGCGAACGGCGAACGCGTAACTCGAAGCCGATAGGATAAATTACCCTTCCTAGACATAAGGGGGTAATTGAAAATATATGGTACGTAGGTTTAAAAAAATAAACTTAGGGATATAGAAACGGCAGTTTTTTTAATCTTCATAAACTCATACATAAAGGTTTGAATATTTTGAATTTATTTATATGATAAGTTCATCCAAAGAAGGCACAGTATGGGAAAAGATATGTAACTATGCAATAAAATAAAATAGAAAATTGTAAAAAATATGTTAAATATTATTACATATGCATTTTATTTCCACAAATTGACTTGCAATCCCATTTGACAAAGGAAAATGGCTTTCTATTTATAAGTGTGGTCATTAAAAGATTTGTAGATTAACATTGTTTGATCATTTAAAAACAACAGAATACAATATTAATATGTTTTGATTGATTAATTTCTAATTTGACAAAAGTGATCAAAATTGTCCATAATAATTTATTTTAAAAGCGGGACAAGAAAGAAACCATCTATTTGACTATATTTTGTTTTTAATTCAGAGTAATTTTCGTCTGAGCATTTTTACTCAAAACCCTCTATTATCACAAAAATTAAACCTCTAAATAGGGTAAATTAAGATATATACACCGAGTACATAAAGTAAGCAATAAATTTGAGTAATATTCTGGGCATTTTATTTCAGAAAAAGGCTCTGACTCCTATTTTTTTAACTTGAGTTTTATGAGATAAAATTCAAATGTACAGGGTATCCCAAAATTAAGATACGACCGTTAAGTAGAAATTTTCAAATGAGAACCCCATTTTTTATTGCATTTATGGATTCTACGTAAAATTCTGAGTATTTTTCAAGTAGCATACAACTACTATTTTATTTTTGGTAAACCATACATTTTCGTCATGTAACATCGCATGGGGAAATAAATTTCTTAAATTGGGGATTAGATATTGTTGTAAGAAATCAAGATATCGTGGACAATTCAGTGTCTCTCCAAAAAAGTAAGGTCCAATGTTTTGATTTTTGGCAATTCCTGTCCAAACATTAATTTTTTCAAGATATTGGGTGTGCTGTTCTCTCATCCATCTGGGATTTTCTTTTGCCCAATACCGACAGTTTTGTCTATTAACTTGCTCGGTTAATATAAAAGTTGATTCATCTAAGAATGTCTTCAACATAGAGGGAAATTATGACAGATATCCATCAAGGTTTGAGAGAATCGCATTCGTCTGTGTGGATCATCTTTATTCAATTCATGTACCAGTATCATTTTATAAGGACGCCACTTTTCTAATTGTAAAACCTTATGTACAGAGGATGTAGCTAACTTGACGAATGCTAATATGTGGATTTTCTTCTACAGCTAGTAAAATATTCAGTTTGTTTTCCTCGTTGGTCACAGGGTGTCCTTTCTTTAGCTTATCTTCTACAGGACCAGTATCTCGAAACTTCCTCTCAATTTTGCTGACTACTGACTGGTTGATTTATCTGTCCAAATATTTGTTATTAAATAAAACAAATACCTCACATTGAGTTCACACTCTATCACCGTACCCAATCATGTGTTGTCGCAAAACGAATTGTAATTGCCATGAAAAATACTCAGTATTTTACGTAGAATCCATAATGGCAACAAAAAATGGGGATTCTCATTTGAAAATTTCAACTTAACGGTCGTATTTTAATTTTGGAACACCCTGTACATTCGAATTTTATCTCAAAAATGCACGTTAAAAAAAATAATACACGTGTCCCTGAATTTTAATCGAACTTATTCCTTACTTTATGTACACAGTATATATGTATGTACAAACACATGAAAAACAACTTTTATCTATTATGGCATAATTGCGATATTATAAAGATAACAATATTTACAGTGTATAAAGAATTTGCAAAACACTCATATTTTATTGTAAACTACAATTCTTATCGTGTATATAATTATAATTACACATAACAAACATACACACTCATTTATTTAAAAAACTGCACCACTAAAGTAAACCTTACTCACCGATTAAAAAAAGAAGAAGATGGCAAAGACGGCAGCTTTTCCCTAATTTTCAATGACCTGTGCAAAGACTTCAATTCCCGGTGCAACTTTTTGAAATCATTGTAACGTTTCCAAACGGTGATCTTTGTAATAGCATCAGGACAACTCTCAGGGTATAACTGAAATAAAAATAATAACATTATGAACTTGAAATTGCAATAATATAACAAAGGAAACTATATTTTTTGTATGTTCTGTTTACCTGTTTATAGTTTTATTTAAAAAATATATACTGAAGGTTAAATATGTGTCGTTATTTAACCTTAGAGTGCAGGTTAAAATTACTTAAAATCACCTACTAACAAGCCAAAAAAATTTAATATTGAATATTTAACATTATCAATGAGTCATGTATTTATTGTTATACACTTTAAACAATAAACCATGTATTCAGTTCATATTAATTTAGAGCAAAATTGTACCACTAATTTAAGGAACACATATTAAGAAATTTAATGAATATTTCTTAGCTTATTTAATATTTGTATACTGTAACATATATAACATATAAAATTAATAATTTATTAAAATCAAGGTTAACTTCATATACAATAATTAATTATATTTGTATTATTCTACCTCCACACTAACTATATAACCACATTTTTATAATCTCCTTTATGTTTTAAACAATGAATTCGTGTTTAATAAGCCGTGAAAAGCTGCTTGAGCAAAACCTACACGGTGCAGTAAACAAAACTGATATGCAAATTTACATGATAAAATTGGTTTCCTTTTTATAATTTGAATAATTCCTAACAGTGAATAACTGTTACTGATAAATCGTTGCAAAACTAGGGTGCATTATATGGTCGTTAATGTCGGTTTTTAGATCAAAACATTGCACTTACCATGGAAATCACCTTGTAGATAGTAAATCCCTTTTTGTGTTTACTAATATCAGGGATATCGAAAATTCGCACCCATTTGTCCTCGTTGGAAACCATTTTAACCTTAATATCATTTAAATATCTTCACATTTTTATAAAATTTCTTGCAAAATGATATAGATCAACTTCGCCGCTGATCTGTCACATTTTTCGCATCGATAATACAATTATAGAGAGGCTACTCTATTCGAATGTCAGAGCCTCTGTTGGTTGGACGAAACAATATTAATTTGCCCCCATACTTGCCGATATTTATTTTCAAATTATTTATTGTGCAAATAAAACTATAAAACATTGTAACACTTTTATAGTGGTAGTTTATATTAGATTTTTACAATTACACTTAAATTAAAACTTTCAAGACTTGACAGCAATTTATATTCGTTCAATTTTTTTGTTTCCACTTAATTTTTTTAATACCTGATTGCCAATTATGCGTATAACCGAATATGTATATATACTATAATTTTAGTTTATAAATTACCACAAAGTTTTTTTTGTCATTTTTTAGTATTCATAGCTTTTTTACTTTTATTAAACTAATGATTTCTGAAAGCATGTTAAAATCATAAATAACACACGTTTAGGGTTTCATTATTTAATGTTGACCACTACAATTCATAGTGAAACCCTAAACCATATTCGATTCGTTTTTTAGTATGATATAATTTAAATAATATTAGTTTTCAATAGGATTCAGGTAAGATAGGTGTAAAGAAGCCATTTGTATAAATTCGAAAAACATGTATTATATATTAACTCTACAAATATTGTTTTAAAAAAATAGTCGTTTTAATGGAAGGAATTCAGCAACTGCATTAATTAGCGCGACAGCTACTCTTTGGTGTTACTACACAATAAATTATTTTTATTCATAATAAACATTTAAAAGGTAACAATGTGCAAAAGTATCAAATATTATAAAATACATATATAAAAAATATATAAGGAATGGTAAACAATAAATAAGGGTGCAGGAATATCGAAGATAAGCATATTTATCTTAGTTGCGATTGCATAGTGTCGAATGAGTTAAATGTACCTACCAACAATGTACTTAAAACTTTTAGATACTAGTCGTCAAGTTGAAGCCTGTAATTGATTTACTTTGTAGCATTAACGAGATAAGTGGGAAAGGGGTCTACCTAGAAAGCTGCTGCAGATTCAAATTTTCTTCTGATGGAGAATCCTTGAAAAGTGTCGTTGATAAATCCATTGCTACGTAGAGCCCGCATAATACTAGAGGGCCAATTATGGCGCCTTCTAGCCCCAAACAAAATATTCCTCCAGCTATGGCTAGGCCAGTTAAGTACGGATGACCACTGTAATTAAATAATAATCTAAATAGAGATAATAAATAACGGAGATATTTTAGAATTTATAAAAAGTATGCCAAATAAACATTTTGTATACATATTCAATTATATAAAAATAATTTTTAAAGGAAAAAGTATCAATAACAATTAATAATGATAAATAAATCTCATTCATTATAATCTATTAAACATACTAACCCTTAATGATATTATTATTGTTATTTTTATACTAACCCCTTCATCTCAGCATAAATAGTAGCATCTACAACCGAGATAGGCAGGAATTGAACAGCCGCAAATAAAATAGCATGTATTCCTTTATCCTGAGCGAGCCATAAATCAAAGATGGCAGGAATACAAGCCCAATATGTTCCTAAGAAAGGCGCGGCACCGAGTATCGCAGCGACAGCTGAAGCATTAGCAATTAATCATCAAGCAAATTCTAACTGAATTAACTAATAATATACCTGATGGTAAATATACAATTTTAACGCCAAATAAATTATGTATAAACCACGTCCACAGTCCATAAAACGCTGCCATCTTAAAGGAAGCAGTAAAAACTCCGTTGATAGCGTCTCCTAAGGCCAAACCAAATCTACTTCCATTAGTTGAAAACTGTGTCATTAACTCAACGGGTTTGTAGAGTTTACCACTGGAACTTAAGAGGTAGAAGAGGGTCGTCAGGAATATAATCTACAATTAATCATTGTACACAAATTCAATTTGTGGTAAAAACTAGTTGGCAAACCATGTTCAAGATAAAATTAAGGACGGCTGTTCCACCACCAAGCAACACAGAAACAATAGCACTGAATGATCCCAAAACGAGACTAATGTTTCCCTTAACTATCGACCATACAGAATCTAAAAGGGATATCAGTGTGCCCACATTTTGATTGATGAAGGACATTATACCACTCAAATTGAACATTTCTATAAAAATAAACGTCATACAATTAGATAACAAATACATCATTAAAAATATAGCACTAACCTGGAGATTTTTGCAAATCATCTATAAAATTATTCCAGGATGTCTGTACGGCATCTGAAGTTACTTGAGGCCCTCCCGGTGAATCAGATGCCATCCATGTCTGGTAAATCCTGTCCCATAATTCTAAAACTTGCTTCTCCAACTTTTCAGATTTTGTGGGATCAACTCCATTCATCATACTCTTAACACCTTTCGAAATACCTTCCCTTCCATACTGATATGCATTATCCAAAATTGAATCAACGGTGCTATCAAACGTCGGTGGTAACAATTGTCGTAACTCGGGATTATGTACAACAGTTTGATTAATGACATTGCTGGTCATTTGCACGAGCATAATTGCTTCAGCATATACCTGATTAAAAAATTATTTGTTAACATCTAAATTAAAAAAATTTAAATTATTATTGTAGAATTTTCGAGGGAATGTTTGTATGGAAAAATATAATACTATGGGATTTCAATTTAGCATATAAATACAAATAAAACAAAATGGGATCAAAAATTATGAAATATCTATCAAAATAAATAATTCTGTAACAATTACTTTAGAGGCCAAAGATAATTGTGGGTACAGGGAATAATTGTATGAAGTAAAATAATTTCTATACAGATAAGTATTTAAAGTATTACATTAATTAAAAGTCTTATTTTTTTAAGCAAAATGAATTAACTATGGTTACTGTGTTTGCTCATTTAGGCGACCGTCGTTAGCGTCTTTAGGTACCTACTATATTTAAAACTGAAAAGGAACACAATTTAAAATGAACTCGTTTACCTTTTTTGTATTTCATAAGAAACAAAAAATAAGATGAATATTTATTTTGAAGGTGTACATTATTTTTAATATATTTACCTGTACCAATATGAAGATTGAAGCGCAAACCACAAAAATAATAAGGCCTGAAATTACCACGCAACTGGCAACTGTATCAATACTCTCCTTGATGTTCTTCTTTAACCACTGGTTGACCTTGAACACAATTCTGTACAAACCTCTAACAGGAACGGGCAGAATTGCATCATATCTTTCTTGGCACCATGTCGTGATGCGACCGGTAATTGTTGACCAGTAGTTATGCATCCAATTCCACAACCCTAAGTACATGCCACAGCGCTTAATGAAAAATATAACGATAGGAATGCATAAAATCGGAACAAACATTATATTTTTCCAGAAAAACATGGCCGCGCAAGCCCACAGCAGCGAATATATGTAAAAATCGCTAGCGAAATCTTCATTGCTGGGCTTGAACGTTCGGCTAGATCTGCGCCAAGTCAACAAACCACGGTTTTTGAAATTCAAACCACCGACCGATGGTTGTGAATGTGAACGCCTGACCTTAGGCGGAGAAACGGTCAACTCGTTAACAGAGGGTTGTTTGATTATGTGAACCTTTCCTTTATCAGTGATTAACAGACTAGCATTTCTTTGGGGTTTAGGTTTATCGTCGAATAAATCTAACGACCAAGGATCTTTCTTTTCTGGAATTTTCTCACTGTCGTCACTTTCAACAGGTTTCTCATCAATTATTTCATCCTATAATGCAGAGTTTTATAGATTACAAAAATGGATTATAAAGATTTGTAAATACAGTAAGTGAAGGTCATAATTTTATTTTCACAATAAATAATTTTTTTTTTATGAAAACAATTTGCAAGAAATCTATTGCCATTATTTTACTAATTAGAAAGAATTATAAACTTACAGAGGGCTCTGGGTCTAGTTTGGTCTCCACTTCTTTCACTGGTTTCTTTTTGATTTCATCCCTTTCTTTGCCATGCAGTGCATATACAATGCACTCTATAAATGATGCATCATCTAAATATAAGAAAAACATTTAATAGAATTGAAGACAGTCATTTTGATCATTAGCTCTCCAACCATATAACCTCGATATAACTATATAACATATGATGATATGAAATGAGAAAGCTCAACATATACGAATAAATAAGCATCATTTATATATATATTAATCCTTTATTGGCATTTTATCTACAACAACAAATTCTTTTACATAAATATCCCTTCTATCAAAACTGACTCAAAAGAAAAAAAAACTAGTTATTCCCACTTGTCTTTTTCTTGTCTTCTATCTTCTTTATTATAACCATTGCCTCAGTTCCTCCTTTCAGTAGCCTTATCCATTCCCCTTGACCATACCGCCTTTTCCACGCGTCTCTAGTCCCCACACAGTCAATCCTCCAGTGCTCCCATCTTTCTTCTTCCCTTCCACACAATCGGCACATTCTCCCCTCCTCATTCATCCAATAGCGGTTTCCACGTTCTTCGCTGCCACATCTATACCTTGCCATCAATACTTTATCCTTCCAATCACCTCTTCCATACAAGTATTCGGGTTTGCCTGCCTCTTCTGCTATTTCTTTATATTTTGGGTTGTATATGCTTTTGTCTATTTTCATCCATCTTTCCTGTTTATCCACATCCCTCAGGGTCATCTCTACTATACTTTCAAATATTTTACCCCTTCCTACCATTTCTTTAACAGCTTCATTGGACCAGCCTACTTTTTTGAACATTTCACATCTACCCTTTTCCCACTGGGTCACCGCTATATACGTTTTGTCCATCTCATTTAGTATTCCATTCATAATTTCTTTCTGTCCATTCATTCTAATTTTTCTTTCATACTTTGCCCATTTTTTCCCTACATTCACCCATACACCACATGCGTCCATCTCCTGATATACTACGTACCATGGCGTACTCTTCTCAAGCCCTAACATTCTCTTCATCCACCATGTTTGTACTCCTTCCATACTCTCTTTCATGCTGAACCCCCACACTTCTGCTCCATACATTAATATTGACCTCAAGCATACTTTCCATATGGTCTCGCTCGCCACCATTGAATCTCTCATTCTCGCGCCCCATTCTCTCCACAGAGTTCCAGCTGCTGCCTTCACCTTCTTCGACACATACTTCATGTGCTCCTGCCACCTCCCATTTTGGGTAAAAACTACCCCCAAGTACTTGAAACATTTGACTCTTTCTATTTCCTCTCCATTCCAATAAAACCTTTCCTCCTTCCTTCTTCCTCCCTTCATACACACCATTACTTTCGTTTTTTTTACATTTACGCTTAACTTTCTCTTTTCAAAATATCGTTTCATTCTCTCTATCATGCAATCCAGATCCCCTTTTCTCTTTGCCATAATTGCTAAGTCATCCGCATAAGCCAGCACTCTAATCTTTATCCCCCCAATTGTTACTCCACCATCCTGTCCCTGTTCCAATACTTTATCCATGTCTGCTATGAACAGATTGAAAAGCATTGGGCTCATTGGACATCCCTGTCTTAGCCCCTTGGTTGTTCCGAACCACCCCGATTCTTCCCCAGACCCTTTCACTCTACATTCTGTCTTTTCATACACTCTTTCCACCCACTCTCTCATTTCATTTGATACCCCTCTTTCTCTCATACATTCAAACAGTTTCTCCCTATTGATTGAGTCATATGCCCCCTTCAAGTCTATAAATAGTATGTAGATCTTTCCCCCTCTCTCTTTAATTCCCTTATCAATGATTTGGCTCAATGTTAGTATATGGTCCACTGCCCCTCTACCTTTCCTGAACCCTGCTTGGCTGTCGGGAATAATACCCTTGCTCTCCAACTCCACTTCTAGTCTCTCTGCAGCAACCTTCATGCATAGTCTATAAGTTGCACTTGTTACACTTATCGGCCTATGGTTAGCTGGATCTTCTTTGTCACCTCCTTTGTGCACCGGAATAATTTCCGCTTGTGTCCAACTTTCCGGTATTTCCCTCTTCCTGCTCCATATCATCTTCAGCTGTTCTACAAGTTGCTTCCATTCTTCCCCCTTTTCTTCTTTTAGTATTTTCAATGCCTTAACCTCTACTTCTCCCGGGCCACAAACACTATTTCCCTTCATCCCATCCATTGCCTTCTCAAGCTCAACCTCCGTTAAATCACTCCTTAGGTCCACTATGATACGTTCCTGACATGTTCTTATTATCATATTGTCTTCATTCATACTCTCCCTGAAGAATGTATTCATTTTCTCAATGTTTACACTATTCTTTTCCCTTTGTTTCCTCCCACGTATAAACTTCCATACCTCCCTTTCTGTTTTAATTTCCCTTATTGATTTTACTTGTTCATTTTCCCATACTGACTTTTTCTTTTCACATGTTGACTGGTATTCCCTCTTGGCATTGTTCCATTCTTTAAACAATTTCTCCTCATCTGTTGCTTTCCACCTCTTAAAGTTATACCTCTCTCTTCTTTTCATTTCCCTACACTCTTCGTCGTGCCAATCATCTTGTTTTTCTCCTTTTGTTTTGGGCCTCTCCACTAGAGCTCCTCTAATGCATTCTTCCATCTCTTCCAATGTCACCTTTGTCTGCCAATTTATGCCTTTAATATTTTCTTTAAACTTATTGACTTCTTTCATTCCCCACTTATATCTTCTTCCAGTACTCAGGTAGTTGTCCTGTGCTTTCTCTACTCCCCTACTGTTCAATTCCATCGATACTGGGAAATGATCGGATCCCTCTTGCTCTCCTACCTCAAAGTTTTTCGTCTCCCTTTCTCCTTCTCCATTCACAACTATGTAGTCAATTATGCTTTTACCCCTCTCTCCTACATATGTAAATTCGCCTTGTTTATCTCCTACCCTGGTTCCATTTAGCACATACCATTCTTCACTATCGAGCCACTCTATCATTCTTCTACCTTCTGTATTTATTATTTTGTCTTTTGCTTGTCTTTCCCTAATTTCCCCATCCTCATTAATTTTTTCTCCCCCGCATCCACCAGTTCTAGCATTGAAATCTCCTCCCACTATTATACATTCGTTTTTTAACCCGTCTTCATTGCCAATATAATCACTCAATTCCTTAAAGTTACTTTTGTTAAAATATACTGTGATTATCCTGGTTCTCCTGTTCCCTATCCTTAATATTCTTTCTTGGATCCCTTCTCTTTCCACCTTTGATATAGCTTCTTCCTGCCATTTTTTCTTAACCCCTGTAATTATTCCCCCACTTGGCCTACCCTTATCATTGGTCTTTACTGCTGCCTGGTACTTCCATAAGAATTCACTTGGAAGCCACCCTCTAACCTCATTCCATTCCTTATCCCTCACCCATGTCTCTACTAATCCAACCCAATCATTCTCCCTTATAAATTTCTGGAGTTTCTGCCTCTCTTCTTTGCTTCTCAGTTTTTTCATGAAGCATCATTTATATCAATTACATATTTCATAAGTTATTTTTGAAAATTTATGCTATGTGAGTTAAAAAAGAAAATGAAAAATCATCTAAAATTTAGAGTATGGAAGAATCTTAGCAGGTGGTCAATAATGTACCATCCAACTGTATTGAATAATGTATGAAATATTGTCCTTAAATTGAGACTGATATTTTCTGGACCTTATTATACAAGAGATTTTTCTTTGTTATGCATGTTTAATGTAATTGGGTTTTAGGCTAAACAAAATGGCAAGCTATAAATGTATACTTTAAGTTAAGAAGGCAGATGATTTAGCAAATAGTATATGTGAGTGAAAAACACATATTACAGATGAATTTGTCACAATTAATGATGTAAAAGAAGAGAAGAATATTGAGTATAAGTTTTAACCATAAGAAAGTCTTCTTCAATAAAAGTAAGTAGATAAAGCTAGTATTATTTAAATAAATTTGATTTAAAAATATATATAGGATGTAGATTTTAGTAAAATTTAACTGAAGTAAGTGAACATGGTACTTGTGTTAGTTAATACTTCTGATAATAATAACAGTTAGACTTTCTAAAATTAATTACACCCATCCCCCTTTAAGAAGAAAATTTTATAAAGTAAATCCTTGACACCATAGGTAAACATTAAATTATAATTATAGGTATATTTTATTGGATTAAACACTTACCTAACTCAGATTGTATATCCAAGACCTCACTTAAGAATCCACCAATAAGAATTAATTGCAGAATAATAAAAATTGGTATTTGGAATGATCCAAACTGCTTGGCAAAATAGCAAGTCAGTAAAAGCCAAATGGCCATAGATGCATAATGAAATTTATTGTTATTTGTCGGCTTCCACAAGACTACCATTAAAGATATATATCCAATTAATACCAGTGAAACCTACAAATAATTTTTATAGCTGTAATGTCATAATATATTTAATTATTGTTAAGTAAAATTGCTGTCAGTTGGTACAATACATTAAAGCTTCAATAAATATCATATTTTAAAATGAGATAATGAAACTTTTATCTATGATTTTCAATTTGTAAAACTGTACATTCATTCTGATTGGACAATTATATTATATTACTATGCGATAGTTATTACTTACAATTGTTATTGAAGAATAGTCAATAATTAAGTCGATAATTAGGTGTGAAAATGACCACATTTCCACAATCACAGTAATAAGAAATTTGGGCATGTAAAAATAAATCAGATGGAGTAGGCCGACGCCTACAATACTCAATGTTATTACTTTCCAGTGGTTCTTAAGCGTACATCCAATCAACTCGGCCAAATCATCTATAATGTTGATAGGTATGAAGAATATTCCGATAACAATAGGGGTCCTTAATTCCTCCATGGAGTCAAACCATTGCTTAAATCGTTGCGCCAAACTATATTTAAACGGATGCAAAACTGAGCCAACTAATAGGGCCCAGATTAGGGGTTTTATGAATGGCTCCAGTATTAAGTATAAAGCCCATAATGCAGCGCAACATACGAATAGTAAAAACAGTGCAAGTGCATTGTAAAGTGCGTGTTTTACAGGCTTATCGTGTCCTTGTGGCAGTCCTCCTATTATATTAAAGATGTTATCAAGTGGGGACCGGTGATCCATATTTTTTTCTACGTGGTTTCACTACACTGCATAATCTCAAATCCTGGTGAAGACCATGACACAATTGCCAAAGATAGAACACATTGACAAATGTGACCCTACTTGTAAACACACCTGAAATTCGGCAGTTTTCGTAATCTGTAATCGATTTGTTGGTACGTGAATATATTATTTATAATTAATAATATGCGTGTTTTATAAATGTTCCCATTTATTATCATGCTTATTAACGCATTGGTTTGATTGAATGAGGTGAATTCAAATTTTTTTCAATTTGAAGGGTGATTGAAAGTGACATCTATTGTATATTAACCGATATAAAGCATTAGATGACAGTCGATTAAACAGAAATCTTATATGTTCTAGGCTAGATTTTTAACTATACTGACAATTTAAATTTCTGGATGTAAAACCTAACATAATTAAAATATATATAATCTATGTTGTAGAGATTTAAATCAATGAAATTAAAACTTATTTCAGTTATCTACATATATATATATATATATATATATATAATTATTCTTGCATTTTAAAAAAATAATATTTATATTTAGTCACGACATCTTTGTATTGTTATTCCTAATTCATGACCTAATCAGCTGTTACATATAGGTTATGTCATGTTATACTGAATTAATTTTCTACTGAATTAAAATGCATTTTCTTATTTCTAAAAATGTTTTACAAAATTTAAGGTATTTACGATTTTATTGCAGTAAAAAGTTGTTGAAGAAACATGACATAACGAAATTAAGAAATATTGGAATCTTGGCACATATCGATGCAGGTAAAAAATCTACTTATATATTCTTTATTTATAATAAAAATAATTATTTTTTAAAAGTAGTAATTATATTAAAGTATCCTTATGCAAAATATTAAATTTAAACATTGTACTTATATTTAATTTTAAATCTCTATTTAATCAGGCAAGACAACAACAACAGAGAGAATGCTGTATTATTCAGGGATGATATCACAAATGGGGGAAGTTCATCATGGAAATACAGTAACGGATTATATGGAACAGGAACGAGACCGTGGCATCACCATCCGTTCAGCAGCCGTTACTTTCCCATGGAAACAGCACCAGTTTAATTTAATAGACACACCTGGCCATATAGATTTTACAATGGAGGTTGAACAAACTTTAAATGTTCTTGATGGGGCAATAGTTATATTAGATGGTTCTGCAGGTATTGCTTCTATACTTTAATTGTCATAAATGGAGTTTAAAGGATTATACTAAGATTTCAAGACTTAATATTAATAATTATTGTGTATTGACTATATCGTCATACAGCTTTTCAGGCTTATTATTAATATTTATGTTTAAGAAAATATAACCCTGACACAGATTGGTAAAAGGGGTCATCAATTACATATATTTATATATATGTATATAAAATATTTTATCATAACAAAATTAATGTGTATTATGTGATGATTTCTAAATGTTTACTCAAAGGGAAACTGATTATCAGCAACAATGATATTTTAATTATTTGAAATATCATTTAACATTATAGTTTGTCCTATGTTCAAAATGATGAAATAACAAAATTAGATTTCCAATTTTATAACTTACTTAAAATAAAAAAAAATTGTTTACTTGGTTTACTATTATAAACTCATTATATAACTCTGTAAATATGTATTTAAAGAGATTTTAATGTAAAATTATGCAGGAGTTGAAGCGCAGACCCTAACAGTATGGAGACAAGCTGACCGATATAGTATTCCGAGAATAATATTTCTAAATAAAATGGATCGTCAAGATGCAGATTTGAAAATGTGCTGCAAGTCAATCGAAGAGAAGTTAGACACAGCTGTTTTACCTTTGCATCTTCCACTCAAAGATAAAGGAAAATTAACAGGTACTGAAATGTTTCCTTAATCTGTTTGTATCATGAAAAATTGCTTATGTACATATCTGACGTCATTTTAGCCAGGGATGTAGTTATTTCAATAAGTAGTTTGGTTTGTAGTCCTAATAACAATAATTGTAAATTTATGAAAACTTTCATATTTTTGAATAATAATTTAATTAATTAAGTGAGACATATTTTATTATAAAATATAAAATTAGTTTTACAATCACGGTTTGCCTAAGCATTTCAAGAATAATGTATTAGTTTTTGACTAGGCATTGAATTTTAGGAATTGTGGATGTATTAACATTAGAAAAAATTACCTGGGATTCGAAACATGGTATGCAAAAGGAAACTTTAACAGAAAGCTTTGGTCATCTATGGGAACAAGCTTTACAGACACGCAGTAACATTGTCGACACTGTATCAGAATGGGATGACAAATTAGCAACAGCTATTATTGAATCAGAAAGTCTTGAGAACATTAAACTCTCAGACATTGTTCGTGCTATAAAAACCACCATGTTACAACAGGTTCGTTGTGAATGCATTTTCGGGTAATTTATGACAGTAATTTAAGAAAGCCATTCCAGTTTTATGTGGTAGTGCCTACAAAAACATAGGAGTTCAGCCGTTGATGAATGCAGTAATTCTGTACCTTCCTTCGCCAGATGAACAAATTGGAGATTTTAAATACTTCGAAGATAACTTGTGTGCAAGATCATTTAAGGTTCTGCATGACAAGCAACGAGGACCTCTTGTATTCTTCAGGATTTATTCAGGACAATTTACAAAAGGACAAAGGATACATAATATTCAACAGGACGTTAGTGAACAGTCACAGAAATTGCTGATTGCTTATGCTGATGATTTTGAAGAGGTTGATATGATGAGTAATGGAAATATTGCTGTTGTAACAGGGCTCAAAGTAAGTAATTGAATTTTATATTTTTTTAAATTAACAATAATCTCGATTTCTATTAATTAATATAATTATATATAACATTTTTATTTTTTTAATAACTTAGGTGTTAACGATTCAGTCACAACTACACATTATTTATGTACATTATAAAATTGATTAGTATTATTAAGTTAAATGTTATTTTTAACCCTTTTATTTAGACACCTTGAGGTCATTCATTGATTAAGTGTTGTCTAACATATAGATTAATACAAATTTGTTTCTAGAGGACTGTAACTGGCGATTTGATAACAAATTCTCCAGCTGTTGCTCAAAAAGCGAGAAAAAAGATGGAAAGTTTGGGTGTACAAGCAGAAAAAGTTGATTCTTTATTTAGTCAAGGAGCTAGGATACCAGAGCCAGTATTCTTTTGCTCTATAGAACCTCCAAGCTTGGCATATCAAACAGCTTTAGACCAGGCTCTTAATGAGTTACAACGCGAAGATCCAAGTCTACGGGTTACTCATGATGCTGAAAGTGGACAAACTGTCTTAGCAGGTAAATATAGAACAATAGATCTCAATTGTTTACACCTAATATCCAAAAATTTAAATTCAATGTAAGAATGAACAATTATAATCAATTATTAAGATGAAAACTGAATGTGTTTTTTATATACTTATGTACCATTTTAAAATGGGATATTTAAGGAATGGGAGAACTCCACTTAGAAATAATTAAAGACCGTATTTTAAAAGAATATAAAATAGATGCAGATTTAGGACCCTTACAAATATCCTACCGCGAGGCACCGCTGAGTCAAGTCACTAGTGATTTTAAGGTTGAAACAAAGATAGGTAACAGTAAACAGTCAGCATATGTGCGTCTGTCTATTATACCGACAACTAATATTGACGAAAAGGATATATTTAAAATTGATAAAACTAAGGATGCTGATGAGAGCTTGAGCCATCTTCTTCCGAAGCATTTAGCTGCTATTAAACAAGGAATCAGGGTAGGACTATCTCATGGGCCAAAAGTGGGATCACCTGTTACACATTTACAAGTTGTGTTGCATGCAATCATTGTTGGAAGAGGAACATCGGAAACTGTTATAGCTGCAACTGTTACTCAATGTTTAAATAAGGTATTTGTTCAATAAAACAATAATTAGTTAATATTTCAGTATGTAATTGTTTTTAGCTGTTAAATGAATCTGGAACAACAATATTAGAGCCACTGATGCATTTAGAAATTGTTACACCAGACCAATTCTTATCGGCAGTTATGGCAGATTTGAATCGACGCAGAGCAGTAATTCAAAATGTAACCTTAAGAGGAAATAACAAAGTAAGTAATTAATGTACTACCAATAAATAAGGTTTAAGGACATTATAATATAGATATAATTATTTGTTTCAAAAATTTATATTTACACATTTTTTTTGTATATATGTATAAATTTATTATTGCCAAAATTTACAAACCTAATACATTTAATTGCTTGTAATTACAGATGGTGTTGTGTGAAACACCCTTGTCTGAATTAATGGGATATTCAACAACACTTAGAACATTGACTTCCGGTACAGGTAGTTTTAGCATGGAATTCTTGGATTATAGAACTATGTCCACCACAGATGAATCCAAAGCAATAGGAAATGTCCGGGGGTTCTAAGCATTAAAATTAATGTCATAAAAAATTGTGACATCAAAATAAAGTCTGAAATCATTTTCTCTTCACCATTATAACTAAATTGTTTGTAGTAAAAAAACCGTTAATTGATTTAAATTGAGCTTTTTCATAATTCATTAATTAATTTAAAATATAATAAAAATTTATGAACATTAAAAATTAGGTGTATAAAAGTACTTCACCATAATTCGGATGCGGACACTTTGTTTATGAAACAATCTTTAAAACCTTTCACTAACACTTTGGCCTGGTACCAAGTCCCTTCCGAGATTATATTTGGAGAACTTTTGTCAATGGTCCTTTTGTCAGCTACAGAGAGGTCGTCTTCGAACACTTGCAGATGATCACAACATGCATCATTGCCACTTTTATAAAGTAAGTTAATCGTGGTCTTTGTAATGTTTTTACTGTACGTGTGTTTAGCACTTTCTATAAAAAAGCCTTTATTATTTAATGGTGTTGATTTGTTAAGCATTAAGTACATGTTTGTCGATGGGAGGAAGCCTTCCATTGAATTTAGCCAGGATTCAGATAAAAATATGTCTCTGAAACAAAAGTTTATTTTTTTACCATGTATAAAAATATTTATACTATTATCACTAAGTATTTCTAATATTGTTTTATTGAGAATTTTCAAAATACATATTTATATTTTTTGTAAACACTAAAGTAAAACTATTAGTACTAGTACTATGAATATGTCTAATTAACAAAACTAGAAAAATATAATATTATTAAAATAGATACAATAAATATAAACATTCATATTTGATTAATAGAGAATTTATGAATAATTATTAACGGTATATATGTTAATTTATTTTTTTAGCAGAATTTTGAATAATTCATGTGCAATGTTTAACAACAAAGTTGAATTATTCAAACTGTATCATGAAGTCAAAGCCTCCACAATCTCGTATTTAGTATTCTTTTATATATGTAATTAGCATTTCATATTGTTTTACCCGGAGAATTTGATGTATATAACAAATATACGGGCCTGCTGTTGAGTATTGTTGGTTCGAGTTTACGTGAAGTGTTTTGTAAATAAAAATAACACACAGTTTATTCCTTACTTCACTAAACTGCTGTTGAGACTAATGGTAAAAGTAAATTTTGCTATAAAAAGACTACTGTTTTTTTACACATAACAAAATTAAACTACTCATAAGATTGAATTTAATTGCCTTTGCTTTAATGCTTAGTAGAATTTATATTTTAAATGTTTCTTACCGAATTTAACATACCGTAATATTTTGTGTTGGTTTTTCGGTGTATTTAAATGGTTTGATTCTATGTGGCCCTGAGCAACAGTTGGTATCCGTATCGTATAAACCTCCTTAGGTGTTATGGGTGTTGGACCGAACAGAATCACAACTTCGTAAAAAGTTGAATCACACCCTGAAAACTCCGAAACAATGTTTTTCATGATCTCCTCCAGAGCATCGTAAGCCGATGATGCTAATTGGAAATTCCTTTGGGCACTAAGATTCATTTTCCCATCGTTCTCGCCGCTTTTTCTTTTCTTGTTTATAACGTTTTCCAACCAGTTGTACGGATAGGGTATTTGTGATTTTTGGTAGATGAGACATTTCAGTATTTCATTAATAATTCTTGCACAGGTTACCGGTGTTAGTATTACATTTTCAATGTCCACGTCGATGATCTTGTCTTTATTGTTACACATTGCACTAGTAAATAATTAATTAAAATGTGATTTAAAAAAAACACAACTACCGTTAAATTGTTCACTTCATAATACAGCATTGCCAACATAAATGGTATGCGGTACATCAACTTTAGTTACATATAATTACTCAATGTTGGCGGCATTTAAGTGTCGCTGATAGCGGGAACTTTGATTTTTATAGTTTATAATGTTGACTTTTTGAATTAAAATACAGAAATTTGGTAATCATCACCATATAAAAATTCCTGAGAAAATTCTTTAATACTTTTATGTCTATTTATAATATTGCTGGTCACGCCAGAAATAAGGAGACTGTTCATCGAAGAAGATTGTAAAAACACCAGTAGAAGATTGTTTTCCTAAGTCTAATGTAAAAAATTATTATTAATTATTTTTTTAAATTTATTTGAAAAACTTAACACATTAAACAAATTCCCAATCTAAATTCACTCTTTGTACCATATTATAAGGGACAGTAAATATCCAATGAATACACCTTGGGGATCATATTTACTTATTCTCCAAAATATTTAAACAAAGTCCATATATATATTACAATTTAGTACACTTTTTGGCAAGTATATTCGTCATCAGAAACGGTACATTTAACAGGTGAAACGGTTTTGGGATCCAAAAAGTAATCTCTACAAATATCAGTGCACTCTGTTGTCTTCATGCATACGCTGGGTTGGTATTTTCCTTCGCAATATAAACATGCTTTACATCCTAAAAAAAGTTTAATGGTACTATTAAAATGCTTACATTTGATCATAAATATGATTGCGACCGTTACTATGTGATAATTTATGGTTTTAGCAGTTAGAAACATATATGTTTCAACGATTTAATGTCATTATCAATTATTATAAATGATAACAAGGTAGAATGAATATGTATTATTTATTAATCGCGTGGATGTAAATAATATTTTCTTCTAGGATTTGTGTACCTTTAGTTTTCTGTTGTTTCGTTAATTCAAGATATTGTTGTGTGGCTTGTTCATTTGGACATATCGTAACAGTGTTTCCATTATAGTAAGTCAACTGGCATGGACTGTTGAACGGTATTTGAGGAAATACTGGATAATTACAATTTTGCGAACATCCTGGTTGTAGGCAATTGCTGCACGGATTTTGTTGGCAACAATTGGTATTTGCTCCATTACAGCAATTATAACCTCCACCTCCATTACAACAGTTATTCTCTTCCTCGCTAACATCATCATCAGGTTCTATCTTTTCTTTCTTTATAACTTTGCCACTCGACGCTGGTGGTTCCAGTTCGACTACAAACTCATTCACATTTCTATCATTCACTTCAATTGGAATATTCACGGCATTTACGTTACTTATTTTATTCGTAATTAACAGATTAGTTTTAATATCGGCAGTGTTTTTATTAATAGCTGTGAGGTCAGCTGAATCTTCAACTTTAGTTGATTGTGCTTTCGATTTAATTGTTGTTGCTAGTGTCATGACTGTTTTAGGGGTTGTTGTGATACGTTCTTCTTTACAACACCTTCCAGGTCTATCGCAAGTATTTCTACATCTTTGTCTGCACTGATTACAACATCCTCCTTGATAATTTGTTGAACAACATCTCGATCTTTGGCAATTGTTGTAGCACGTCTCACCTTTACAATCATTTTCACATGAACTATCTCCATCAGCACAGTCTTCCTTTATCAAATCAATAACTTCACCATTGTCAACTGGCAATGTGAGGGTTTTTGTAACCATATATAGGCACAGGACTAGAACGACTGCACTCTTCATCTTACTTTAATTTAATGAATCAGTACCAACTAATCTATATACATATATATATCAAAGTTCTTAGGCAATACGTAAATAAAAACAATTTCAACATATTATGATAATTGTAATGGTAGTTATATAACTATATAATATTAAAATAATCTAATAAGAGATGATAACATATTTTACACGCATGTGAACTGATTGTTCACCACCCTACAGTTTTGACCGAACGTTGATGGAAACTGGACCTGTTGTAGAACTTGTCGGCAACTTCCCGAACACGATGAGCTCTGCATGCAAGCTCTGGGATTATATGAACCTTGGCAATGTAGGCAAGATGCACAACCTGTAACCATTAATTATATTACTAAGGCTTTTAGAGTGGTCATATTATTTTTTTGTAGATTAAATTAAGCGTCATATGATTTACAAAAGTTGTAATAAAAACAATTTCAATTAAAGAAAATTATAATATCTTGGGTAATGATTATTGAAAATGGTATTATTATCTATTTGTAATCCAAAAAGTTTTGGAAATTATAAAATGATTTGTGATAATCAAAAAATTTTAGGTAAATTAATAACTAAACTAAAAAATTGTAATATTTAAAATTTTGTCAAAACTTTTCCAAAACTTAAATATGCATCAATTTTCGTGCTTAAAAGATAATTGATGCCATATGATAAAACAATCGAAGGCATTAAGTTTGTCTTAAATAACTTGGTATGTTTTATGTCGAATAGTCGGTGATAGTTTCTATAAAAAAACATGTTAATTTTTATAATTACCTTCAACGTTCATATTGTTGCAATTAAGCCATGGATATTGATTAATGAATGAGCATTGCGGCCGTATTGCCTGACTGGAGTATTGCGCACCCATTAGAAATGATTGCGAGCTTCCCATATATTGTTGAGCTTGTTGTGCGTTGTAGCAAATTGGAACGTAACTATTTCCATAGTACGTCATCGGACAGGTTTCTCTGACAGGTTGAGGGACGTGATGTACGACTGGTACGTGAACCGGATGAGGAACCGGTACAGGTTTCTCAACAGTTTGCACAACTGGATAAGGTTGAGGTACTGCATAAGGTTTGGGTATGTACACCGGCACGGGTACAGGATGTGGAACTACTACAGGTGAATTGCAGACACTAGAACAGGTCTTGTA
This sequence comes from Ontholestes murinus, assembly GCA_963969525.1. Lineage (NCBI taxonomy): Eukaryota > Metazoa > Arthropoda > Insecta > Coleoptera > Staphylinidae > Ontholestes > Ontholestes murinus. The sequence continues at coordinate 27,991,713 of OZ018388.1, forward strand.
TGGCGTTTGCTGACACTGGAGGTTTTGGTCTTGGTATTGGCATTGCCTCGGCGGAATAACTACGCAACATTTTTTTTCTGTTTTCTGTTTCTCCTTTTCTTTTATGGTAACTACTTCCACGTCCTTTGGTGCTGGTGCAGGAGGTTGCTTGACAGTTATCGTGTTAATATTTGTACTATTCAAATGTATTGGAATCGAAATATTATTAATATTGTCAATCTTGTTTTCAAGGGTTACATTAGTAATAACGTCGACATTGTTATCTAATTTACTATCCAATTTTCCATCATGTTTATAACTAGAATCCCTATTATCCGAACTACCTCCCGATCCTTCTCCTTTAATTACAACAACTGAAGGAGCCTGGTCACATCTATTACTTTGGCATCTCCTGGAACAGCTCCTAGTGGTACAACTGTTGCAACTTGAACACTGCGGGACGGCACAGCCTTGGAAACAGTCATTATAGCAACCGGAGGATTGACACCTGTTCGAACTAGTACAACGGTTCACACATTGAGTACAACCAGATGTCTCACAACACGTCGACCCACTGCAATAGTTGCAATCATCCCCATCGCAACTCGTATCACAGCTATCACCTGAGCACAGATTTCTGTAATTCGCTTGTATGGTTGCGATCGAACACAAGATTACGAATACCCGTATTGTCACCATTGTTTACTGCGGCTCATTCAAATGGAGAGAATATTTTTTTACAAGAATTTATACAATGTTACGTAACCTTGATCTTTTAGCTAATGCCGTGATAATGTTGGTGTTTGGGCAATTTCACCTAGACCTCTGTTAGGGTTAAAGATTTGAAACTAGTCGTGATTAGCGTGTTGTCAATGAACGTTCCGAAAATAATATGCGATAAAAATGTTTTGTTAATTCAGAATTAATTAATGTTGATATAGTTTTTTTAATGATGAAAAAAAATGCTTTTATATATTTATCGTTAATAGTTTAAGGCGGTAAGTAAATCCCGATAAGGATTGTTTTTTAAGGTAAAGGCTATATTTTGGTCAATAAAGCGAATGTTGTAGTATTAGTAGGAGTGTTTCGCATCGAAAAAATGTATCAATCGCTAAACTTAAATTCATCTTAGTACATGTAATAAATATTTTATTTTAGCCAACTTAGCTTTATTGCGTTTTCTAGGAATTCTAGATCGCCATTGATCTTGTGTGTTTTGTCAAAACAAAAGGAAAAAGTCATTGCAATAGTTTCAAATAGGTAGAGAATGCAACTTATTTCGGAATAAGGTTAATAAACATTTGTATATGATTATAATCTTTACGATTAATTAGCTTCTCACGTAACCCGTGGTGAAACATTTTTATGATAATAAAAGGATAAACCAAGTGCTTAATTAATCCTTTTATTAATATAATCTTTTAAATTGGTTGAATTAAAATATACTTAAATTAACATTGACATCAAAACTTATATTTCTGGTTAAAACGATTCTTTAGTAAATTGCATCTTCTTATTAGATATAAATTTTGGAATCAATAAATTTAAATTTAAATTAATTTCTCAGAGTATTACTTTAATAATTTAGCTTTTAGCTATTTATTAAAACCACTATTCCTTGCACTAAAGTACCGTCAGGCATTGAATTACTTAACTAATAGCTGCCGTGGCATGACTTAAATAACGTTAAGTACAAAATAACGTAATTTGTGCTGTTTTTGTTTTTTTTAAACTCGCCACAAAAGTAATTACGTAATGTTAATCTCCAGACACCTGTTTCGCTATATCACGGCTCGTCAGTTAAGTTGTCATAATTACGTGTGTCATTCCAAGTGAAAGACTCGCACAAGAATGAAGTTATTTGGTAAAATCATGATTAACTCTTAACTATTAATCATTTAAGAACAGAAAACTTCAAAGTAAGCTTTAAGTATTTTCTTCACTTCTACCTGCTCTATTTTGACTTTAATTTGAGCGATATTTTTAAATGATTTTATTAGATATTATAAAAATTTTGTTTAATTTTAGATTAGTGTCTTCTATTTCCTATATTTTTTAGGATGGCTCTTTGTTTTTAACAATCAATTTTATTTTAACTAATAGAGGAAATTATTTTTGGATTTGTTGGTCTTGTAATTTGAATTTTCAGAGATTTTTCTATTTTAGTTTTTACAATCGTATTTTGTAATACTTTACGCTATTTCTGATTTCAATATTCAATATGATTAAATGTTGGGTTGCTTCGTAAGTCTGTTATAAATGTTATCTATATTATATTTCTCTAGTGAATACTTTCCTGCACTTTTTTGGATAGAAACATTTGGAAAAGTTCCAACCTTTATAAAGGGTGTTAGATTTTTTATAATAAAACTTTTTTTAACCTTTCATTTTTAAAGACTATTTGTATAAGATTATTTGGTTATTTTATAATAGTAATACTAACATAAATTCCTGTTATGACAGAATAATATTTAAACAGAAACTAAGCCTAGATTATTTATTGTTCTTTTCTAACAATGCAACTTATTTTCAAGATAGAAATAATATTAATAAATACATTAATTATTGCTTTGCAATTACATACAACTATTACTTCTTAACATTTTATATATTTATTTGTTTTAATTATTAATTTATGCACTGTTTTCTTCCTAGTTGGAAGTAAAGTAGGTTACACACACATTTCTAATGAATATCGTCTTGTATTGATTACAATAATCATAACAAATAAGAATCATAATATACAAGTGTAACACTATTTGCATTTTTATTTTCTAAATACAAAAGTTAAAATTTTCTGTTTGAAAGATTGGGAATGAAATAGACAACGTTTAAAATACGTATAAAAATTTATTAAAAATATAAACACCAAAAAAAAATTAATAATGTTGGTATGGAATTGGTTGATATTGGCCAAACTGTCCAACAGCACCAAATTGCGAAAACGATGCGTAAGGTGTCTGTGAATACTGTCCACAAGTAGAACATCCAGGTCTCATATTAAAAAGATTACAACAATTTCCCGTAAACGTTGGATAAGGTATTTGTTGTGGTGGCTGGTAAATTGTAGAAGAGCATGGTGAACAACCTTAAACATAATACGAATACAATCAATATATGTATTTTTATTTTAGTTTAATGAAACACGTGCATTGATGAGGTTATGTAATTAATTTTCAATTAATTTACTTTATTTATTAAACTTTTGCAATTATTTTAGTAAATTTAAAATATGTTTTTTATACTATATATAAATAATTAGTGAAATAATCGTGACAATCTAAATAAATTTAATTAATGATCGATTCTGAAATATGTGCTGATTATTCTTTATTAAAAAAGAGTATTACCTTGATAACCTGACGTACACCCTGACGAGCAAGGTAACATGGCCATCGTGGCCCTAAACACAACGCAAATTGCAAACAACCTAATCAGGAACATTTTGACTGATATTAGAATAATTTCAAAGACGACGGTCTTTATAAAGCCTTGAGGGTGTTCGTATTTAGATAAGCAAAGGTTATCGGTTAACCTTCTTTCGGACAAGGATTGTACAAATAATTTTATATGTTGCTAAAAAAATTTATTGATAAAAAATGTGTCTTATAATTTATTTGAATGTTGAATTTGAGCATCGTTTTAGGGCACTGCTTGCGGAGATGGTTCGATTTGCATCATATTTTCCATTGGATTTTCTACAGGATAGTACTGTTGTTGCCCCATCATCGGAAACGGAGCGCCTTCGCAATTCCCTGATAGCGCACAGCTTGGAACTTGAGGCATTCCCGAGAATCCGCCTTGGAAGTAGGGACCTTGTCTGAATAACGGTCCGACGTTGAATCCTTGATCGTAGCAGGTTTGTGGACATGATTGAGGTGGTGGCCCTCCTTGGACAACGTGTTGGTAGCAACCGCCACAATTTGGTTTAATTATGTTGCAAGATACGTACGGCCAAGTTGTCGTGTAGGTGCATCTGGGTTGGGGCTGTGGGATGTAAGCAATTTGTTGATGACATGAGGGCGAACCAGAATTCACTTGATCGCAAACTTCGTGAGGTTCTGCATGCATTATAGAAGTCTTACACAATTCACCGCAATGCTGTCTGCGGTAATGGAAACACTTCATGAAAGGGAATACTTTAGTTTGCATACACTGTCTTGGGCCTACGATTTTGCAACAGTTCTCTTGCATCTCTTCTTTTTCCTTCTCCGACGTCTTTTCTATGATTTGCAGAGTCGATCGTGATTCAGAAGGCTCGGGAGATTCAACCGTTATATTATTAATATTCGTGTTATTCAACGTAATCGGCATATCAATAATGTTTGTATTATTGATGATGTTATGTAGATTAATAACGGTAGTGATGTTATGCTTAGCTTCAGATTTCAACCCAGCTGTTATGTTAGAGTTAGTGCTGGTTTGTGTGTGGGTGGAACCACCGCCAGGAGTTATTTTTGATTGACACCTGCTCCTGCACCTCCTTCTGCATGATATGGTCTTACACTGGCTGTTACAAGTTTGATGGCAACAGTTCCTTGTCTGGCACGGCGGTGGTGCTGAATCACAACAACTATTGCAAGTGTTGGAACACTCGTGGTAACTACAGTAGTTACAATCGCAGTCATTACATTCATCAACAGAACCGCAGTCATCGCAACTTCTGTTGCAATCTATGCTTCGCTTAGATCGTCTTCGCATGCATTCCACGTACGAATTGTACTCGGTATCGGTGCACTCTTCAACCTCCTCAACGTCTTCCGCACATTTATCCAAAGACTGCGTCCAAGCTAAGTCCAGAAATAGAAGAAGTATACACAACACTCCTTTTGCCTAAAATAAATGAAATGTTGATATTATAAATAGTTATTAATTTAACATATCAATTATTAAATATATAAATGAAATTATTATATACATAGATAGATATACAACATTATTTAAGTAAATAGTGATTAAGATTAATAAACATTATTACAATTAATTGAAAATTAGCTGGAATGAAATTATTTAATTGTAACAGTAGACTTACTTTCTATTCTTTAAATTCCAAAAAATCACTGTTAATTTGTGATTATTAAAGTTAATTAGTAATTATTATTTTTTTGTAAAATAGACAATAATTTATTGATTGATTATTGAATATTGGTAAAATGCACTGTTGTACTTACGTATCGCATGATTGTAGTTTACTAGCTCAGGTAATAGTGAATGATCAAAATAGGGTCATCCTAGTTTTTATAACTTCCCTACTTCAGTTATCAACCATGCCCCTTTCCTAGATAATAAAATAATTCAAATACATAATCTAGGAACATGTTTATTTGGCCTAAATTGTACAATGTGACTGCAAATATTTGGTTTTTAGAATGTGTATGGTCACGTCTGGGCTCGACTGTTACTATCGATGGTTGCGAATGTGAGGTGTCGAAGAATGATGTAAATTTTATTTTCTGTTATTATAAAAAAAATCATGGATATCCAAAACAAATTGTTAATTTAAAAATTATTTTTGTAACAGAAGCTGTAACATAATCTATTAAACGATTAAATTAGTGGCAGTAGCAGTAAATTCATCATTTTATTTTTATGGTTAATAATATTGAATTATGTTTTTCTATAACTTATTTTTCTTAATAATAAACATAACCATAACTCTTAACATTTTAAACCTTAAAATAAAGAGTGCGTTATAATTCATAATATTTATATAATTAACAGTTTAGTATATTATAATTAGAGACAATCATAAAATTTAGAAAGAAAAATAATGCAGACTATTTGATGGAATAATTAATTTTGTTTAATAAAGTTGGTGACGTATCATAGACTACCTGTATAAATCCTCACAAAAATCATTTAGAATTTAATTATAAAGCGGTAGTACCTTTTGGTATTTAATTAATATAAGTATAAACAACGGATCCTTTAAGTATACAAAGAATTAATTAATTCATTATTTGCAACGCCATAAAGAAAATTAAGAATTATAATTATCCTGGATGAAAATTTTGTTATAATCATTGTAACAATTAATGCGTATGGTCTTAAGTAAAAGTTTAATATAAGTTTTAAAAGCACAAGTAAACTTTGCTTATATCACATACTTTATTCAATACATTGTGTGAATAACGTGCGGGGTATAAACACATTTCAGTTATGTTTTTAAAGTTATAAAATGTAACACAACATAAACGTCTCTACAATCACGTATTTGATACAAGCTTTAATTAAAGACTAAAAACGAAAAACACTATATCAATTATTTTAAAATTCAACACGACGGAAGTTATCGATGCGTGGTTCACCTACGTAATAATTTTGTAATGATGATGATGACTAACTCGATTCACGAATATTTAAAACTATGTAATACAATGTTTATTCAAGCGAAGGTTATGTTTTGTTTGAAGATCATTTCACAGTTAAATACTATCTAACGCAAGTAATATATGATTAAATATTGAATTAACAAAAGTATCGAATGTAAACCTATTAACGTATTTAAAACACTGTGTAAATTAATAAATAACAAAAAAATATGTATTAAATTGATTAAGTAATCTTTAGTTTTGGTAATGTATGTTTATTCATGTTAAATAAATTATTTATTCTTTGAAATTAGTATAATATTATTAATTTTATATATTTTACTGTATCGTAATATTTTGGTTTCCAATTGGAATATTCTATTAGTTGTCCCTTTTATCGATTTTTTTGCATCTGTGTGTACTTGTGTATGAGTATATGTATTTATTAACAATCCGAATGAATTTTAACATTATATTTTCTTGTTGAAATATAACTTTTACCCTTTCGTTGGAGGTGTTTTCATATTGTTTACAATTCTCTTATGTATATTTATAATTTTTTATTTTTACTTCTATTTCTCTTAACTAATTGTCTTGCTTCTGTCATTTTATTGTGTTGTTGTACTCTTGTCTTGGTCTTTCTCTCCTTCCTCCCGTTCTTGCTTCCCATATCTGTTTTGTTTAGTTAGTGCTCTTCATCCTTAGTGTCCACCAGCGAAGTTGTTTCTTTTTAATATTTTTTTCTACTTTGCTATTTTTATATTTTTAACACCATCACTTTTGTTTTATTATAGTTGATTTTCATGTTGTATTTCTCCAGATACGTGTTCCATATATTCTGGTTTTGTTGTGTTTTGTTTTTCTTCATTTTCTGCTATATGTAACACTTGCTTCTTCTGATATTTTGATCCTTTGCATGTTTTTGTGTCCTAGTTTTGCCTTAATAATTCCTGTTTTTAATTATTTCGTCCGTGTTTATATTGAATAATATTGAGCCAAGTCCACCTCCTTGTCTGAACCCGTCATTTGTTTTAAATATGTTTGAGAAGTGTTGGTTCACCCTGTAAGTTGTAAGTGAAAACATACTGCTACAGTTACATTTAAAAAAAATATCAAGTTAAATCGAATGGCACAATATTTATTAACATAATTAATGAAAAAAAAATACAAAAAACTAAAATTGATAACTGCACATATTACTTAGTTATTTTAGGTACTCAAAATGTTTCCCATCATTTGCTATGCACAAATTCAGTCTTTCTATAGTGGAATTTCAGCCTCAATTTCAGCACCAGAAATGCCTCTAACTTCTTGCCGAATCCTTTCTTTCATATCCTCACGTGCAGTTGGACGTGTTTTAAAAACCAAATCTTTAATTCTACCCCATAAAAAGAAATCTAAAGCCATAAGATCTGGTGACCTTGCTGGCCATGGAAAAATACTTCCCCTTCCAATCCATTTATTTGAAAATGCAATATCTAAATAATTTCGGATACCTGCGGCAAAATGTGCTGGGCAACCATCTTGTTGATACATCATGTCTAATCTGTTACGAATTGGAACGTCTTCTAGGAGGATGTGTAAATCGTTAGTTAAAAAATCTAAGTACCTTTGGCCCGTTAATTTTTCTTCAAAGAAAGAAGGTCCTATTATCTTCCTATTTAAAATACCACACCACCCATTTATGCTCCAGCGATTTTGGTAATTGACTTCTCTCTGCCAGTGTGGATTTGTTTCTGACCAGTAGTGACTGTTGTGCAAGTTAATTTTACCAGAGCTTGAAAATGTAACCTCATCCGTCCATAATATTGCAGATAGAAATTGTTGATTATCATTTAACATTCCTTTTAACCAGTTGCAATAATCTAGTCGTCGATCAAAATCTATATCTTTTAACTCTTGATGTAAAACAACATGGTAAGGATGCATTTTATGTTCTTTTAGTATTCTATTCACCAAAGAATAATTTAATTCTAGATCTCTTGCAATTTCCCTAATACTTGCACGTGGTTCAGCGTTAACGTATGCCAAGACGTTAATAACATTTTCTTCATTTTGTCTTCTTCGTACCCTATTTCTTACCGAAACAGGTTGAACATTGCCAGTTTTTCGTAATCGTTCTGCCAGTCTTTTAAAAACTTTTCTTGAATGACGCCGTCTTTCAGGAAATCGTAACCCATATTCTCTTTCAGCAATGACTGCATTTTGTAGACTTTCAAAATACACTGCTAGCATATCATATGCTTCTTCATTTAAAAAATAAAGCATTATAATAAAGTGATTTTTCAAACGTTCAAATTAACTATGACAGCAACAATAAATTATAAATAAACAATCACAAAACAGAAATGTCATTTCCAAAGGTGACTTGATTACTTTTACAACATCGCCCAGGAAAATAGTTTGACATACTCGTAATGTTACAGCTTATCCATATAAAACCATTGAAGAAATTTTAAGGAATCTAAGATAAAATTTCACTCTAGAAGAACTGAATTTGTGTAGGTACAGCAAATAAGGGGAAACATTTTGAGTTTCTAAAATAATGGGTGCTTTTAGAAATTTCAGCGTTTTGTAAATTTCTGTTATGGGTAATAAGTTTTATTATTTTTCATTAATTATGCTAATAAATATTGTTGTCATTTGTTTTTACATGACATTTTTTCTAAAAGTAACTTTAGCCATATATTTTCATTTACACCTCACAGAGTGAAACAACACTTCGAAAACAACGAAAAACAACAACGAAAATTTTAAAAATCGAAATATCTTTGGAAAGACAAAAGATATCAGTTTGCGGTTTTGACGAAACAATATGTAATTTCATTTTCTTTTTTGTAAGCTGCTTCGAGTTATATCATTCCATTTGAAATTTCTGAGAAAAATACATAAATAGGGTTAAGTGTTACATAACGCCCTCTAGTTGCCAGCGCATAGATTAAATGTGTTAATGTTATTTATTTTTGTAATCAACTTCTAATACTCTTTCCATTGAGCCTAAGCTTGTGAAAATCGGTTAAGGTATACGGAAGTTACAGACCATTTTCTGTAAACAAAAGTATACTTCCTCCACCACTTAACTGTAGGTGATAGAAAAAAAATGACTTAAGCAAAAATTGTAAACCAAGTACAGTAGTTTCTAATTTTGATAATTTTCAATAGCCTTAATGCGGTAATATTTTGTAAAAAACGCAAATTAATTATGTAAACGATAAAATGCGCCACCTAGCGGAAAGCTAAGCATTTAAAAATGTTTTTACTCATTTTCTTTTGGCCGATTATGTGATAAGAATTTTCTCCACCAAATTCTAGGATATACGGTTTCCGAGATAAGGCCGGTGGCCACCCTTAATGAATCACCCTGTATATTATTGCATTACTGTTGTTATTGTATATGTTTGATCAACTTGTCTTCTATTACTTCCTTATTCTGTGGGTTGCAATTAAAATTTTTGTTCCTTTTAAATATGATCATTGTCATCCAACCAGTTATCCAAGATGTATGTCTAAGGAGTTGATCTTAATGATTTGCAGAAAGAAAAGAGCTCATTCAACTTATAAACAAAACTGCTCTTACACAAATTATTGGGCGTTATCTTTACTTAGAGAAAAGTGCAGTAAACTTGCTAAACGATGTTATAGCGTCAATCTACTGAAGGTAGAAGCTTATTTAAAATCTGATCCTAAATTCTTTTGGCAGTATGCCAAAGATTATAAAAATGAAAATGTTGATCCTACTGAAATTGAATATAACGACGTTAGTGCAGACGGTGACTTAAATATTGCTAATTTATTTTCTTATTATATTTCAAAGGTTTATACTTCCTCAACTAATTCTTCACCTAATTATAATTCTTTCAATTCTAATTCTATATCGGGTTTGAGTAATCAAAGCAGTAATATAAATATAAACCTACAAGATGAATTTAATGTCATCAGTAGTCTTAAGCTAACCCATTCCTGCAGACCTGATAAAATATCATTTTTTTACAAAATTGTCGCCCAATTTATCATATTTTTAATAAATCACTTATTCTTTGTTCAGTTCCATCAATATAGAAGGCTAGTTTTTTTACTGCAATTTTTAAATCTGGCAAAATATTCGATAAATTAATATTCATACAATTGGCTTGGTTCTCGAAACAGATTCTATCTAACAAGCATCATGGATTTGTAAACGGTCGTTCCACTATATCAAATTTAATTGAATATAAACAAATCCTATCGGAAGCCCTTGGTAAACGTTGTCAAATCGATACCATATACACCGATTCCACAAAAGTTTTTCAACGAAAGATATTATTTTATTATTAAATAAATTATGTTCAATAGGTCTTTCTTCAATTATAGTACGTTGGTTTTCCTCTTATCTAAGTAACCGTGCACAGTTCGTAAAAATGAAAAATTCAATTTCTAAACAAATTGAAGTTTAATCCGGTGTACCTCAGGGATCCCATTGTGGACCGATTTTATTTACAATATTTATTAACGACTTACTGGAGGTTATTATTAATTGTCATTTCTTTTTCTGTTTAAAGTTATTTAAAGTAATACGCAACGAAAATGATCTCTTGATGTTCAAGCAGATTTAACCCTAATGTTCCTCAATTTCGTTATCTAAGTGTAAAAATGTTCATAATTATACCTACAATATTAATTCTATCGATCTTGCTAAAGTAGATACCATAAATTATTTAGTGCCTGCACTAAATAACCATCCGCTCTGACATATGTCTTAGTAGAGGTTTCCACATTGATGCAGGTCATCATGGCCTCTGCTTACTTCAAAGAGATCAAACCAAACCACCAAGAGATGAGGTAAGTAGACTTATGGAGTGATGTAAAGAGACAATAAACACTTCCACCTGGGCTGCGATGCCACCGCCTACAATTAAATTATTTTTATTTATAATTATAGCGTTAAGCAACTACTTGAATTCATTATCTCCAACAATTTAGATATCATTAACAGAGTTAGCGAGCCTACCTTTGTGAATATAATCAGGCAGGATTTGTTGGGCCTCACTTTAGCTGATGCCTTCACAGTAAATATAATTCAAAATTAGCATGTAGTAGAAGAAGCTTCTATGTCGGACCATTGACAGATTGTGTTCGACATATAGACAATGAGAGAGTGTTTAAGTGTGGGAACCGACGATCTCTACTTCAAAATCCAGGTCACAGAAGAGCTAAAAACAGTAGTGACTTTTCTCAGAAGTTGCATCCCAAAGGCGTATGAATCCAGTTGTCCGCTAAAGAACAGATCAACCTCCAGAGACGTGTCCTGGCGAAACAAGGATTTGGGTCGCCTTAAGATGAATGCCTGGAAAACTTTCAACAGTGCAAAGAAAGCAGGCAACTGGGATGGAATATAATAAAGAGTTGAGAAAATCAAAAAGGAAAACATAGATAACCTGATGGTACTTATGCTGAGAGGCTCCAGGAAAGTCTCAAGGCGCACTTTTTAGGCTCAACATCTGTATACTTCCCAGAAAGCATTGCTCAATCTACCGAAGGAAGCATATTCCTACCTACTACAAAAGCAACGCTGGTAAACTAAGTACCAAAAACATAAATAGGCAGTTAATAGCTTTAAACATTTCAAAGCATTTTCCTTCCACTGCCGCAGCATGTGCTAGATATAATAGCCCCTTACCTGCAGACAGTTTACTAAGGTAGCTTTACCCTACGCTATAATTCCATTGGAAAGAGGCTAGGTTGATACTTATCCCCGAAGCGGACCAAAGGTCACCCAAGGGGGCCAAATCCTACCGCCCAATTAGCCATACCTAATTTTTTCTAAAAGTCATTTAGAAAATTATACACAACAATATAAGGAGCAATGCCTCACAACAGGCATAGAAGCTTCACTTCCACACAAGGAGATTGATGCCCTCAATACCTTAGTAAAATGGTGTCTTTAATGTCAATCCTGACAAAACTTTGGGGGTACTTTTCTTAGAAAGTTGAATATCAAAGCTCCCAAAGTAACAAGGCGAAAGAAAAATTACGCTGTCCGATCAGGTTACATATCCAGGTTTAATACTGAATAGGAAACCTAATTAGAATGCACATTTAGAAATAGCACTATGGATATGTCTCAGGTTCTTTGGCAGATCATGGGGACTGAAACCCAAAATGATACATTGGCTGCACATTATGGTAGTAAGACTCATTATTACATATGGAAACTAGTATGGTGGGCCAAAACTAATCAAGCAACGGCAAGAAAGAGGCTTTAAACCCTTCAGAGAATGGCCTGTCTTGACATAATGGGGGATATGTACACCGCCCTCTCTGTAGTATTCGATGCTTTACTAGACCTTCTTCCTCTTTACCAACATTGTGATAAAATATTTTTAAACTGTTGATTTTTGATCTTTCTTTAGTGATTTCACTAGTTCACGAATTTCTTCATCCTTATAATAATTTAGCTTATATTTTCATACCACTTTTATATGTACAAATCGATTTATTAGATAATGGTTTAAACCAAATGTGTCATTGTAAAACATTAAAATTTTGAAAACGTTTGCAAAACTTTGGTCATTGATACTTCAACTTGGTCTACATCATTAAACAAGGCACTTCACTTTCTTTTTGTTCACTAATACAAATATCTGGCAGGGAAATATCGCATGCTGGTAATGCTAATACAATTTCTGGTAAATTATCCATACTATTCTAGTAAAATAATAACTCCTTATCAAATACTTATCAAAAACAAATTTCAACAAAAAACAATGTACCTTTTTAACAATAACAACGCATTATAAATTATGTTGAGACAAGGAAAAATAATATTATGTATTTTAACAGATTACACTATAGTCCTTAAAATCATTTCCAAATAAGAGTTCTACTGGTGTTACTGCTATTTATACTACTATAAAAATAAAAAGATAATGGTTTAAAGTGTAGCAAAGGGTACCACTAGAAGACTTGGACTAGTCGACTGCATTCGTATGGACCTACTACCGGCTTTCTCTAAGTAAATATTACATTAAACCTATCTATAAATGAAATAATAATCCAATTATTAAACACAGAAAATGTTAGCGTACTTATGATTAATAATAATAAAATTTTCCTAGATCATAAAATTCCAATAAAAATTATTTTGACTATGCAAATCCCCCAACACAGATAAGCCCAAGTTTACTCAGGGATTCCACAGAAACGGTCGACATTGACCCATTTGGCGCCCAAACAAACCGCCAAAGATGAAAGCGTTTAGAAATTGGGCCAACTATTCCGTACTCGTAGGACTTTTTAATGTTTTAATACTAGCTAGTGCGTTAACCTCGGCCAGATACGACTTATCTCCATTCGCCGAGAAGATCGAGATCGACGGAAGGCGAAGGGGGTCAAGACGAATCGAAATTCGACGCCTTGATAGCACGCACATGTTTGTGCAATAATGACAACGATTGTGTGCTTACGAAAGATTTCAAGATTCCAGTAGAACTGATGAGGATAGTGCGTGTGTGCGTGTGACGATAAGCCGTTTTGAAATTGGGTCGAGGTGTGTGATCGGATAATGCGGCGTTTATCGATTCTTTAAAAAACTAATCTTTAAATTCTGCAAATTTCACAACAAATATAAACTTACGCTATAATCCCTATATGAACTAAGATTATATTATTGAATGTTGTAAATACAGATTAGGCTAAAAAATAAGAATAATTAGGTTGGGTAGAGTTTAATTTGGTTAACAATTCACAGACATAATTTAGGGCAAAAGTATGATGAATTTCAGAAAATTTTCCATAATGGATAATATGAAGTAGATAACATAAAAATATTGTATGTGTGTATTCTAGAGGATCTAACTCAAACTTTTTCGAAATATCTGAAACACGTTTGGTGTCATTTAGACAACTAAATGTTGACGTTTCACCCATTTTTTGTTTTCCAGATTTTCTTTTATAAATACGAAAAATTATACAAAAATTTCAAACGAATGTTAAAGATAATAAAATCCATTAGATCAATAATTACTTTGTGTATAAAAACTTTAAATTAATTTTGTATTTAACAAGCCTAGATGATAAAACTGGTTGATTTAGAAAGTTACTTTATTTTAATACATAACTTTTATCCACAACCTCCTGTACCTTTATGTTGTTTCTGGAGCTGCTAAATGCTTTATCTGCAATGCTCTTCATATCATCGTTTCTTATGGCATACTAAATGCTTAATTTTTGTTTAGCTTATTTTAATGCTATAATTTTTCAATTAATGTTAATTCATGCTTTATATAAGCAATAAATATATAAATGAATTTTGATTGATTAATGATATTTATGGGTTTAAGTGGACGATCCTTCGAAGAAGTGAACTATATTTTATTATTTTGTCATATATTTTTTGTGATACTTTTAGAGGCAATGAACTTGTTTATTTTTACACCTTACTTCTTATCCATTTTGGAGTAGTTTTAGTCTTATATATTTCCTCTTGCACCTCTTTTAACCTGACAACGCTTATATTAGGTCATGCAGTACGGAGATTTCCCTGTATATTACTGCACCCCGTAATCTAATGTAGACTAAATCCTTGATTCGCTACTTTGGTCTTTAAAATCTCACAAATATCTTTTTGGTCATTTTACACTTTGGTTACTCCAAATACTTGATTAAAACCTGTTCAATAGTCTTCAAGTTGTTTTGAAGCCTATTTAGTTATTCCTTGAAGACTAGACCTTTTTATTACACCAGCATCTATATGATGTTTTTAAGGAATGTTTAAATTGCACGTAGCTCTTAATTTGCGCGAGGAATCTCTTGATATGTAACACATTACTCAATAAATCCGCGGTCTGACACATATATGGAAACTTTGTTGACAGACCCGTGTGATTTCTGGCTAGTAATAACCTTCAAACAGTACGCGTCAAAATTTCATGGGATTCCGACCGTTAGTTTAGAAGTTACAGTCGTTTAAGTTATCCCGGTTATATAGGTTTCAAGGCAATGGATAGAAAGGAATTTCATGTGTTAATTAAACACTGTTTTTTGATGGGGAAAAATACTTTTGGAGCCAAACAGTGGCTTGATAAGCATTATGGGGACTTATCACTATGGAAATCAACCATTATTGACTGGTTTGCTGAATTTAAATGCGGTCGTACAAGCATCGATGCTGAAAGCTCTGAGCGCCCAAAATCGACAGTAGTTCCGGAAAACAGAAAAAAATGTCCACAAAAGAGTTTTAAATGACTGTCAAATGAAGTTCTGTGAGATAGCTGATACCTTGAAGATATCAGAAGGTGGGGTGTTTGTATGATTTTACATAAAAATTAAGGCATTCGCAAGTTGTTTTCAAAGTAGGTGTCGCGTTTGCTTACAAAGGACCAGAAGCAACAACGTTTCGATCATTCAGAATGCTGTTTGGAGCCGTTCAAGTGAAATTAAAAGAATTTCGTGCGTCGGTATGTGACAATCGATGAAACATGGATTCACCACTAAATCAAAAAAATCGTCTGCTGAGTGGACTTCAGCCAGTGGTCCAAAGCGGCCAAAAAATTAGCTGGCAAGATTATGGCATCTGTATTTTAGAACGCGCATGGAATTTTATTCATCGACTATTTTGTAAAAGGCATATTATCAATAGTAAATATTACACGGCATTATTGGATCGATTGAGTGCAGAAATCAAGAAAAAGACAGACTAACATGCAAAAGAAAAAAGTGCTGTTTTACCAGAACAATCCCTGTATCACAAATCGCTGAAAACAATTGTTAAATTGAATGAATTACTCTTTGAATTGCATTCCCACCCACCATACTCTTTAGATTTGGCCCCCAGCGACTAGTGGCTTTCTGCAGGCATGAAGATGATGCTCCAGGGAAAGAAATTTGGCTCAAATGAAGAAGTGAGAGAGCAATGATAAAATGTTTTACGTAATGGGCATCAAAAGTTAGAGTAGTGTTGGAATGAATGTGTCACTCTTGAAGGAGAGTATGTTGATGAATAAAGTGGAATTTCTAAAAAAAATGTTTTTCTTAGTTAGACCGGAGACTTATTATTGAGAGATATGTTATCTAAACCCTCCATATATGTCACTCTTCCTCGCACAAAGCTTTAGAGTTTCTACTCCTTTATTAACACCTATCGGGTTGTCTATAAAAGGGGTAGTTCAATTTCCTCCTTAATAACTTTGAAAAAGATGTTGCCACTGAAATAGCCATAACATTCCGTGATTATCTTGTCTTGGATTTTTGTTAATGCGAGGGTGTATATTAAGATTAAATCAGTGATGGATGAGGCATTTTGTCTAACGAAGTTGGGTTCTCTAATTATGGAGCGCTCTGGTGTACAACCTCATTTAACCTCACTGGACTGACATGCGTTGTCTCCAATACCAGATTATGCAACTCTATGCAGCTTATTCTTTCTAGCTATATCAACATGAGTTCAATTTTCGGACTTTTACACGTTGTTGGATAGTGGTTCTCTCTTTTACTTATGTTGCCACATACCTTTTTCTATTTAACCTTGAACTATACTTGTACAGTTTCATTGTCATTGGACTCATTTATTCTCTGTCTCTTTCAAAATGTTATGAGAAGCATTTCATATATTTAAGTGTTTTAGATTCTTTGCCAAGTTTCGTCATTGAACCTGCCTCATCGCTGGTTACCATTTTTGTGCCCTTATCCCCCCTTGAAAGGACAAGTGAGATTTCGTCCCCTTCTGCTCCCAGTTTATTTACCTCGGTCCTGATCTTTTTCAAAGACCGTAATCCCTTACTTCCAGCGATGTGATTTACCGACTTTCCTTCTACTAAACAGGGTATGCATATCGACTCCTTTTTATACCATAACGTTGCTCCTATGCAGCATCTTTAACTGTCTTCTTTTCAGTTCATGTCTTCTCATTTAGCTACCTTGTACCTGTATTATCGGCACCTTCTACATGACAGAGACTTTTGCTACACAGCCTATATTATACAAAACAGCCATTTCATTTTAATGGATCACTACTTTTTAAACTTTCTAAAGCCCTGTAAAAGTCCTTAATATAGTCTTCATCCATTGCCACCAAAGGATGTTCGCCAATATGCCGACTTCCATCTTCTTTAATGTATACTCCTAGTTTGTCTATCTAAATCTTGCTATTTTTCTAAAGCCTGACACCTCTTCCCCCAGCGAAGTGATTTCACATTCAGCTTTATCCAAAACATGGTATGTATACCAGATTCTTTTATACCATAACATGACTCACTTTATAATATCTTCAGCAAACGCTCCCCTTGTGAATTAAAATATAAATTGGAAATCATTTAAATTAATTTTAACGTGTAACGTTAATTAATTTCATTTTAGACAATATGAAGGTGAGAGAATTTGATCATTAAATTCCTATGCAAAAATAGTTGTATATTGTATACATTTTATATTTTTGGGAATTTTCTTTTGTAGGAAAATTATTATATCCTAGTGACGTTTTGAACTACACAGGTTTGAGATCTTTTTAAATTTTAAGGATATTTTGAATTTCTGGATAATAAATTTTGAAAAATTATATTTATATATACAGTGTGGAAACTTTAACTGGAATTAAATTCATAACTTCGATATAGGCAGACAACTCGTTTAAAAGATCTCTTCGCAAATACAAAAAACACTTTATTTCTTGAACATTTTCATAGCCCACGTGATAAAAAAGAAAACAAAATTTATAACTTGAATATTATTTAATGCAATAAATGTTCAAAATTGTGCAAATAATAACATGCATCTCTAATGTTTTTTAGCATACCTAATACATTACTTAAGGCCGTCAATCTCGTTTGGTTTTGTGCATAGATCTTTCTCTTGAGATATCCCCAGAAAAAAGTCAAGGGGACTACGATCTCGCCGGCCATTCCATGTGACCTCTTCTTCCAATCCACATATTGGGAAAAACTTTGTTTTCAGCATAATGGGGTGGAGCTCCGTCCTGTTGATACCATATTCGTTCATCACGTAAAATCGGATCTAACGGATTTGGAAATAAAGTAGGTAACGCTGGCAGGGGGGGGGGAGGTCTTCTTGAATAAACGTAAGATATATTGCTCTTTTAAGATTACCATCGAAGAATACTACAATCTGATCACCTACAACCTGATCACCTATTATTCCAGCCCATACATTGACTTTTTGCGGGAACTGAGTATGAGTTTCTCGTATCCAATAAGAATTATCATCATTCCAATTGGACGATTAAAGTCACCATGTAAGGTAAAAGTACTTTCGTCGGAAAAAAGAATTAATGCTAATGAAATCTGGTTAATAACGGATCATCATCAGAATCTCGATACGGAGATTTTTGATTAAATACAGCATTTTAGAAACTATTTTGACAACTTGACGAGCGTATGTGACTGCATTGGTGACTATTATTATCTAAGTATATAGTAACTAAGCTACGTGGTTCCAAAGCATCAAAACACATGTCAAAAACATACAAATTTACCCTAAAAAGTCCCAACTAGAATGAAAAATTTCTCCTAATTTGTTTTTAGTACGATGTGTTGTTGTAGATTGTAAAGTGATTGTCTGGAATTGCTGTCTTTTAATCTTTCTTGCATAGATTTGGTATTTTTAGAATACAAAATAAAAGCAAGAAGGAGTTCAAGTATCAAATGACGGGCGCTAACTCCCACAACTTGGTTTGTTTCTTACCAACTGTATAAATTAATCACCAGTATCCTCTATTAACTTATTTAAGAATATTTTTATTTACCGTTGTTCAACGACCGAAAACATTCTTAAATCGTAAAATTGCCTTTGGGCAGGAATATACCTAAAGTACTATACAATGTTAAAACTATTTAAGAGAGCAAAATAATAGGTTGGGTACGCTCCTACGTATTTTTTGTCATTTTTACTATTATTGAAGGTCCAAACAATATTAATTATTGTTACGAATTCACTAATCCACATGAGCGTTACCAAAAGAGAAACATTTTAAAGAAAGCAACCAACCGATCTAACTTCTGATGAATAACAATCAAATGAAAACCATAAAGAGGAACCTTCTCTGAATGAGACAACATGAATAAAGAAGGAGAAGAAAATTCGCAGAGGGATTACCGAATATTAGATGTTACTGAAAAATGAACATTTTATTTATATGTAACGACTGTTCAAAAATATTTGTTAGCTAAGCAGAGAGGTTATTTCAAGAAATAATTGAGGAAGATCGAAAGTGCTTTTGAGGGACGAAACAAATCCAACGTATTAATATCACATCATTTAAAAGATAATAATTTCTAAGTAAACTTTAAAATTAATTCAACAATCACAAGAATATATCAAAAATTAACAAGGATTAAATCAACCAATTTTAGAAGACAATATTTAAAACTAATATGCTGAGAAGAAAGAGCCACAACAAAATATATGAGTAAGTTTAAAAAATAACAAAAATATGCAATATAGAAATTTACTAAATGAACAGATAGAATTAACTTTATCATTTTTTAATAAATACATGCATCATTTTAAATTTAATTCATACTTTTAATAGTTTTCGTAGCAACAATAAAATTATTTGAATGGACTTGATTCACTTAAGCAATTCGGCCTCGTTTAGATTAGGACCTTATCAATACTGTTTTTATATATTTTTCCACTAATAATTGTGCAGATACTCATTTTTCCCAGAAGTGACGTTGTTGTTATTTATCTGGGTTATAATTATATAGCACCTTGAATATTGTACTCGTGTCGGATTGCATGTTTTGTTTCTAGGCAAGGCGTATTTTTGTTAATAACTGCAAAATAATGCAAGACTTTTAAATAGATCTAATATTTATAGATAATATCGAGTTGTAGAATTCATTTACAAATTGTTACTCAATTAGTAAGTATTCTTTGTTATTGTAGCGGGATAAGGAATTTTGAAGAAGATTATGGTAAGTTTTCCATTATGAATAATTGAAAGAAGAAAAGAAAATAATATATGTCCAAAATAAATATCACGAAGTGAAAGGCTCTACAATTATAGTTTAGCAGAATAAAGAATAGTTATTTCATTTCAGAAAGTAATTAATTGGAAGAATAGATTAAATTTGTAGACTATATAAACGGTATAATATAGTATTCAAATTTATCTTAAAAATATAATTTTGGTACACGCCGGTGGTGGCGCAGTAGTTGGATGGGTGACCGGTACCATTCACCATTGGGATACAATTAATGGTGCTTTAGAGTGACGGGGGGATCCTTTAAAGTAACAAGCTCATTTACACACACACACACACACACAAACACACAAATCACACGGCGGAAGGACCACGTGGTCGATAGCACTACTACTACTACTACTACTATCATTTTGGAATAAAACAAGAATTACGGTTGTGCAGTTATTATTTTATTTTAGGTGTAAAGTTGGTAACTAATGAGATATATTTTTGGGACCTAAACTGTATTAGGAACTTTAAAAGAAGAATTTTAACTCTTCCGTAATAGATGGTATATGAAGTGAGAAGAAATAAAGTACGATTTGTGTGTTTTCTAAAGATAACAAAAGAGAATGAAACCAATAATAACTTCTACTTTAAGTGAATTAAAGATTAAAGCGATATTATATTATAGATAGCATAATTTATCGTATTATTATAAGGTAAGTAAGTATATTATTGAAGATATGATAGGAGACATTTTTTTACCAACCAGCAAATATTACTTGAGGTTGTAGCAGCGTATCCTACAATAAACAATCAAGATCAAAAAGTAATAAAATATGATTTGAATATTTACTGAACGCAAAGAAAGTTCTACAATAAACAACGTAAAAATCAGTAAGTAAGATAACATTATTTGGATATTCTCTGAAGAAAAATAATGAAAATTAAACGTCTTATAGGAGTTGGTAATGATGTACAGTGGATTAAAAAGGATGTATTTAATTTTATATATACTTAATGACATTAGAAGCGTTACACATAGAAGAATTTATTTATTTAGTGTGATTTTTTGCCAACATGGTAGCCTTACATCAAGAATGAAATTATCACATTTTCAAGAAATTTTACAATCCTGTAGACTGAGCATCGACAAAATAAGATGGCCGATGTCTTCTTGTGGCATCTAGTTCCAGTTGAATTTCATGAATCAACTGTGCTAGAGTCTGTGGAGGACAGGAAAGAGAATAATCTTTTTCTCATGATATCCCATACATGTTCAATGGGATTTAAATCCGACGAACGGGGCGACCACGGAAAAACATTAACACCAACTTCATGAAGATAGTTCATAGTTCTAAGAGGAATATGTGGACGTGCGTTATCTTGTTGAAAAAGTACGTTTAGGCGGCCATCTAAATAAGGCAATAAAGTCGGTCATATGGCGTCTTTAATATAACGCACAGCTGTAATACTGCCTCGAATTAATTAAAAAGGTGATTACTTCATCAGTCCTGTGTACATGCCTCTCAATAGCAAACCTAAGATCAGGTCGTTCTCCACGGTAGCATTGTACCCTTCTACGGCTATCATGGGTGCCTAGATAAAATCGTGATTCATCGCTGAATACATCATGCCATTCTGCCTCCCAATGCTGCCGTTCTCTGCACCAGTCCAACCTTTGGTGACAGTGTCTCGCTGTCAAAGGAAGCACTAATCTTGGACGGTATGAAAGAAGCCCAAAGGAATGAATGCGGCGATATAGGGTTCGCATATTAACGGGACTACCTTCTTCTCCAAACCATTGATTGATAAGCAATAATTTGACCCCGGTCAAAATCTCTCAAATGGTGATATTGTGGTTGTTCGGACTCCAGGCATTTTGTTTAAGCTTAACACAGTCAACGGAAACACGAAAACTAAAAACATCTGTACTAAACTGCTCTTATAAATAATTTTATTAAAAATGAAAAAGTAAAATAATAAATTTGTCACAGTAAATATAAAAGACACACGGCTGAAATGGTTTTCAATGTATGTTTTATAACGGGTGTCCAACAATTATTGCAGTCCCGGGTGGCGTTGGAATCAAAAACGTAGGTCGATTCTTTCATGTGCCAAATAAATGAACTGACATGTTAATTGTCAAACATAACCTAAATGTGCATTAAAAATGTCAGTTCATTTATTTGCAACATGTAAGAATCGACCTACGTTTTTCATTCCAACGCCACCCGGAACTGCAATAATTGTTGGACACCCGTTATATAGTGACTCTGTTGCTAAACAATGAATTCTAAAAAATCATTACATCTTAGTATAATGCTTCTAATGTCATTAAGTATATTAATAATATAATTACAAGGCAAATACATAATTTAATATTAAAAGAATCTATGGAATTGTTAGTTATTTGATGGTTTAAGTAGTTTTTCAAATATGTCAGGTAAAATTGGAATAAAAATATATATTTACAAAAACCTTTAAAAGAAATTTTCGGGGTTTGTTTTTCATTTCATTATAGTATTAGAAATGACACGATACAATATAAAAGAAAGTGTGATTGTCATTCCATCAGGCAACAGTTTGCAAACAGATGATATTTGATATTTAGCTTACTACAAGTATATTTATAGACTTTTCAGTTTTATATTCGAAGAAAGAGATGTTTAGCAATTGAATAAGGTAAAGTATGGAAAAGGAAAGTAATCGGTATAATGAATAATTAAAAGTAAGAGAAGAAAAATTGATTGAATGGTTTCAGGACTGGGCAAATTTACTTTTTGAAATAAATTGTATGTTTATTTACATTTTAAAGGTATTATTAAAAAACCCTTTCAATTATTACTCATATGATCAATATAAAATTGTTTAATGAAGGTCAATAATTCGCTGTTGCAAGTAATAATTTATTGGGATAAGTCAGGAATACGATAGGGCAATGAATAATATATAAGTCATAACTCTTCTAAGATAATAAATAATTTATAGGGATAGGTCAAGAGTATGCTAAGATAATAGATAACTAATTGCGGCAAGTCAAAAGTACGTTGCGCAATTAAAATTGTTCCATGTTAATTGGACTTAAATATGCCAGTATTGGCTAATATATTACATAACTGGTAAAAAATACTTTGTGAGAATGAATTTTATCATCTAAATGTATGTTTTATAGAGTAATAAACGCAAAATTTAAAGTATTATTATATGGCAACTACTTAAATTAACATATAAAAATTGCAGAATGACTTTAGAACTACACTTAGTGGTAGAATGAAAAAATATTATTTGGTGGGTTTGGTAGATTTTTAAGTTCTTCAAAAATGTTTTATTCTTTTTATCGACATAAATAAAAAACATTATCTTTTATTGAGATTTTAGTATTTTGGAATTTCCAAAAAATACAAAGGCATTACGAAAGGAAGGATGATTGTATGAGATCCAATAATTTGCAAACTGGATATATTTGTCAATTAGTTCATTACCACATTCTTTATATATTTAGAAGTTTTTAGAAGTAATCAGAATATTTAAAGTATAAAGAAAATATTGTGGAAATATTTTTCTAAAAAGGGCTGAATATTTCTGATTTTTTTTCATTTATCTCTTGGTGAAACATTATGAAATAATTGGTAAAGAATTAATAAACACTTGGTTTGCTTTATTAAACCAATTGTTAAAACCAAGAGCTGAATAGCTTAAGACATAGGTCAAGATAAGAAAATATGTACCATAAATAAAAATTTTCATTGACTTACCTCAAAGATTTGGACTAAATTATTTGTATCTAAAGGTATCATAACAAAACATTTTCTACGGATAATGTATAATAAATAATTTATTGGTAAAGTTTAGAAGTATTACAGGTCAATGTACAATTAAATATAGGTGAACAATATGTTACGTCAATTAATTATTGGTTGTAGCCGGCCAAGACATTCTAAAATAATAATTAATTTATTATTTAGGCCAAGAGTACGCGGGGCAATTAATAATATATAAAAATAGGTTACAAGTACGTAATGGCAATAAATAAATCATTAGCCAATGTTAAGATTATGCTAAGGCAATAAATTAATTGACATAGGCCAAATTTTTTCTACGGCAATGAAGTATATATATATATACAACAGCTTTATTAACAAACACAAATACAATTAATATAATACATGAATGATACAATTAGCGTTAGTGTGTTAGTTTGCTAAATGGCTATCGACCAGCGGTCTTTCAGCCTGGATTTGTCATTGTCGGCGTGTTTCGTCAGTTTGTCTCTGATGATGGTGATGGATGATGTGATGCGATGATTCAAATGTTGTGAATGAATGGGTTTTGTATTTTGGGATTTGGTTAGGATTTCTGCGCAGGCAGTAAAGGGAAAGGATGTGATGGTTAAAGGAATTTTTGGAAAATTTTTCACTGAGGTATAGAGGTAATGAAGTATTAGCCTACGAGAAAACAAAACAACAACACAGGTTTCTGATGGTTCAGTAGATTAAATGGGCATATAATTTAGAAAATTAGAATTTATAGTATTATTACAGATCCTATTAATTGACCAAAAATGGTAAAATTAAATTAAATTAAATTTAGGGAATATATTTGGGTTTCTTGGAATACAGTATAGAGATAATATGTGAAAGTTGAAAGGATTTTTAGAGAATTTTTCTGATAGGAATCGAAGGCGTTCTTGGGTGGGAATGACTAAGGTTAGAAGGATTATGTAAAGGATTGAGAAGGATGACAGAGTTTTGTTTTGTCAATATTGTGGGAGGTTGGATTGTTAGAATTGAGATAGAGGGCACAACCATAGTCCAGTAATGGTTTTTATTTATTTGCATTTGACAAAAAAATCAGCCCGATAATTTTTAAAAATTCGATAATAATGCACTACAGAGAAAACTAATAAGTTATATCTGAGAAAGACACAAGATAATACAAAGGATAGGTTAATGGTATGAGCTTCACAAATTGCTAATCAAAAAATTTGACGGTATTTATTTCGACAAAAGAATTTTGATGATTCTGAATAAACATTCACAGTAAGCAATATGAAAAAAGGAATAATAAAAAAGTACAGTAGCCTTAGGAAAAAGTATTGACTTTGAGAGTAGAATAAAGTATTAAAGGTTGATGTTACGAGATAGTAATAGTAATATGCTAACTGATGATATTTGACAGTTCTCTATAAAATTATTTGTATGTTATGAATTTTTAGAATAAGTCTTCTAACAGGTAAAAGGGTATTTTTATTCAGTAAAGAAACAGTAAGTAAAGAAATAAATATTTTTTAAGGAAAATCAGACTTATTATAGAGTAGAAAAATATGCTTTAAACTTGTAAAATAGAATTGGCATAAAAATTATATGAAACAAGAATAATATATTTATTATTTCAAATTCTGAAAATTATGATTGAAATCTTAGAAATGTCTTCAATGTCTACAAAAGAAAGGGTATGATATCAATCTGTTTACAGACAAGTGATATACCATATAATGATTAGTTAATTCCATCCTTATTTGTACATTTTGTAGGTTATATAGTTTCTCATCTGTATTTTTAATTTACCTAAAACATTCGAAATGACATATTAAAATATTACAAAAATGTGATGGTCTGAGATTGAGTAATCTGTATACTCATGATTACTTAAATCTTAAGCAATATAATATATGGGAGGAATGAAAACAAAACTATTCGATTTTGAAGCCGGACATACGAAAAAAGGAATATGATTCGTTAAGAGTACACATAAATTTGTGATGGGAATAAGGATATAAAGTTATGGTTTGTTTAACATTTTAAGTAACATTTATACGTGTATTGTTACATATTAAAAATAATGAAAAATGAAGTTTTATTTTAATTGTATAAAATTTTGTTAAAGTCACACTATTACCGGATGTAAATATATAATTGCGAATATGTATTATGTAATCTCTGTTGATAATTTGCACAGCTTATCTTTATGCCTGTTACATAAAACTCTGTTGTATTAATAAGTTACATTTATTTACAGTAGACAGGTCATTATAAATAAAAGTTCAATTAATTCATCTACTTTTTGATAACACCATACGTTTTGATGGACTCTCGTGCGTGTTCAAGGCAATACAGTATTATTATTGTATTAAAAAGAACTTCCAAGATGATCAGTTGTAATAAGAGAAATATGTATTGAAAATGTGTTTATGTGCACCGTTATAGGCAACTTGATATATTTCTTTGAAAACTATGAAAATTTTGAGATTGATTTGTAGAGTAATTCTTTTACATAAATTCTGTGATTTTATAAATACTCTCAATGCTATTTTTTATGATTTATACTTGCGTTTATACACTCTTGATGAAACATATAACTCACTGAAAGGAATTAGGAATTATACACTTGTTGTGTTTCATATATTTACTATCAGTTTCCTGACACGTGTTTCGGCAATTACTCGCCATTCTCAAAGGAGTATAAAAATTAAACTAAAAATACAGAAATGGTCTCCGGTATATACCGGGTGTGGCACTTAAGACGCCTCGGACCATGACTCCTTTACGATAAAAGCTATCGAAAAAATCTAAGAGCAAAGTGGTGCATAATTACCGTCGCTATGTTTCAAAAATATTTCTAATCATCAGTGGCGTGCCGTACTCCAGTGGCGTACCAAACTTATGTTTTTTTAAATGGAATGCCCTATTTTTTATTGCAGATTTGGAAAGTGCTCGGAGAGTACTTATTTTTTTATCTAACATGTTATACCCTTCACTTTAGCGGTTTCGCTGTTATAACCCCTTCTTTCAAAATTGCTCCCCATTTTTGAGATTTTTTTGTAGAGAAACTAATTGACGCCGGCGCCTAAATTTTGAATTGAGGTACAGGTTAAGACCTCGTATACCTTCACATAATTTTTTTTCGGGTAATTTAGGGAAAAAAATAATTTTTGAATGATCTTCGCATGTTGTCATTTTTTTCGAAAATTTCAATTGGCACCCCCCTAAAAAAAATACGGCGTTGTACAACCAAAACTCTAAATTTTTCATTGGTACAAAAAAATACACATTGCATAACAAAATTTCGGAGAAAAAATGGTGATGTGGCCATCATAGTACTTTCCCTATATTTTTCTCGAAAACTATGAGGTTTACGTAAAAAGGTTATTCTTAATAATTTGTTCAATTTTTAATTCTCTACAATTATTTGTAATAAAAATTTCACGTAGCTCTAATAGTTTATTAGCAATTGACAAAAAATGTCAAAATTTTCAATTTTTATTTTTTTTCTCAAAAGTTAAGAATTTTATGAAAAATATGTTTTAATAAAACTTGTTCAGTTTTTTATTCCGTTTAATTTTTGTTTGAACCATTTTTTTTTAATTTTTCATATTTAGAAAAATATCACGAAAAAACAAAAAAACGCCTCGAGTAAACATCCACTTCCGGTCTATGAATGTTCACCAAAAGCTTTTCAGTTCCAGTTTTTAACGATAAAACCTTAAGTTTGAAGTTTCATCTCAAACAGATAATTCGTTTTTGAGATACAGCGCCCACCGACAGACAGACAGACAGACACACACAGACACAAATTTTTTTTTTCCAGAAATTAGTGTAATGGATTCAGGGGGCCTCAAAACGGATATTTCCGCAAAAAAAAATTTCAAAAAAAAATCACGATCACAATACTTCCCCTATATATACTTCGTATATATGGAAAGTAAAAAGGAATTTCATCGTAAATGTCGGGAAATGTTTTCAGTTCCCAAGTGTGCTATGAGAAAACAAAAACACCTCACAGGACCCCCACGACCAATCCAGGAGTCCGGAAACGTTTCATCGAGAAATTCCCGAACGACACGGTTATTATGTGCAGGAGCCCCATCGTGCTGGAAAACTATCTGTCGTAGAGCGGCTAGAGGGACATTTTCCAAGAGATCATCCAAGTCGTCGCGAAGGAACCTCAAATAACTGTTGCCGTTCAGGTGCCCCTCCATGAAATAAGGACCCAAAAGGTGTTCTCCAAGTATGCCTCCCCAAACATTCAGCGACCATCTTTGCTGGTGGTTTATCATTCGCATGGCGTGTGGGTTTTCATCGGAACAATAATCGTAGTTGTGGCGATTGACATGCCCATTTCTATGGAACGTCGCTTCATCAGAAAATAATACGCGCATAAGAAATTATTCCTCCTGCTCAATTTTGTTGATAGCCCACATGCAGAAATCTTGCCTCGCATGAATCTTGAGGTTGCAATTCTTGGTGCAGTTGAATTTTAAATGGACGGAATTTGTACTTTTCAAGAACACGATGTACGGATCGCGTTGATATATCGTGATTCCTACTAATATCACGGATACTGGTATGAGGATCTTCAATAAATGCCTCCAGAACCTGCAGTTCATTATTTTCGGTAAAAAATGCCTTCTTTCTAACTCTCCTTGGCCGTTTCACACTTCCCGTAGTAGTAAATCTCTCCAACACTTTTTGAAACGCACGTTCATTTGGATGTGCCCTGTGCGGATATCTCGCAGCGTACACTCGTGACGCCAAGAAATAATCCTTGTTACATTCTCCAAGAATAAATATCATGTCAACCATTTCCTCTTGAGTTCGGAACATTTTTAGAACGTTTATCAAAAATGACTTATGGCTGCTACTGGCGTCTTATAATTTACTTTGACAATTACCAATCTTTTATTTTCTCATGGCACACTTGGGAACGGAAAACGTTTCCCGACATTTGCGATGAAATTCCTTTTTTCTCCGAAATTTTGTTATGCAATGTGTAATTTTTTTTGTACCAATAAAAAATTTAGAGTTTTGGCTGTACAACGCCGTAATTTTTTTAGGGGGGTGCCATTTGAAATTTTCAAAAAAATTACCACATGCGAAGATCAATCAAAATTTTTTTTTTCCATAAATTACCCGAAAAAAAAAATATGTGAAGGTATACGAGGTCTTAACCTGTACCTCAATTCAAAATTTAGGCGCCGGCGTCAATTAGTTTCTCTACAAAAAAATCTCAAAAATGAGGCGCAATTTAAAAAAAAGGGGTTATAACAGCGAAACCGCTAAAGTGAAGGGTATAACATGTTAGATAAAAAAATAAGTACTCTCCGAGCACTTTCCAAATCTGTAATAAAAAATAGGGCATTCCATTAAAAAAAAACATAAGTTTGGTACCCCACTGGAGCACGGCACGCCACTGATGATTAGAAATATTTTTGAAACATAGCGACGGTAATTATGCATCACTTTGCTCTTAGATTTTTTTCGATAGCCTTTATCGTAAGGGAGCTATGGTCCGAGGCGTTTTAAGTGCCACACCCTGTATACGTGTGGTTACAATAGCCGCGTTATTTAAGATAATAAGATTATAATTAATGAGTTACTTCTAATAGGACTCCAGGGATTATCAGATTGGTAACTGCCGGTATTTCCAAATGGTTGTTAATTATATTTTTGCCGATTTTTTTTGGGCTTGTTTAATCTCTAAGGATTGTAAGATGTTAAGTTTTAATCCTTTTGTACAGTTGTGGAGTGGTGTAATTTTTTCTATCGTATTTTGGTTTATGATATAATATTTCGAAATGATTGTCTGGAGGTTCTTCTTTTCTAGATTTCTTATGTTCTTTCAGTCTTGTGTTAAAGTTTCTGCCTGTTTCTCCTATGTATATAGCGTCGCATTCTTGGTTTCTCCGTTGTATATCAATTTGGTAATGATATGTTTTTGTTTTTTCTTTCGCCTCTTTTAGATTGTGCTTTCTTTGTAGTCGTTGTTTTTGCAATTTCTACTATGGAATTTTATTCTCGGTAGAAGTCTTCTTTGTTTAATGGTATGTTTATGAGCCTGTGTATGTTTGAGTTGAGAGCTGCCAATTTGATTCTGGTGGATTGATTAGTCATTAATTATAGATAGATAATGGCATCAGTGGTGGTAGGTTTTCTGTAGATATTATATGTAATATGGTGGTCATTAGTTTTTACGGTTAGGTCTAGAAAATTTATGCTATGGTTAATTTCCTTTTCTATCAAGAATTGAATGATATGATTTGTTTGGTTGGCCTAGTTGTCTGTGTTTCGCCCATATGCAGAATACGTCATCTACGTATCTGCACCAAAGTTTTATGTGTTTTGTGAATATGGATCTGCCGTTAAAAAGCTGTTTTTCAAAGTGGGCCATGAAGAATTTGTGAGATTTTGTACTCTGGGGAAAAATTTATTGGCATAATGCGTTGTGTTATTGTGTGTTGGTGGGTTTTCTTAACTTAAGTTTTCAAGTTTTGGCTGTTGGTTCTTGTAATGATTATGTACTATATTATTTATCGTCTCCCCTATTTCCATGAACATGGAAACATAGTCTGTGTGTATTATTTTAAAGTGATGTCCCAAGTTATATATTCTTGTACACCATTTTCTGTTTTCGAATTCTAATCAGAACTTTATTGCTTTTCGCTGTTCTATTAGCTTCGTTGAATTTGTTGGATCAGGATATCTTCATGTATTTCGGACACGGGTTTAAATTGAGGCATTGAATACTAAAGTATATATGGTTTGAACACTTCTTCTTCTTCAGTTTCTATTAGAAATTACCTTATATAATTTAGTAACCTTTCAAGTATATTTATTTAATTTATATAATTTATCCAACTGATATGCTCTTAATGATTATTTTTCTACAGTAAATTGAAACCATTTGTTGAAAAATAAAAATATGTTAGTTATTATCAACAAATCTGTATAACAATAACACTAATCAAATATTAAAACGAACCCACCTTCGCTCTTTAAATATGCAAGAGATCTGAAAAATGAGGACGGAATCCGTAAAAAATCCAATTCAAAAATAAAACTACTTGCGAACGCAAGGTTATTGTCAGTGCTCTTTTTTTTTACTTTTTCTTCCGTTGTTGGTAAGGACGTCTCTCACACTACATCATACACCTGCGACAATAATTTGCAAATTATGGACACAATATTAAATTTGAACTTAGAGCGAGTATTCGATTATATAATGAGTGAATGAGGATAGTTTTTCTTCAGGCCATTTAAGGTGTTTTTTTAACTGTGTACTTTAAGTATCTCTATTCATGAATTATTTCTTAAATCGCTATTATCGGGACAAATACCTTCAATATGGAGAAACAGTTTTGTTTTAACCAAGTCTGGTCATCAAAACAGGGTTGACATTTATAGAGGTTTGTGTATTCAGTCAACCAACCTATTAGTTAAACTCGTTGCAAGTCTAAATCGCTAAATAATTTCTTGTAATCAGCATGTATTGTATGTATGTATCGGATTGATCAATTACTTCGAATTTGCTCATGTTTTTGTCAAATGCTTTGGAGAATGGTTGCCAAGTGAATGCAGTATACACTGACTTCTCAAAAGCATTTGACCAGGTGAATCCTAAAATTGTGTTATGTAAAAATTTAAAAAAAATCTGTGGGTTTCAATGAAGATACCATGTCATGGTTAGAATCATTCCTAAAAGATCGCTGGTTTAGTATCAAAATAGATAGTTATGATTTGAATCCTCTGAAGTTCAGGTAAACATTTTTAATATTTTTATTTTGCCTATGTAGAGTTGCAGAATAATTTGATAAATATAAAAATGGTACCAAATATTCTTGTTATTCTATCACTTTTGTAAATTTAAAATCGCTATTGATTGTGTATCATAATAGTTATTTAAGGTACAAGTGTAAAAAGTGATGTTTTATTGCACGAACTGGCGTTTAAAAACACGAGCGAGGAACGAGCGAGTTTTTTTAAAGCCAGGAGTGCAATAAAGAAACTTTTTACAAGTGTGCCTTACAAAATTTTATCTTCGATCGTAAAGGATTTCAAAGAATATATTCTTATAAGTAATATTTTAATGTCATTTCAATAATTCAATTAATGAAAACATATTTTACCCGCATTGCACTAATGAAAACGTTACTTAGCAACCAGTAAACAAGTTGCACAAATGTCGGCCGCCATTATTATTTATGGAAAAAATGTTCGCTTTATTGTAATCGCTTCGACTTGCATTAAATGAAATCTTCAGAGTTCCTAAATCTGCCATTTCGTTTGTATTATATATTTTATTTATACTTTATTAGTTATTTGTATCAATTAACACAAAGGTAAGTTTTTCGTTGAAAATTTGTGCTATAATATATTCATCTGTCAAATTTGACATTTCTGTGCAATAAAAACAGTTTGACATTACCGTGCAATAAAAACGTAAAAAAGCACTAGTGCTTTAAAAAGCCACTTTTACAATGAAAAATGATGCAAAAAGCGTCTACTTTCGGTACGATCGTAGATAAATGATTTAGATGTATTCATTGATAAAAAATTAAGTTTTAAAAATTCATTTGCCTGTGACAAGGCAAGAAGAATGGGGGGACTTGTATGAATAATAGCTAGAGATTTCTCCAGTGATAGCATTATTTTCTGGTTAGGTGATATCTTAAATATGCTTCTCCAACATGGTCTGCTCACTTCCAAGTTGATGCAAATAGAATAGAACCAGAATGGAAGCTAGGCCAACGTCATATAATTGAATCACATCTGAACATCAACTACATATGTACTCAATAAGTGATTGAAGAAGAGTACCCTTAATAGCCTAGTTAACGGTATTAGTGATTGCCCAGATTTCTTCGTTCTGTTGAATATCTATATATCTAACTATTCTCGGATCTAAATAGAGGGGTACTTCTTTTTAGATTGAAAACCTACAACACCATCTTTGCCCATAACAACACCATAACCCTAATGATGGGATGTGCCAAGGACTACTCCAACTACAAGTGATTCGACCTATTCGATGGATCACTAGACATATTTAGGAGCAAACTGCAACTTATTAGTGTTATTTCTTAATCCTGGATGACAAAATCGATTTTTAATTTTTTGTTTGTTTTTGAATGTTTGTTTATTCTAAAGATTGTTCTTTTTATAACTATTAATTTATGTACTATTATTATAATTAATTGTTTACAAATTATTACATTTTTGAGGTAAATGGGGCATCCCGTTAATAAGAATACAAAATTACATCTATCTGTAAAATAGTATACACTACAAAAATAAATTATTTTGCAATCAAATACATATTATAATATATATATCTATATATATATATATATATATATATATATATATATATATATATATATATATATATATATAATATTAATAACCTTTGTACAAATCATTATTGTCAATTATAATGTTTCACTCAGATTGTAATAAATATACAAGATCAACTAAAATTTGCTTTAAGTTTTATTGACTTATAATTTATTTGGTGTTGAATTAAGCGCATAGATGTTTTCCCAGAATTTCATCCTTTCTGCTTCGGGATCCTTGCCAATGGTTAAATTCTCCGCGATGTCAATGTATTTGAAGTCATTTAATTTCGCCTGCGGCCATTCCACGCTAAACACCTTGTCTATTTCGCCAGGATTCGGATTGCCTGTTTTGGCGAAATTCGTCCACCACTTGGTCATTCTCTTTACTGTGATGTCTTCCAGGCTACCTGGCGCAATGGTTGGTGTAACAATCATTTTGAACATGTAACCTAAGTCATCAGCATGGCATACACCTAAAACAAATAAATCATAAGAGTATAAAGATAATAAAAAAATAGATGTGTATTTAAAGTAGTAGTAGTGGTAGTAAGTAGTGTTTAACTATTGACCACCTGGTCCTTTTCCGTGTTAAGTTGTGTGTTATAAAAAGTAATTTTCTTCATTACAAAATTAAATATTATAAAGTTTTTGCACATTTTAATAAGTAATTTTATAGAAGTAAGATTTTTTTATTGAAAATCCCTGTTTTATAATTCGAAGATTGCTTGGATTCTCCACTTAATATCGACGATACGTTGTGGGATGTAGTGATTTTGAACTAAACTAAAGAAAAAATATTTTCAATGGAACGAGAAATAATAGGAATCGTTCTAAACATAGAAAACCCACATAGAAGCGCACCTGCTTCTTGTTATTTGTTCCCAGATTGACTATTCGTGTTGAATACAACATGTGAATTGGAGCTGTCTTATAAATCCAGGTCGGACAAGAGAAGCTAATGATCCAATAGGTTAAGCGGAAAGTAATGTCGTTTTTTAACATAAAATTCAAACAAGTCTTTGATAAAATTGGGGAAACCATTCGCCAAAGATGCATATTTCTCACAAATCAGAAATTAAGAAGTCAACTTTTTCGTTGCCTGAAAAACGGCGATGCGTTCAAAATGCATTTTTTGCTGATACTTCAATCGGAGTGCTTCGAAAATTGTTTCAAGCTCATGCAAAAGTGTATTTGTTTTAGGAGAATTAAAGAAAAGATTAATATACTTATGTACAATGATTATTTGCTATTTTTTATTCTCTATTACCAAAATGTAAAAGGTAATCCTAGTAAGAGCATAATTATTGTAAAAAAATCGCATCTATAATACTAAGAAGGTATTTTGTAACTTACCTTTAGCTTGAATTTTACCCAAGTTTTTATATACGTTTAATTCTGACTCGACATCGAATCGGTAAAAGTATAGAGGTTTATCCGATTTTTCCAATAGATTCTTTGCTGTAAAATAAATTTCACGTACGAAGAAGTTATCCGATTGTAACTGAAACAATAAAAAGTATATATTATTTATATATCAAATACATTTAAAATATGTATGTTAATACTTCTAATAAATTTATTGTAGTGTTCCTGCTTTTTATAATCAAATTATATTTAATAATTTTGATGAATTAATTATATGATTATAATTAAATTCAATACCTGTAAATGTATATCAAGATTATTTGGATTTGGCACATCATCTCCATAATAAAACTCTTTGATCATTGCAGCAACTTTCTTCGACATTGTCGATCCTTTCTCATAATTAAGATGCATCGGAATGGCGTCTTCAAAATTCCTGACTTTCAGATCCTTGTTGAATCGTTTCTCCATGATTTCGTACAGCATTCCCTCTCTGCTCGTAAAGCCCATTAAGACCGGAACTTTATTGTAATTACCTGACGCCATAATTTTGTCCGGAGTGTCCGGAAGGAAAGCCGGCTCGTGCGGTGAGACCTTTTCTACAACAGGACCATGGGGACGTCTTTCCGTAGCTAGAACAGGCTAAAACGAATCATTTTAATAATATGCAAATTAAGTAGCTAAAATAAAATATTAATGGTAAACACTTACATCTTTGCATTTGTATTGAATTTCCAAAATTTGTTCACTAGTTGCTTCTTGGAGGACACGTAAGATCTCCTTTTCATCGGAACTATTACATCCTAAATATCCGGCCAATTCCTTTCCGCACCTTTCTCCGCATGCCCATAAATTTAGGGCGCAGCCACTCTGTAGGATGGCTTTGTGGAACAAATTTTTCGCCATGGGCGATAGCATCAGGTAGTGTACGGATGCGCCACCGGCACTTTCACCGAAAATCGTTACGTTGTTTGGATCTCCATTGAATTGTCTGATATTTTCTTGGACCCACTTCAGTGCCATTACCATATCTTTTAAACCGGCATTACCAGGCACACCAAGTGATGGATCTTCAAGACTAAGGAAACCTAGAATTTTCAACTAAGGTGAAGTAGAAATATATTTCTTGAGTTATCTGAAGATTATTAAGTAAATGGATTATAGTACATCAGATAATCATAAACAGAGATATAGGATACTAGATCAATTTTTAGTCCATTAACTTCCCCTAAAAACCATTTCAAGATAGAAACTTTTAAATAAACTGCACTTTGTTCATATGCTCTATGTAACATCAACAAAGTGTTTTTTTTATAGTTTCAAATATCTATGATATTCCAAGTTTTATTGTTAAATATTGGTGCTTACCAAGAACTCCTAAACGATAATTGATGGTGACCAAAACTACATCTTGGCAAACCAAAAATTCCGGACCATACATTTCTGTTTTACTGGAGCCAGACGTAAAACCTCCACCGTGAATCCAGAACATGACAGGTTTTAGTTTATTATCACCATCGCTGGGGAGTCCTGGTGTGTAGACGTTCAAAAGCAGGCAGTCTTCGGAACCGATTGTGTGTTGGAAAATCATATGCTTCGAGTAGCATTCGTTGCCCTCTGTGGTTGCATCTCTTATACCGGTCCATGGTTCTGGTGGTTGGGGTGCCTGAAATGAATAGGCAAGTCAGCATTTTGTATAAGGACCTCATTATAACCTTTGGTCGTTAAGTACTTCAAGATAAGGTCAATGCATTTGAACTATCTTTTTATTATTTACAATTTCTAGCAGTGATCCTTAAAAGTTGCAAAAAATATATTTCATTTTAAACTTATGTGTTGACTAGATCAAAGTCTAATTTTTTTAAAACAAGAATAGCATTAAAGTGTTCTTATTAACTAAGGTCTGCACTATGGTTCCCTAGTTGGATAGATAACCACTGATAATAAGTAAATAAATGTTGTGGTTGGTTATCCACCCAACTAGAAACTCATATTGCAACACTCGACAAAAAAATATTATCTTGCTTTATGGATACCTGGAGGGTTTTAAATTCCAAAGAAAACTATTCTTCTTTAATTAAGTTAAAAAAGCTTTTCACTATGATAATAAAGCCACAGCTCAACTACACCGATCGTGGAGGAGTGGTTTTAGTTGGCAGGAGTTTCACACTACCCTACTGTAATTGTCCTTGATTGATTTGCTTTCCTTTCATCAAAAAAAGGTTCCCTTGAAAAACACTTCATATGAAGTCCGGCTAGTCACAAGAGTGATTTCGAAGGTGTTCTTTTAGTTACAATACCCTATTACAAAGGTGTTCATGATGGATTTCATTTACTCTTATCATTCTGGCGTACATGCAGAATACACAGATTCGCTGTGATACTAAGATTCCGAATCTACTGGAGTTTATCAAAAGGTTCTCTCTAAATTTCTTCAACAAACTCTGTCACCGCAGATACTAAATATCGCAAACCTTCTACAATTCTAATTGAAACCTAAATCTTTGCACTTTAAACTAGAAAAGACCATGGACTAGTCACAACAACGATAACGAAGGAGCGGTTTTAGTTAGTAGGAGTGCGACAACATCCTACTATAAGGTGATGATGATGGATTTCCTCTTCATTCACCAAAAAATATTTTTTAACGGAAGCTTTATCTTTATGGTGAGAAGTTTGGACATATGGATAGATAAATGATATTTTTGCTTTATTTCAAATTTCAATCTTTTGTCATGTGAAATCAGCACTGAACCAGTCATTTATAATTTCAGAAATTACTGGATCAAAAGGCTTGAATAATTCGCATTAGTCGGGATATCTCGATTACTCGGAAAAAATTAAACATTCTACCTTGTTTAATGCGGAACCTAGGATAACTCCCTACGCCTGTTTGTTATACCACATATCTTTCATATCCTGCGGCAATGCCCTGCAGCCGGTGAAAGATCATCCGGTACAGTATACTCTAGCAACCTACTCGCGGGATCTTGTATCTTATTAAGCCAAAGCAAATAATAGCGATTTTTGATAGTCTTAAATGGGGTCCCTTCAATATACGGACGAAAATTAAAGTCACGTTCTGTCACCGAATATAATTCGTCTGCCTTACTAAGAGACCTGCTTGCATAAGATATAACATGTTCCCCGCCGTCTTCCATGACCTGCGTCAAACATTTGAAGCACTGCACTGTAAATTGACGCCTAAAATCAGGCGCAGTAAGAACGGGAGCAAAAATAAAAGCGTTTTTAATCTGTTGAAAAGCTTTATCAAAGATTTTGTCACATATAATATTGTTTCCCTTCTACTTTTCTTTCAATTATTCGTTAATAGGCATCGCTACAAGAAAATCAGGGATGAATCTTAATCCGGCGCTTAATTTCTGTAGTTTTCGGAATCGGATAACTTACTACTGTCGATACCTTGTCTGGGTACTTAAATACTTCAGTATTTCCGGCAAAATTCACATTTTCTTGACATTAATCGTGAGTGATGCTTCTTTTAGCCGCTGGAATGCCTAAATTACTAATATGCTCATCAGATGTTCTGTTTACGACGATCTAAATGAACTCGTAAGGTTCTATCTCGGACCCGAAAATACGGCTCCAATTCTACCATTCGGTCTTTCAGGTAGCATTGTACGATTCGTGTCATGTACGGCAAGATTCCTTTTTTGTTTAATGCTTTCACTATCTCAATCCACAAGATTGAATTAAAGGTGTTTCTGACATTGAGCGTTGCCAATGCACAGAAGACTCTGGCTTTTTGGGTGTTCGAATTTTCTTTCAGGGCGACCTCGAACACTTGCTTTGCTGCTCCAATGGTTGATCTTCCTTTCAGGAAACCGTGCTGATTATTGGCAAAGCCCCCCTTCAGTAGTGTGTCAGCTAGCATTCTCTCTAGAAGTTTTCCAAATGTGTTCAGCATACATAACGGTATATAGGCTTTTTCCCGGGTTTGGGTATACGTACCAGCCTTACAGTCTTCCATTCTTTGGGGTATTCTCCTGTATTAATTATATTGCTTATTACCCTGAGCACTAATTCTGGCTCTTTCTCTACCACTTTTTTAACTACTTCTGGTAGTATTCAGTCTATTCAGGGTGACTTCTTTATTTTCATTCTATTGAATGCGTTTATTAGTTCTTCCACCCTAAATTTGGGTACGTCATCTGTTTGTAATTCACCCCATCGGTTCACTGTTTTTTGAAGGAATAATTTTATATATTTCTTTCTTCGTTTCTATTTCTATTGCTTCCGACTCGTTTCGTAATTTATTTATCACTATCTTGTAACTTAGTCCCCATACGTCGTTTTCCACTTCTTCGCAGATTTCCCGCCACTTCATTTCTTTGCTTTGCTTATTCATTGTATTTAACTCCTTTTTGCATTTTTCGTATTCGGTATTTGCCATTTTCTTTCTTTCTGCGGTTTTAGTCCTTGTGTATTTTCTGCGTTCCTGGATGCACCGCCTCCTTGTTTTTGCTATGTCCGGTGTCCACCAATATACCGGTTTTCTGTTCGTGTTCGCGAATCTCTTGAGCATCGCCTCGTTGCATCATTGTTTGATGACATCTATGACTTGCTTGGCGTTCTGTACGTTTTAATTTTCTGCTTTCTCACTGAATTTGATTATGTCGAATTTGTAGTAGTTTCATCCTTTTACTGTTGTCCTTGGATATTTTCTCTGTGCTCATCCCATCTATCTCATAATGTAGGTATTTATGAAAGCTAAGTGTTTCCTTTTCCAAGACCTTCCAGTTTTTAATTTGACCCGCTAGTCTCTTTGAACTACAGGTTACATCTATTATTGACTTATTTTCTCTTATTAAAACGTTGGTTTGTCGCCTTTGTTGTTTACTGTAAGTTTATTTGCAATTATCCAGAGCTGTAGTATTTCTCCTCTTTTATCTTCTTTTTTAGATTCCCATACAGGGGCTTTTGCATTGAAATCTCCTGCAACTAGGATGTCTTCCTTAATATTATTTACCTTGTTTTTCAGCTTGTCAAGGTATCAGTTAAAGGCGCCCAGCCCACAATTTGGTGATATATAACTATTGAATATTTTAATATTGTTGATTACTAGCCAGTTGAAGCATTTCCCTTCGCTTTTTCCCTGGCATGTTGTTTGTTCTGTGTTCATAACTTTTCTGGCCGTAACTTGATTGGCGTCTGTGTGACATTTTGGATTCTTCAGCATTTTTCTGTTGGGTTCGTTTATCAATAAAATATCCGCCCCTTCCTCGCCGACCCCTCCGCAAGGCTCCGTGCTGCTTCCTAATTCTTTTGATCCTCGGTACCTAAGGTCGAGTTTAGCCTCTTGATTTTTTCGAGAGCAAAACTGATCGCTTATGCAGTACACCGTTATTTTAGATTTATCACATTTAGCTCTGATATCGTTCCCATCTGTTATTCGAGAAATCCAAAATTATTTTATAATATTTTATAAAATTTAGGCCTAATACTACATTAACTTTTAAAGATAAGACAAAAAAATCATAAAAATCAAAAAGAAGTTTAACATCGCCTATAACTCTTGAATATTACTGGACAATAAGTTTATCCTGAAACGAAAGATTTCACGCTTAGCTGGAGAAAATTATTCATGATACCAAATTCATGCCAATCAGAGGTGTTATATAGGTTATAGGGGAGAATCAGAGGTATTATTATACTCGTTTTATATTTCGATCGTGTGGGTCGTGTCGCTTAATAACACTTCAGGTTAGATTGCAATCGTTAAAGGTATGATCTATTTTATCACAATTCCAGCAACTGCGGCTTTTGCTCGATACTATGTTTTCCTCATTGCAGGGGAAAACCGGTGGGGTATGGGAAGAGGAGCAAATAACTAACTATAATAATATGTTTCTAGAGCGCCGATTTAATTTGATATCTCTGCCACCACCACGCCATGACTGATCCTTATCATTGACGTTATTAACGACAAATACTTAAGGTGATTCTGGTTTTAGGTATAAAGCACTGCTATTCTCAATCTTCCTACATAATAAGTTAATTGTGGAATTGTTCTAATATCAATTAGGCTTAAATATGAGACGTTAAGTAGCAAAAGGTGAGTGAATTAACTTTACTTTTACTTCTTCGTTAGGTAATTCAGTCAACCGTGAAAACATTTTTACTACAGTGACAAATATTATTGCTCGTTCATTTTACCTTGCAATCTATGACGCAATAAACGAACAAACTCATCAAAATCGTCCAGTAAAAAATCTCGCTTTAAGCGTTCAATTAAAGCGCCCCAATTGTCTATTCTATTCCGAACAGACCTAAACCACAGAATAGATGTGCCCGAAAACAGATGGTTTGGATTGGTCGGACAGAGACTTGTTCGTTGTGTCCATTGCTTATTTTTATTTCCTTGTTATTGTAAGAAATCTATTTGAAGTAAACTTATTCCCCTCTGTACCGCTTCACGACTGATGTAGAGTCATACTAAAAAATTATTCTTTAGAATAGTGCTGGCTCACTAGAAATATTAATAGTTCATCGGCGCTCGATTTTCCGTCAAATTGTAATCCCCATTTATAAACCGGAACCGTAAATCTATTTGTGTTACTACTGATATTTCTCTGCAATACTACCACATCTAAAACGTACTAGACATTGCTTAGGCGAGACTCCTTATCAAATGCGATAGCTTAACTTTGATTAACTCGCATTTACTTACTGACTCATTTTTACAATTTGGAAATTTTCATATCGGTTTTAACGATTCCTAATATGAGCGAGCGGTAATGGTATTATCCTGTCCGAAACTTTCACGGCCTTGCCTGGAAACGATGTAATATTTGTTTTCTAATTCAGATAAGTATCCTAATATCTCAATATGATCTTGCGTGATCATTACCATGTAAATACTGGAAACATCGGCTTCCCGTCGTTAAGAAATTTCCTTAAAATAAATTTTATTTATTTTCAATTCGTAAATTATTCCTGACTCGCATAGATAATTTATATTCATGCCTGAAGATCTACTGATTTATATTTCCGTGCCAAAATTGACAAATTTTTAAAACGGCCCCACGTTGGGCGCCAGTGTAATATTCCCTTTTACTAAATTTTGCAGCGCGGTGTGCGAGTCTGACATAAAGGAGAAATTCGTTGAACTAAACTAAATAAATTTATGAATGAAATAAATAACTACTCTGCATACTTTGGTGATCAAGGGGACTGAAGCCCAAAATGATACATTGGCTGTACATTATGGTAGTAAGGTCTATTATTACATATGGCTCACTAGTATTGTGGGTCAAGACTAAACAAGCAACGGCACAAAAGAAGCTTCAAACACTTCAGAGGAAAGCGTGTCTTGCCATTACAGTACAGATTAAAAATAAGTCGAGAGAAACAAAAACTTACACAATTAAAATTAAACAGATAAAACCAATATAGTGTTCGCATCGATAAGATAAATTAGATCTGCATCGCTCAACGGAATCGGAAATGCACAACGTAACATAATTATTAAACTAATCTATCATAAATATGCTCAGAAATGACGTACTGAGGCGTAACAGGAAAATAGTAGTTTAGAAGCACTTCAAACGAAATTATTTAATATAATATAGATGCACTGCGACCAGCTGACGCCCGGCATCTCTTGAACCAATCAGGCCAAGGTCAATGTCATGGTGACCCACAACCACCTTCCAATGGATGGCAAAAACACGTGAGGATAGCTGAACAATCCACGATTAGCCTTACGGTAAAAAATACTCGAATCGCAGACACCACAAAAATGACATTATATTCGCTATTTTTTGTAAGCAATACAATTTACATAATTTGAAAATAGTACTGCTATAAGCTGCAATGCAACTAAAAATGTTAGCGCACATCAGTCTCCTACACTCTTCGCCAGTGTTCCGCATGCTGCAAACCGGTACTACTTTCCTACGAACAGAATAATTTTGAAAGGAGGAGATGATAAAGTGAAGATATTAACTAAAGGCATGAGTATTAAATGTATTATGACGTCGAGTGAGGATGTCGGGTGCCACTAATATATGCAAAGTGTGTGATAAACGATAAAGTCAAGTCTACGGATGTGACATAATGTTATTGTTATAAAATATAATAGTAAACAGGTATTGACGCAGCAATAAACATTCCTTGAGGAAATACTGAGTTTGTCAGTACCTGGTTCCCATGAACTGGCGATAACGACCTAATGCTAGGATGTTTACTTGCAGCAGGCTCGTGCCCTAGAAATAGTTAGTATATAAGACATTTTGTATTAGATTAAGATATAGACTGATAGAGACTAAGATAGACTACGATAGACTAAGAAAGACCATGTAACCGTCCATATAATTGTGTATATTATACTATGTATAATAAATTACTAATGATTTGTAATATCCGAGTATATTTGATGTCAACCCGAGCCTGAGCTGTACCACTGGAAGAGTCTGCAGTTAACCAACCGATCCGGGCATATCACAGTATGAAGCCTATCCATGAAGGCCAGTGCTCATACAATAAAATAACTCTACATTACAAGAACATAGTGTAAAAATTGAATAAAATAATTTGGATTTACTCAATATAAAGAATAAAAACGCGAATAGCACTAGCTTAGCTACAAATAAAATCAATGATATCGACATCTATAAATCTGTTTTCAGAGCTGGCACAGAAACATAAGTACTTCCTTGCAACGACAACGCCACAAGGATGGATAAATAGTTGCCATAATTCAAAATTACTTCTACAAAGAAGCAGACATTGCACGATAATTCTACCAATGGAAAACAAAACGATTCAGAACAATTAAATCCAGCTACAACGTTCCGGACAACAAAGTACTACTATAATTTTACTGAAATTCGGCGCAAAAGATAAAAACAAGTAATATTGATGTCAAAGAAAGTGAAAACATAATCGCCGTGGGGAGAAAAGCATGGTTTCACGTTGATCGTTATCCGCTGGATATGACACAGGAATTATTAACTTCCAGATTAAATATTACTAATATTTCATGTGAGAAAATAATTTCCAAATATGAGGAGCCTACATTTAATAGTTTTAAAATA
Source organism: Ontholestes murinus (assembly GCA_963969525.1). NCBI lineage: Eukaryota > Metazoa > Arthropoda > Insecta > Coleoptera > Staphylinidae > Ontholestes > Ontholestes murinus. Next base: position 28,035,442 of record OZ018388.1, read on the forward strand.
GGTGTTCCGCTTTCATATAAGGATGTCCTGAAGATGCCAATTTATGGGAAAAGGGAATAAATGTATCCCAATACAATTTTTTCTCAACACCAAGAAGAAACAGGAGATAATTTAATCAATATTTATAGTCCGGAATATATTAATAATACACAAACAAAATGTTTAAACCGATTCAATTTTAATTTATTACATCGCAGAGTCTAATGTATAAATACCAGCCTTAACGAATAAAAATTAATAGTGAATGAAAATTAGATTTTATCTTAGAGAATGACATTGGAATGAAATATTGGAATTGAACCCACGATCATAAACGCGGTGCGAAGTAAAGTAATTGAAATTATACTTGTCACTCGCAAGATAAGTAAAATGATAAAACTTTGGCATGTATCTGTCGAACCATCACTCTCAGATCATTGATAACACGATTCGATACCGAATCAGAAAAAACCTTCGAAATCCAAAACAGAAACCCGAGGAGAACTGACTGGGACTCTGTGGGGATATAGAAAGTGAACCCACAAGCACCCGTCTACTTAAGATGCTCAGCAAAGATCATGCTGGAAACATCGGCTCACTGCAGACCAAAAATAGAAGTTACACAGACTCGGTAGAAGAGATTCTGCAAGTATTACTGCGGACGCAATTCTCGGGTGTTGAAATCCTTTCTCCGAGGACCTAAGCAAGCCAATCACCGGGGATCCAAAACGAGACGGATACAGCAATAACGATAATCACACTAGGTGACATTGAGTGGGGAATTAACACGTTCAAACCTTTAAAGGTACGGACAGGATATATCCTCTAAAACTACTAAAAAAATAGTAGACAGACACATACGAGAAGGAGTCGCAATGGACTCACCACTAAACCATCAACAATACGCCTACCAAGCTAGTAAGCAGATGCAAAAGACCCTACAATGCAAAGACGTTACGTTAGGGGTCTTTCTGGATATTAAAGGGGCGTTTGACAACACAACCTTCAACATCATAGCAACAGCAATGGAGAAAAAGGGACTAACCCGGTAGTCCGACAATGGGTGAACAAGATGCTTAGAAGCCGGACTGGAGCAACTACCCTATATGGAAAAACAGCGACAGGCAGGTGTTCTTTCGCCGCTCCTGTGGTGCCTCTTCATGGACGAATACTCAAAAGTCGGGGCATATATGCACTAGGGTATGCAGGTGACCTGACCATTTTAGTAAGCGGGAAGTTTAGGATTATTGTATTAAACTTGATGCAGTAGAAAGATGATGCAGGAATGTAGGGTTAACTGTAAACCCGGTCAAAACGCCGATCATCTTCTTCACTAGGATATGAAAAACCGATGATATAAAATTACTACGTATGTATGAAATGGAAGTCTCAATCAAAAATGAAGTAAAATATTTAGGGGTCATACATGATACCAGATTGAACTTCAACTTCCACTTGGAGAGCATCAGCAAAAGAGCCATGAGAGGACTTTTTGCGACCAAAATAATGTTAGGACGCACTTGGAGGCTGAGACCCAGTATGACCAAATGGTTATATACTGTGGTCATAAGACCAATAGTGACATACGCTAGTTTGGGGAGAGAGGACTCAAACCAAAAGCGTAGCGGTAAAACTTGAAAGAGTGGAAAGACAGGCGCGTCTGCTGATCACTGGGGCAATAAGCACAGCACCCTATAGGAAGCACATAAATGAACACACTTTAAATGTAGGGACATCAACACCGGCAACATTTAAAGTGCTTCAAGAAGAAGAGACCCTAAAAATGAGATCCGCATTCACTAAAATCGCACACCTATCCTGCAGATTCAAAACAATCATACCACAACGGAGTAAATGAACAAATGAAACTTACCCAAGAACGAATAAAAGAACTAGATACACAAACTGGGTCAAAAATACTAAAGGGGTCCGGCTGGTATCTATGGAGGGTGCAACCGGAGCAAACAATTCGCACTTGCTCTGGGGAAACAAGCCTCTATCTTCCAGGTCAAAATAGTCGCCATTGACTGGTGTGTTCATCACGTAATGAAGTCGGAACATAACAAAGGACCCATTACCATTATGACGGACTACCAGGCAGCCCTTTAAGGGCTAGCCTTGCCGATAGTTTAATACAGGCTGGTTATAACCTGCATAAACAGGCTGGACGCACTGGCGACCACAAGAAAAACACAGCTAGTATGGATACCCAATGACCAAAGAATTATTGGACACTTGGGGGCTGACTTGCTGGCCACCTGGGCAGCAGGTGAATTCCTAGGACCTGAAACCGCTTTCGGTATACCCCATGAAACCGAAAAGGAAATAATCCGACGCAAGCTAGCAGGGGAGCATAAAAAGGCATGGCTTAACCAAAAGGGAATGAGGCATACGAGACTCTTCCTAGATGAATGCTGAAGCTGTCAAGACTGGGCAGATTGAAATTAAGAAAACTCATAGGACTAGTCACTGGGCACTGTGACCTGAATAAGCACAAACCTAGGATAGGAATTGAGAAAAGACCTTTATGCCGTGGGTGACTGGAAGAAAAATAAACTCCTCAACACCTACTGTGTACACGCGAAGCATATAAACAAGAACGCCCGGTGAAATTCGGGAAGCCTGTACTTCCTGTATAACAGCTAAAGAACATCGCCTGGCAGAAACTCTTGGACTTCATAGAAGATACTAACTTTTTAGCAAGACATAACATGAATTTTTAAAAGGAAAAAGTTTAATTCAAATATATTACTATTGGGTAAATTGGCTTACATGCATGCATACATGAATTGCATACTTTTCAAAACAAATGAAAAGTCACCAACTTCAGAGTCAATTAAATTTAATAATAAAACATGTTCTTTTACCACTAGTATCAAATTTTTGGGAGTTATATTAGATAATACAAGGTGAGGCAAAAGTCCCGCTACCAATTTGATTGCCTATAACTTTGCTCAAAGAAAAGGTAAGTGAGTTTGGTTTTCATAAAAAGTTTATTTGGTCTTTACATTTTTTTTCTCGGTATGATTGGAAAATTATATCGGCAAAATGGTGACCGCGATTCGCTATGCAATTTTCGGCTCTTTTTACGACATTTTTCATGACATCCTTCAACATATCGGGCTGAGTTTCTTCAATTTCTTGACGAATATTGTCTTTAAAATGTTGAATCGTTTGGGACTTATTCACATAAACTTTTGATTTTAGAAAAACCCATAAGAAAAAGATCTGGCTGACCATGCTAAATCGTTACCTCGCGAAATTAGTCTTCGTGGAAAAACGTCATTCAATAATTGAATTGTTGAACGAGTTGTGTGTGCTGCGGCCCCATCTTGCTGAAACTACATGTCCTCTAGTCCTTGCTCTTCCACTTCAGACACAAGAAAATTTCGAATCATATCTTGGTACCGTTCAGCATTAACAGTAACTCCAACACCTTGGTAATTTTCAAAAAAATAGGAACCAATGATTTTTCCAGCATGAATACCACACCATACAGTTGTTTTTAGTGGATGTAATGATGTTTTATGAATTAATTGAGGATTGTGTGTTCCCCAAAACCGACTGTTCTGTTTATTGACGTGGCCACTGAGAAGAAAATGGGCTTCATCGCTCATTATCAATTTAGACGAAAAATCTTCAATTTCACCAGCCTTAGGATTGCATTACTGTACTCAACTCGGTAGCAATTTTAGGAGCTAATTGAATTTTGTACGGGAAAATTTTCAAATCAGTTTTCAAAATTCGCCTTAAACTGCGTGCAGAAATGTGTAACTGGCAACCACGTCTCCGAATTGATGTTTCTGGAGACTCTGCAACACTATCGCACCAGAGCCACATTTTCAGAGACGTCCGTTGTCTTCCAGAACGAGGCCTGTCGTACCGTCGAGGCCTGTCTGCTGTCGTACCGTACTGTCGAAAATTCGCATGTAAACGATAAATTGTGGTTTTGTGAGGCAATGAACGATTAGGATATTTTTGATGCAATTTCCGCTGAGTGGCAATAATGGAACGATTATTTTCAATAAATATTTTCACTATTTCTGCTCGTCCTTGTGGCGGGCGTATATTTATCCATAATAAAATTTAGACGTCTACACAACATAATGGTTAAAGCGAAACTGAGCGGTACTTTTACCCCACCTGTTACTTCAAGCTTCAAGCAACAGATAGAACAACTAATAATTAAGCTAAGCAAAGCGTGCTATGGTCTCATATTAATATTGTCTATTAATATTATCTAAACACAAATATTTCTATAACTAAAACATTCTATTATTCCAACCTTTACTCTAATATGAAGTATGGCATACTATTTTGGGGTAGTAGTACTGACATAAACTCTGTATTTATTATTCAGAAACTGGTGCTGTGAATCATGTATAAACTTAGACGTGACACCAGTTGTAAGGGATGGTATAAACATTCGTATTTACTAAAATACCTCGATGTTTATGTACTAGAGTGTGTAAAATTCTTGTGGAATCACAAGTATTTATTTAAAGTAAATCGGCTATCGAATATGTATTGAATATGTCATAGGTTAAGCTTATTCAAAAGAAGGTATAATTACATCTCCATAAAAATTTATAATAACCTGCCTAATAAAATTAAATGGGCAAAATCTTACGCCATGATGAAAAGTTTACTTTTCGAAATGCTGGTGACTTTGGAACCATATAACATTGAAGAGTTCTTTACTAGTTGTAGAATATAATAAAGGTTTGATTTATTCTATATCATTACTTGTGTACGTACGAGTGTGATTGTAAGTGCGTGAATATGTATGTATGATTTTTCTACTTCATGTAATTGCGGTATATGTAAATTATATATAAATATTCTGCAATATCATTGAAAATAAATGTATTATTGTTATTGTTAATATTATATTTTTCCAAAGAATTTGCGTTATCTGATAATACCACATCTCGATAATCACTAAATTTGACACGAATCTAGATTCAATTATTCAAACGTATGTATCCGATAAATAAAAATTCCAAAACTTAATAATCAAATAGATTTTATAAATGTCATATTTTTTTCAACGGGAAAAGGTTGCGGAAAAAAAACCACCAAATTTTAACAAACTATGTTTTTAGTATTTGTAAGTATTCTAGTTTTGTTAGATCACTTATTTAGGCTAAACCGCACAATTCACTTTTAAATCAAAGTTTAGAATGTAGATATGGTTTTCTATTATATAATGTACATGTTTGAATTGCTAGGAATTGCATAACGAAGTAGAACCGCTAACGTTAATCCGCTTAAGGATCAAAGGAATTTATATTATTCCAGCCTCATTCTGCAAAATCTACCTGCTGTTTTCATATAAATAGCACGGCGTTTAATATATGTAAAATAAGGTAGAAAAGAAAATATGATAATGAGGGCATTTATTAAGAAATACATAAATCTAAACGCAAATTTCACTTTAAATGTATGTGAAAACGATTCATTAATGTAAGTTAGTAATGCATAAATGAATATTATTATTTACGTCCGAGAAAAGTGAACCGCGCTTAATTAACATCCGTGTGTTACGTTACGAGTGAATCTGCGCAACATCATCATGTTCAAACTTGACACACGCACACACAATCCACTAATTCGATCTGGTGACTCACCTTGAATCTTAATTCCTTTAGCGGTGGCTTCGCGTAGGGAATCGCGTAGAAAGTATTGAATTTTCCGCCGTTTGCGTCCACGTCCACCCTTCCTTTCAACTGTCCTTGCTTCACGGTTACTACAGGTTCTGACATGTTGACCTAGTAAAACTGCCCGCCGGTCCACTCTGAACGAAACGCCGATTACCACTGAACACGGCTGAACCTTGAATAGACTATTGTGAGAAATTAGATTGTACGCCTCGTTGAATTAATATTGAGATGGGAGTACGGCAGTGCAAGCCGTGAATTTACTTTATAGACAGATTAATTTTTGGGTGGCTTATCTTATCTTGAGATATAACGGGCCGACTGCTCGTTTTTTGGCCGTATTTATTGCATGGATGACTTGAATATCTATGTTAATAAATATAAGTGCAATAACTAATATTTTTATATTATATGTAATGCCTTTAATGGAATTACTAAATAATTTGTTTTTGAAAATTAGATTTATAAGAATGCATTATAGAAACTTTTAGTATAAAGTTAATTGCGAGTTTTCAAAATAATATTTGACTTTATTACAATAAAACAAGTTATTAGAACATTTAAGCGAAAGTGAACCAAAAACAGAAATTGTCAAAACCACCACCAACGCAAAAATCTGCTGTAAATAAAACTCATGGACAATAATCAAAGAATAAAACAGAAATCAAAAACGTATACGCAAGAAACTAATACTAATTCAACCGCAGATCATAAAATAAGGGCCACTGCCACAAGTGATGATAATAAAACTAAAATATTCAGGGCAAATCGCCAAAACAAAAAGTTATCGAACTGATTGACGATGCACTTAGTTGGAAATCTATATTACATCTAATTAATACTAAGTGGTTAATTTTTAAAATTTTTATTTAATTAATTCACTACATTGGTTTCGCCACACTGTGACTTCTTTATGTGGAGAATACACACAAACAATTAAAAAATCAACCACATATTATTAACAACGGCGTTTCCAGCCAACTGGCTTAAATAAATAAAAAAATCTAAATAGTTTTTTATTCCATAAATACAAAGCAATCAAATCAAAAAAATATAATTTATATAAAAAGGACTATTATATAATGATAAAATATAATTCTATTATTTTTAAATATAAACAAAATATCACACCCGAAATAAATATAGTACATATAAAATCATAATAAAATATTTTGTATTAGAAAATTTGAAACAGATTTTTGTAAATAAATTTAATAAAAAACGATTTTCTTTGCTTTTTAATAATATTGTCAATATTAATATCCATATGTATATGTAATACAGCTAACTAGATTAGTCTTTCTTGAGACATAGTGGCTCGCAGCCACGATTTGAATATTTTCAGTGCAGAAAAACTTCTTTCTGCAGAAGCCACGCTAACAGGCAGAGTACATAATATTTGTAAAATTATTATTATGTTCAGTAAATATTAGGGGTTTCTGTATACATCTAAAATATTTTCTGGTAATTGTTCTTTTATTTTATTTTGCCATTGTAATTTCCAAAATGCCAATTCAGACGTAATTGCTATTGCCCATCTTGCGTTTTCAAGTAAAATTTTATTTAAATATGTTGCAACAGATTTTGAAGTGGCATCTAAATTTTTGCCAGTTTTTGCCAATAAAACGCTAGGTATTATTGTGTTAAAATGAAACAAATTTATCGTATCTTTATTAAATCTGTATTGCAGATCTGTAATAATATTATTCAGAAGAGGTAAAGATATATTAATTCGTTCAGTTCAGAGGAACTTAAAACAGCGAACTACGTACATTCAAAAGTCCATAAAAAAGTAAATAAGTAGTGTTAAAATATATAAAACTAAAAAAAAAGTGAGAATTAAAGAAACAAATGAGTACAAAAAGAGAAAGAGATATCAAGAACCCTAAATATGGATTGCAAAGGTTTCCAAATGAGCAATATAGAATAGAAAAAGATAGAAGAACGGAAGTAGTGAAACAAAACGTTTTAACAACAACAGTATACAAAAATAAAACAAAGGAAAATCTATATATAGCTAAGAACGAAATAGAGGAATTAAAGAACATTTTTAAAGACTTGATAAGAAAAATGGCAAAAAAACTCAGAAGAACTAAAAGAAGAGATCAGAAAACTAAAGTAAAAAATTAATAATAAAGAAAAAAGTGGTTGCTAGAAAAGCAATTCACGAGTAAAGTATTTGGGGGTTATCTTTAGGATGTAGAAGAACTGGAGTAATCATTATCACTCAGAATTACCAATTGCACTACCGCTGTAAAACAGTTATGTGGAGGCCTAGAGTTAAACTCACAACTGTGACATGTAAGCCTCAGCACATTAGACGTCGAGCAAATATGAGAATTACTGGCGCCATGTGTACCGACGACGACAGGAATGGTGGCGTTATTGTCTCTTCTTACCTTGAATTTATACATACAGAAGGTGACCCTAAGTATAGGGTCTAAGAGTAAGGGACAACGGCCTGTGGTGTTCAAAGGCGGACGGACCGGACTAGGAATTTCAGAGTCCTTGAAAGAGCGACTCAGAGGGACGCTATTCTATGGAAATGTCAGACTGTGCTACTCCGACCTACTTTTTCGAAAGAAACTGCATGTCACAAAACTCTAAGGCACCCGAAGCTACTAGGTTCACGGATGGACCAAAAAATAAGAATGGAAAGGATGCAGTCATATATTGTGCCGAAATTAATCTGGAACTAAATAAACTCTTTGAGAACCACTCTACAATAATCCAGCGCCCAAAAAGTAATTAAACTGGGGATAAAAGGAAAAAACACCTGTTAAACCAGTCTTGCTATTTTAACATATCCCAAGGTCTCATTAAGATTGGCAAGTGAATGTGTTATGGTACTGTAGACGGCCTCAGTAGATAACAGAATAACAAACACGATAGGGAACGATAGGGTGGAAGCTCTAGCAAAAGAGGGAGCATCAATGAAAACTGATAAGAGATCTGTGCCTCTATCCAAAAGCAATCACTCAAATATACTGCAGGATCTAGCAGAACACTTAGAAAGAAAAGCAATACGAAAACCAAACACAAACCCTAACTGATATCCTACATGGACAATGTTAAAGATACCCATCTAGGAATTAGGAGTCGATAGAGAACCCAACTGCAGAGGATGCAATGAGGAAGCGGAGCCGGTGTAGCATGTACGACCGTCTCACTCATAGCCAAAATTAGCCGACTTGATAGACCTGATTGTCCCAGCAAAAATCACTGGAGATTATAGATAGATTACAGGCCCAATCAGGGGCCTGCGTCATCAAGTTGGGTGACCAGAAAACTTAATGTTACCCCCTAAATATTTTGGATTTTTTGAAGTCAATCGTCTTGCAATATATGTGATTATTTTTTCATAATATTTCCCGTTGATCAAAAATAATTATTTAATTAGAGGTGGGAATTGCATCTCTACAATCAATTTGCATTTTTTTTTAAAGTTCCTGATTACAAGGTGCATCACAAAGTAATATCTTTCAGCATCAATCATAACATTAAATCGGTTTTTAGACTATTCCACTTCTGTCCTTCATTTGACACTATTAGAATCGAGAATTAACATCAATGTTGTATACAATGAAAAACTTGTTTGTATAGCTGGATTTGATTTTCAGTTTACGTTGACTATAGTTTCGGCAAGATATTGGTCATTATTAAAACATAAGTAAGACAAGTGTCTTGCTGAAACTATAGTCAACATAAAACGAAAATTAAATCCAGTTATGCAAACAAATTATAGAGTCTAAAATAAATATTGATTTACTGGTGCAGTATTTAGAAAATAAAAGTTTTCATTGTATACTACAAAATGTAAAATGAAGTAGAAGCCCCAAGAATTAACAATAACGTCAATGTTATATAAAATATTAAAAAAATTAACATAGAATGCCACTTCTGCATAGTATCAGAAATATTATTATAGCAAGTTTAGAATAGTGTATCTAAATATCTTATCTACCCTAACATGTGATATTTCAAGTGTTATCTTAAATCAACTGGATAATTTAGAATACATTATTGAAAACTAAATTAATCTGGTCTTAAAGCATTGAAATACATGGATCATTTTACAATTTCGTCTACAGTTGTCTACAAATCTTTACTCAGAAGATTCGTGCACAACTTGTTTGTAAATTTAATATCGAGTACTTGGTTGATTCGAGTAAAAATGTATGCAAAACTTTCTTAATTGCTATTCTATATTCCAAAATAAATTGGAGTATATAAATTAAGCAACATAAGGCAAGCAGAGTACTAATCATGTGGTAGGTCTATGTGGTAGACCTGTGAATTTGTAATTTAACATCACCCAGTGGCTATAAAAATCCATTATATAAAGAGAATGGTTGCGACCGTTATTATATGGAAATTCATACTTACACTGAATTAAAATGTCACTACATTTTATGATAATGATGATAAACCATCGATAAAACTCGAGTCGTGTTGTGTTGTTTAGATTTATACAGGGTCTGGGGGAAGTATGATGTTTTTGGAAGTGACAACTTGACCTTGCCATTTTGTTTGGTTTATTCAAAATAATAAATTATTTTGAATTTATCAAAATGTATCACGAGGTGTTTGGTTTAGTTGTTATTAAACCGTGGATGCTAAAGCAACGCGTATTTGTCGTAACATTGAACACATTTTAATGTTGGAAGGCACGGTCATGATCCCACGCAAAAAAACCATCCTGAAATGGTCCATAACCTCTGTACTAGAAGATCCTTGAAGCCTGGAGTACCTCGAGGTGGAGAAAGAAGTGTTGGAACCCTTGAAAATGTGGCTCAAGTTAGGGTAGCTATGGAAACAAGTCCACGTTGATCGGCAGTGCAGCACGCACACGCGCATATTGACATTAGAAGAGTCTTGTTATCAAGATGGGGCAACTTGTCACACCTTAAGTCAATGGCATTTTTGAGAGAACATTTTCTAGGACTTCTTATTTCGCTACGAGGAGACATCGAGTTGCCCCCACGATCGCCTGATCTTACGCCCTGTGATTTTTTTCTGTGAGCGTACCTAAAGGCCCGCATATTTATTAAGAAACCATGGACCCTTGATCAGCTGTCCAAAACTATCACACGAGAAATTCAAGCGATTCTGGTCAATAGGTTGAAAGATACATGAATAACTCAGGAGTATGTTTAAAAGACCACTTAGATAACATTATTTTTGCACACATTAATGTTTTTAAATATGGATACAACATGGCAAATCCACACCAACCAACTAAACAAATAGAGTTTTCATATAATTGAAAATTCTGTTATGATTTTTTTAAAAATTCCATACTTCTCTACCGGACCAGGTATATTATTTTTTCAATAATTATTTATGGTTAAAACATAGTAAATTTTTTAATTCTGGCATACTCAGATGTATTAGTTAGGTCCATATGCACTATTCTAATAGGATTGTTCTTTTGATTTTAATACAATATTTAAATTAAGAAAAACAATTTGTGATATTCTAGAAGATTTTGGGCTAATCATGGGGACATCTTTAAATGATTAAATAAGAAGAATACACTTACTAATTTTGTAAGGAAATCATGCTACTTGATCTATTTACTTCTTTAAAAGACGCTACATAAGTATATGCGACTCTAAAGCCCCTATTAATTGAGGAACTGACAATAAGCTATTTCAATATTACTCGTTGGAAACCCATAGTTCTGCTTGAGACTTCTTGTTGGTACTTGAAGTTTATAATTTAGAATTAAGTATAACAATATGTGCTAATCTAATCATTGCTACCGTCATAATATAATAGATTGGTAAGAAAATATGTGGAGATATCACCTGTAAATTAGAGCAGAACTGTAAGATGAGTCAATATTTTACCCAATTTTATTATAGAAACTTATTTTGTCAATTTATCTAGCCATAATAAATAACTTTATTAGGGTATCTTATAATTACAATTATAGGAAATTGTCAATAGCTGCATTTATAGTCTATCCGTTGGATCTTCCGTCCTACGTCACAAACTATCGCTTCAAAAAACGACGAAAGTTTTACAGTGCGTTCTTTTTCTAACGCATTTGGTTTACTTTATCAGACTGAATGTTTTTGTGTCGTTTCTCGAAGCGATATTTTGTGACGTAGGACGGAAGATCCAACGAATGGACTATATAAAAATAATAATGTGACAATGTCTTTAACTGGTATACACAAAATAGATCGAAACAGATTCATGGCTGTTATTACCAGAAAAATAATTAAACATAAATGATTTATTATATCCTAAAACAAAACTATTTGTTTTTCTATTGCTTTGGATAACACGGTGTATATATTCACTAAGAATGATTTCGGGGGAAATAAGGTATTTAGTATAAATTATTACCTGAGTATAAAATCTTGTAACAAGCAAAACTAGTTGAGTAAATATACAAAATCAGTGAAACAAATCAAGTTAATTTTTTAATTATTTTATAATGTTTCACCAAGAGATAAGTGAGAAAATTATTCAAGTTAATATATTGAAACGTATTTGATTTAAACCAAATATATATTATACGGCTTATATACGAAAAATAATTATATTTAAAGTGATTAAAATGATTTAAATTAACACATAAATCATTATTTAACTACATAAATAAGTTGTTAATTATTTATTATTTATTTATTACCTGTAATTCTGAAAGTCGATCTGGTTTAGTTCACCGACACCAAAATTTCAGTTTCATATGGAAGTAGTTGCCTTCATGATCCTAATATTGGAAACATACTTTTTTCTATGTAGTTTTAGGTTTATTAAGCGCGGTTTAAAACGTTTAGTAAGTAATTTATTCCGTAGATATTTGACACTTATAATTTTGACGTTACTGTTGTTTGACACTGAAATATCATTATAATTATAAAGAAAAATTTTGCCTTTACATTCAAAAATTTAGTTGCCTTTGACTGGGTCAAATAAATAGTACAAATAATAATAATAATAATTAATTGGTGCTTATCACATTTGTGTTATACAGGTCAAAACATGTAGGTATACGTATAAAACATTAGTTAATTACATAATATCATTATATAGTTCAGTGGTAGGTTTGTGGCTTAATAAAAATAGCACACCATTATAAGACAGTATAAATACAGATACATTTAAATATAACTTAAAACAAATGCTGGATATATAAATAAAATATGGGTTTGACAGAAACAAATGAATTAAAATAAATAAATAAATAAACATGTTAATTGTAGGTAAAAAAATATGTTCGGCAAAAACTCACAGATTAAAATGATTAAGTAAAAACTATACTTAAATAATTAAAAGCAGATAAACTAAAACAAGAAGTTAAAAAGAGGTTACACATATCAATATATAAGTATTAGAATTATTCAATAAATAATAAACGTACATAAAACAATTCAACAATAAAATGAAGACATGATATATTAATATGATTTAGAAACGCTATTCTCTATTTAAGTCTAAGAATTTGATAGGCATTCCTCTATGCTGTAGAAGGTTTTTTTTAATAAATAGTTCTTAATTTGTATAGTAAATGCTTTTTCCATACTTGCTTTTATATTAATGGGTAGTAGTGTTGGGATGAGGTTTTGTCAGGAAGCTTAAGGGGGTAACAAACGTAGACGAGCAACGATTAACAAATATGTATATTCTCTATAACAACGTTCTTAACAGTAAATTGACGTCACTCACACGGTTACATTGGTACCAACTACTAAATAATATATTCTCCAACACTCCCACTTAATGAAAAAAATACAAGTTTTATTTTAACATTACTTAATATATCCCCATATTTAGTCGGCAATACTTTTGTTTTTCACTTATGACTGCTTTTGTAAGGTTATCAGCAATAATCTCCTGAGTTGAGACGTGTTTAATTTGAATAGTTCCATTTTCAACTCGATCTCGAACATAGTGGTTGCGGACATCTATGTGCTTCGTTCTTGCTCGGTATCCGCCTGATTCGGCTAGTTTTATTGCACCATTGTTGTCACACATGATGTTGATGCACGATGATTTAGTTTTGTAAAATTCATTTCTCAATTGACTTGATATGGGATTTTTCCAACTAAGTTTTTTATGCTTGCCATTTCAGCTGATATCTTTGAATTTGGGTCACTTCGTGTGCTTATTGCATTGCAGTCAGACATTCCAAACCTTGCTAACACTTCTTTTATAAAATTTGTTTGGTCCAAAGATATTCCGTTGTCTTTGTAAGAAATATTTAATCCGACGATATTTTTTGCAACTCCTAAATCTTTAATTTTAAATTTACGATTTAATTTGTGCTTTATGCTGTCTCTAATATTTTCATCATTCCAAAAAATTAATAGGTCATCTACATATATTGCAATTATTACTTTTTAATCTTTACTGTAGAATATGCATGGATCCACTTTTGACTTTTTTAGACCGAATTCCTCTAACGTTTTTGATAGCTTGATATTCCATTCCCTTCCGCTTTGCTTCAGTCCATAGATAGCCTTGTTTAATTTGCATACTCGTTTTGATCCATCGTTGTACAATTCAGGTTGTTCCATATAAATTTCTTCTTTTAGTTCTCACTGTAGAAATGCTGTGGTAGCGTCCGTTTGGTCAATGTTTAGTTTATATTTCACAGCTAATGCTATTAGAAACCTTATTGATGTATATCGAATTACCGGAGAATATGTCTCTGTATAGTCGTTGCCTGGTATCTGTGAACATCACTTTGCAACTAATCTCGCTTTGTATTTTGATGATTCTTTGTCACCTTTCTTTCTAAAAATCCATATACATTTTACAGTCTTCCTATTTGTCGGTAGGTCTGTAATATTCCAGGTATTTAAGATTTAAGTTCATTTTTAATGGCTTCTCTCCATTTATCTGATTCTTGACCCGCTAATGCTTTTTGAATGGTAGAAGGAATTTCTTCTCCTTGAATTGCTTTTGTAGCATACACAAAATCCTCCATCTTCTTCGCAGTTTTTGGTGTACGTGCAGATCGCCTCGTTTCATTGAACATTGTTGATGTACCTGATGATTTCGGAATGTAGTCTTCATCGCATGAATCTTCATAATCTGATGTGCTCAGTTCTTCATGTCCATGTGTTGAATTCTCAACTTCTTTAGACGTTTCATTTTCTTGATCATTTTCTCCCACTGAAGTGTCATTTTCTTGATCAAATGAATTAAATACCTTTGTATCTGGGTTCGATTCTAGAAAGATTACATCTCTGCTAATTCGATTTTTTTTTTGATATGGGATCAATACACCTATATCCCTTACATTAGTCACTATAACCCATAAATAGCAACTTCATTGATTTTTTATCTAGCTTCAATCTCTTCTCCTTAGGAATATGAACCATGATTGGACAGCCGAAGGTTCTCATGTGTTTAACATTTACTTTTTGACCAGACCATTTTCCTTCTGGTGTGTCATCTACTAAGCTAGTAGATATGGATCTGTTTATAATATAAACTGCAGTATTGACTGCTTCTGCCCAATAACTTTTGTCTAACTTGGAGTCAAATAACATACACTTAGCTTTTTCCACTATTGTACGATTCGCTCGTTCTGCTTTCCCATTTTGCTGTGGAGTATACACATTTGATGTCTGGTGAATTATGCCCTTTTTTTGCAGAATTCTTCAAGATCCTTGTTACAGTATTCCTTTCCATTGTCAGTACGTAAAATTTTGATTTTCTTTCTAGTTTGTGTTTCCACCAGCTCTTTAAACTGCTTGAATGTTTCAAATACTTCACTCTTATGCTTTAAGAAGTAAACGAAAATTTTATGGGAGTAATCGTCTATGAAGGTTAAAATGTATTTTCCTCCTCCTATTGAATTCTTTTTCATTGGTCCACATAAATCTGAGTGGATTAGATCAAGAACGTCAACTGTTTTTGTCTTTGAAGGTATAAATGGTGCTCGAACTTGCTTTCCTTCTAAACATACTTACAATCAAATTTGATTATCTCACCCTTAATGTCCATGCCATCGACAACTCCTTTGCCCATCTTTTGTAGATCGTTATAGTTGATGTGACCAAACCGACGATGCCATGTGTAGAAGCTATCTCCGGTTCCAGCCACCATACATCTAGCAGATTTAGCTTCAACTTTATACACTCCTGATTTGCAACTTGAGTGTAGCAACAGTTCATTCTTTTTATTGTATATTTTACACCCATTTCTTTCAAATATTACTTTGTTGCCTTTTTCAACAATTTTTGCAACAGAAAGTAAATTTACACTGAGTTCAGGTACAACTAGCACCTTTTCAACTCTTATTTCACTATCATTTACTTGTAATATAGTTTTTCCGATACCCGTAATAGACAATTTAGAATTATTTGCGATTATGATGTTTTCAATGTCGCAGTTTTCTTTTGTTGTTATGCAGCCTGGCATTGAAGTCATATGATGTGTTGCGCTACTTCTATGAACCACTCATTTATTTTATTCTGTTGCGAACAAAACCTAGCTGTAAATGCAGCTTTGTTGTGTGCTTTTGTATCTTCTGTTTTGCCTTTAAACTTCTCTCGACATTCTGATGATTTATGGTTCTTTTTACCACAGTTGTAACACTTTATGATTTTGTTAAATGGTACATTTTTATTGAACTTCTTATTTCCACTTAGAAAAGCACTGTTGGATTTATTGGTAAAATCAGTTTCCAATTGTTTTGATTTTATTAAATCACCAGTTATTTTGGTGTTACTGCTTTCTATTCCCATGATCAGTGGTTTGAAAACATCTGTGAGCCCTGCTAAAAGTATTGCACCAATCCATTCTTCTGTGATTGCAAATCCAACACCTTTTAGTTTGTTTGCCGTTTCTATGACATTGTTTACATATTCGGCCGTGGTGTTAAAACTTTCCATCCTGAATGTGATGAGTTTACGTAGCAATCCAATTTGTCGACTTAACCCTTTGTCATCGAAAAGATTTTCAAGAACATTCCAAATATGTGCTGCTGTTTTTAATGTTTGTATGTGCACGAATAACGACTCATGTATCGACATCACTATGCGAGCTTTCGCCTTTTTAAGTTTATCCGCATCCTCTTCTGTACATGGTGTACTGATGCTCTGATCGAGTCCGTGAAATTCCAGCACCGTTCTTATAGCGAATTTCCATGTGTGGTAATTTTCACTGCCCTTTAGTTTTTCACCACGTGTTTCTAACCTCGAATTTCGCGACACACGCGTTTTTAAGTCTACGCCTATTAGCTCCCTATTTACCTGCCTGGGCCCATAACCTGTTGGGATGAGGTTTTGTCAGGAAGCTTAAGGTGGTAACAAACGTAGACGAGCAACGATTAACAAATATGTATATTCTCTATAACAACGTTCTTAACAGTAAATTGACGTCACTCACACGGTTACATTGGTACCAACTACTAAATAATATATTGTCCAACAAGTAGGTTATATAATTTGGGCCTATAGTAATTAATGCCATTTCTACACTTCGAAATGCGGTGGTATGATGGATAAATTAAATTTCTGTTACGTGTTCCATAGCCATGTACTTCTGGGCTCGTTATAAAGTAATGTGTTTACGAACATATTAAAGGCATTCCAAGATAAATATGCCCGGTAATGTCAAAATATTCAGATCTCTGATAGATTGCCTACAATCGTCGCGATATCCCAAGTTAGATACCACCCGAATAGCACGCCTTTGAATAGTAAATATTCCGTGTATTATCGGTGAGTGTCCCCATGTTACAATACCGTAGGTTAAATGAGTGTGAAACAGGGAAAAATAAGCTGCTTTTATTGCCTTGCCCGGCAAGAAGTTTATTTTTACTTCTTACTAAGAAAGTAACCTTACATAAATAAGTAATTGTGGAGGCTTTCACTTCGTGATACATTTTGTTAAATTCAAAATAATAAAACAATTAACTTTGTTGGTATCACTTTTTATTTACACTTGTAACTATAGTTTCGACAACTTCAGCTTGTCATTATCAAACAATAGTATCTATATATATTGTTTGATAATGACAAGCTGAAGTTGTCGAAACTATAGTTACAAGTGTAAATAAAAAGTGATACCAACAAAGTTAATTGTTTTATTATTTTGAATTTAACCTTACATAGCTTAATAGATACAAATTCGCCATGGCAGTTCCAATCCAATTTAGGATCCAAATTCAGGCCTAAAAATTTGATGGTGGCTTTTCCCGTTCCTTCTGTATTTTTCAGTTTAAAAGTAAGTTTTTCAGCCTTTTCGGTATTAAGAGTAAGTTTATTGGCAATGAGCCACTCAAATACCGATCTAATAGTACTCTCACTCTCTGCTGTGGCTGATTGCAAGTTGATTGATTTATTAATGCAGGTGGTATCGTCAGCGTACATGTACTATTTTCCATTGTTTAGTTGTGATGGAAGATCATTAATGTAAAGTAAGAATAACAATGGCCCAAGGATTGACTCTTGAGGTACCCCGTGCACAATATGTGCTTCGGAGGATAACTTACCATTAAATAGTACCCGCTGTTGTCTATTTTGTAAAAATGAACTAACTAATCGACATGTTGTAGTATGAAAGTTTCAGTAGTAGAGCTTTCGCAACAGGAAATCATGAGGCACGCAGTCAAATGGCTTACTAAGGTCAAAAAATGAAGCTATTATGTATAATTTAGAATGAAATCCTTCCAGGATATCTTCGATCAAGGCATTAACTGCGTCCGTAGTTGATAGCCCTTTGCGAAAGCCGAACTGATCCCGATGTAGTATGTTATGTACCTCACAAAAGTGGATTATTTGGTTAAATAAGACTTTCTTTATAACCTTTGACACTATTGGTAGCAATGAGATTGTTTACGTCTAGCTCATTGCCTTTTTTAGAATTGGGATAACACATCCAATTTTTAGGCAACTGAGGAATATGCCAGAACGTATGCATATATTAATTAATTTAGTGACTGGCAAAATAATCACGTCGATAATGTGTTTTAATATGTTAATTGACAAACCATAGATATCATGCGAAGACGAGTTCTTCAAGGATCTTACTGCACTTATTACCTCCGCCGGACTAACCTCAGATATTTTAAGATACGTTTCAATATTATTATTTTCAGATGTACTTAATAATGTAAGGCATCATTGCTACATGCAGGTAATTTATCTAATAAATTATTTGCAATGGTACTAAAAAATCATTAAATTCATTTGCCGAGATTTTACAGTTGGTGTTATTTGTGTTATTAGAATCATTACTTCTAATTAGTGACCATAATACTTTTGGAGGGTTTTTGGACCATTTAAAAAGTTTTCATTAGCATTTACTCTCGCGTTTTTTAGAGCAACCTTGTAATTTTGTTTATAATTTAAATAAATAGGTCGAACATCCGGCAATCAGGTGCTAGCCTCTTTTATTCGTGTAAGAGTAGCTCAAATTTCTTTTAAAGAGTTATTGAACCATACTATTTTAGTACTTTTATATTTTACTGCTTTTTCGGGGAAACATTTAAGTATGTTATGGTGTAGAATGTTAATGAACAAAGTAAATTTATATTCTATGTCGGTATTTGTTTCATCAATATATCTAAAGTTACATGCATGAAGTAAATTGTAAAATTTATATTTACCTACCTCTGTGATTGGCCTTCTTATATATGTTTTAGTATCAGTGCATATATTTTTAGTTTTGAGTTGTATGTGTAGCCCAATATGATCGGATAAATCTGAATCTAATGGGTTAACATTTATTTGATCTCCTCTTATGTTCGTAAACATATTATCTAAACAATTGTTTTTCCTAGTATTGAAGATGGCATTACTATATAAACAAAATAAGGATAATGCATTACATAAATGTGCTTCTCAGGAGTCTCCGCTGTTAAATTTGACATTAAAATCGCCGACAAGGATTATAAGTTTATGAGGGTTTAATTTATCCAATAGATTCCCTGGAATAAAATTAAAGTCTCCAACCGCTGTTTGGATTCATCTGGTTTGTTTAGTAATTTTTCTTCTGCAGTTGTAGTTCTGAGTTGCTTATTTGCAATAACTTCAGTATTGTTATTAGGGTAACTAGGAGTTGTTGTCTTTGACATACTAGCTCCCGTAGTGGTGTTATAAAAATTAAATATTAGAGTAGAACTCACATTGTCCGCATGTATTAGTCACTTTTAAAGGTTAGATAAATAAATACTTATTAAATGCATATTTTAATGTTTTATTTATTACTCTAAAAGTATTATTAAGTTGTACATTTCCGTCAATATAACAATGTAAACTCCGTAAACAATGGAAAAATTGCTTTAGTCCCCATTATGCTTTTTATAAACATCATGCCAAAATTTAAAAGTGTCCTCGTCAGGATTTACCATGTTTTTCAATTCAACGCCAATATCCAAATAATTAAAGGCATTCTTTGTAACTGGTAGCCACGTCGTTCCAAGCGTATTATCTTTAGGAGTTGGATTTCCATACTTCGCAAAATTTGTCCATAACTTTATCATATTATTAAGAGTCTTATCTTCTTTACTTCCAACTTCAATGCACGGGGTATATTTAGTTTTGAAGAGATGTCCAAGTTCATCCATATGACTAGCACCTAAAATGTGTAATCTTATATTTATACTATTATAATCTAATATCAAATTTACCTTTATATTTCGCCGTTAATGGATGTAACCTTTTAAAGAAATTCAATTTAGTATCACCTGAGAATACATAAAAGTATATAGGGGCATCCGAAGTCTTCAAATGTTTCATCACAACTCTATTGTATGCTGACGTAATCCACGGTCCTAATGCTAGTTTTGAAAACGTTTCTACGCTCGAATAGTCTTTACTATCACCGTAATACTTTGTCTTGATATCATTGATGAGCTGTTTTCTTTCTTCATCGCTTTGAAACTTGATATCGTGAGGAATTATTTCATTGAAATCGGTGATGTAAAATGGTGCACCGTTATAGATTCTATTGATGACTTGGAATATTATAGTATCGTTATTGTTATAGCCCAGCATATAAGGTACTTTCGTGTAGTTTCCAGAATCGAGGATGTTTACTGGTAGATCGGGAAGGAATGCTGGTTCATTAGTTTGCTTCTCTACCACTGGGCTATATTCGAAATTGATATGAACTGGAACTCCCTGTAAATTAATAAAGTATGAAGAAAGGATAAAAGAGTTTCGTGATCTCAATGAGCTATTCGACGAGGGAACAATAAGCAAAGTTGAATGATGGTTCAAGAGGTTTAAAATAGGCGAAACAAACAATATAGGAAATAGGTGTAGTAAAAATGTAGGGTTAATCAATTTTGTTTAAAATTAAAATACACTATTATTATGTAATGTGTACTAACCAAGCCGTCTTTACTTTGCGTTTCCATAATCTTATCGATTGGGAGTTTTTGAAGCTCTTCAATCATCTCTGCTTCCGTTTTAGAACCAAGTCCTAATTTTTCTGCAATTATTTTCCCCGTTCCAATAAAACCTTGGTTCCAGGGATGTAGTGCAACGCCACTCTGTGATATTACACGATGAAACAAACCTACGGATTTTGAAAATTAATCTTTACTTACTACCATTTCTGGTGTAAGATTTGAAAAAATGATTACAATTATTATTTAGTTCTACTAAGATAAGATCATTCAGCATTTAAAGCTGACGTTTTTTGTTTTCTCAATAAAAGTGTACAATTTTCTTCTCGTTTACACTTTAATGTTTTTTCTTTTCTTACATAGCTTTACACGTGAATAATATAATTTTACCTTTTGACATTGGCGATAACATATGCAGATTTACACTTGCCCCACCTACACTTTCTCCGAAAAGAGTAACCCTAGCTTTATCACCTCCGAATTGCAGAATATTTTTCTGTACCCACTTCAAGGCCATGACTTGATCTTTGAGATGGGCATTGCCCGGTACTCCTAAACTTTGATCCTCAAAACTAATGGAACCTTAAATTAAAAATTAAAAATGATGATAATTGGTTTTAATATAAATTTGTGCCTACAATGCATGCAGAAAATCTAAAAAGTTATAAAAAGATTTTCCTTTTATTTTCATTCAATACATTTTTAGACTAATTTACTCTATACTCGTTTTCAATTTTCATGCTTCTTATTGGTATTCAGTTAATTCAACCCTTTCGAATATTAACAACATTTGTTAAGCTTAATTAAACAACAAGCGTGCAATTTTCTTTTCGTTTAAATTTTAATGTGGCTTAAAAATAGAGAACAAAAATAAAGACATCAGCCTTAAGAAGGTGTCAAAAAGTGTATTAGTTAATTGTATTATAATATTTATTGAGATGCCTTTTATATTTCGGGAGTGGATGAAACAGGTAATGCCATCTGGCAATTAACGTCCCTAATGTAAAGTTTAACTTTTTGTGAGTAGAGTCATTAAGAACATTTTGATGTTCATCTGCCATTAGTGTTGTTTACACTGACATGAACACTTGATATCGGTCAAGAATTAATTTTTGGGCGATTAACATTCAAATTAAATTATTCTAATAACAGTGCTTCAATGAACTTCTAAATCATCAATCAAGTTCGTCCAAAATGGTTGTTGTTCCAGAAAATATTGTTGCTATGCGTAAACTGAAAGATCATTAAATAACTTATCATTGAAGCACCCTTGGGCAATAGTAAGACCATCATACATTTAATATTGCTGAACATTTTGCTATCAAAAAAGTTTAGTTCGTGCTTCTATATAATTTAATAATCGCTCAAAAAACGCTCGTGTAGGTTGGTTGAAAGAAATACTCGAGATATACGATTACGGTGCTTCAAAACATATCTAAAACAAATCATAGATATATGCGTATGAGTTCAAAAGTAAACAGCAATTAAGTATGAGTCTTTCAAGATGAGCTAAATCAAACAAAATTTTAATTCAATAGGTGTCTTGTTTTTTGCCAGAAAATCCAGACATACGGTAACTATACTATTAATGCAATACCAAGCGGTCAATTCTTAAGAGTAAACAATCATTTGTTTTTCAGAAGATTTCCAAAAAACAAATGCAAATAAAAAATATTTTGGGCACCTGAAGAAACGCTCGAATCGTTCAAATTGCTAGTTTTGGAGTTCAGAGTAAAAAAGTGTTTCGAAAAAATTGATCAGGTTCATTCAAAAGTGTATTGATCTTCATGGTGAATATTGTGAAAAGCAATAAACTTATAAGTGATCAATTATTTCCTATTTTTTTGGTAACTATATCCGAAATATAAAGGTAAGCCTTCGTGTACCTAAAATATTTATACCTTTTTTTAAATTTCAATAATAATATTACTTTACCAAATCTGCCCAGTCTATAATTGATCGTAACCAATACAACATTTTCGGGCATGAAAAATTGTGGACCATAAATCTCGTAACTTCCGGACCCTTCAAAGTATGCTCCTCCATGGATATAGACCATCACTGGTAGATTTTCTCTATCAGAAACTAGCTGAAATGGAAAAAAAAAGGTTTTACTTAGGGAGGTTAAAATTTTTAGCTTAATTTTACCTGTGGTGTATAAACGTTTAGATAAAGACAATCCTCTTGTCCAACGATCCTATTAAACTCAAATTGTGGACAAACTGGAGCAGGCTTTGTTGCGTTTAGTATATCATCTCTGGGTTCTTCAGGTTCGGGTGCCTAAAATAATTCAATATTAATAAACAAGATATTGAACATTTTTAAGAGAGAATAAACTGATATTTAAATATACATTTATATTAAAAGAAGTAAAATATAAGAGAGAAGCAAAACAATTTCTTGGTTTAATTGTTGCTCATTATGAATATTTACATATTTAATAAGTAAGTAGTGGACGTTAAATGGTTATAATCGCTACTTATTCAATTAATTGTTGCTTCTACTTTTACATAGTGATTACTTGATCCTAATTTATTGTAATTATACGTAATACGGGACTTGTATTCGTAATAATTACTTGATTGTTATTTTGCATTACTTAGCAATTGAAACATAAACTTTTAACCTCGATTCTATAATTAATGTTATCTTTGTATTTTCTATCGGTATGTTATGGCACTTAAAAAAAAGCAGTAATAGTAAATATTTACAATATTTATCAATGTTTTTTAAGTTTATTGAAATGTAAGTACATAGGTACTATGTACACTAAAAAAAGAAAAATGTATAGTGATGAAAGTGTTTATTTTATGTTTGCTTGCAATGGTTGTTTTTTATATTTTGGAAATTGAAAAACAAAAAAATTATCATCTCACACAGATTTTTTGTTTATTAACATATTCTTCAAGAAGATCATTACAGTTCTGCATAGGTATGAACCTATTGTCTAAGTATTTTTTTCACTTCAGTTGAAGTACCTCGAAAACATGCATTTTGTTCGTATCAACTTCTTCTTTAGGTGTCGGAAAACGACCTCGTAATAAATTTTTGATTTGCGAGAGTGAAAGGAAGTCGCTCTGTGCCAAATCAGGGCCGTACGGTGGATGACCGATCAATTTTTCATTTTTCAAAAAGTTGTGTTTAATAATTACAATTTACAATAATCTTCACGTAACTTAAAAATATATATTATATTTTGATACCAGGAATCTGAGCTGATGTGTGGAGAATAATGGGTCTTCAACGGTTGGTTTCACTTATTTCTCTGAAAACTTCTGATAAACAAATGATTGTGTACCATTCAGAATTGACGTTTTTTTTAAAGAAAAAGTGATCCCGAATAAGAACAGTCATGTTTTTAATACACTTTATATTTTTGCGCATATTATTATTATTAAAACTATTATTTTATTATTTTAATAAACTGTGATTTAATTAGTACAAATAAAAACTTATCAAATGATGCGGACGTAAGCACCTGTGATTTCTCAAGAAAACGGTAAAACTTTGGGTAATATGCTTATAAAAATAGCAAGCATGATCATAAGAAGTCTAAAAAGAAATTACAATGAACTTGAGGCAACTCCAAATCCTCAACCTCAAAAATATTGATGAGCTCATTTTAAGAGAAAGTTGGAATAATACAACGATACAAAATTTCTTCATAAATGGTTATAAAGCATACTATAATAACTCAAATATAAATAAAAATGATGGAGTAGTAATCTACATAAAAAGACGAATTTAAAGTATAAAGCATAACGATAACCACTCGAAAAAAACAAACATAGCAGTCACCGAAATTAACATAAAACAAACTAAACTCATTCAAATCCTGGCTATGTACAGATCATCATTGATAAGCACTATATCTTACCTGGATGACCTAGAAAAATACCTCATCCAACATCGTAAATATGAATATTACCAGGAGACATTAACACTGACCTTTGTGATAAAATAATGAATACACATCCTTATATGAGATAATTATGGCAAACCAAGGATACACATCAGCAATAAGTAAACCAACAAAGATACCTGACAAAAACAACAACTTCTACATTGACCACATTTTTGTAAAAATGCTCAATTCTATTTGTCTACAAAAAGAATCCAATAATCGTAAAAACGTCAATAACTGACCATTACATGAGGTTTATAGTATTACCAGGAAAAAGTGTAATAAATAACAAAAGTAAGGAAAGTAACAAATCATCGTAATTTTAAAAATTACTAAAGAAACAGAATTGGCTGCATGTAATAAATGATGACGATCCTGAGTCAGCCACAGAAAAATTTATTTACACATATCAAGAGTTGCAACATATAAGCACCTCATGCAAAAAACAAAATAATGACAGTCATATAAACCCATGGATGGTGGAGAACATTATAGCCCAAATTAAAAACAACTCAAAAAAGAAGCTTCGAAACCAAATGCTACAGAGGAATCAAAACAAATTTACAAATCAGTAAGAAATAAGTTCAACAATTTAATCAAAAACACTAAGGATAGCTACTATAATACAAAAATTATACAGGCTGAAAATAACTTAAGGAATTTATTTAAAATAATTAAAGAAGCAGAAAATGAACAGACCAACAGAGCATAAAAACTGTTATCACAAGCATAAAAAAATGTTGATACAAGTGAACATAAAATACTAGAACTAGGCCATAAATAAAACTGTTAACGGTGGAGGCTACGACTTCGTTATACATTATTCTTCACAAATAAAAAACTTTTTAATTTTAACTTTGTTTGTATAACACTGACTTTATTAAGGGACTATAGTTTCGAAAGTTTTAACTTGTCATTATTAAACTAGAAGTCTAGTCTAGAAGTCTAGTCTAGTTTGATAATGACAAGTTATAATTGTCGAAACTATAATCATTTAATAAAGTCTGTTATACAAACAAAGTTAAAAAGTTTTTTAATTGTGTAGATAATAAATATTTTGTCATGAACAATGCCAGCATACTCAGTAAAAAAAATATTTCTGAACCCAGTAAGAAAAAAATAATTAATAAAAACAATAAATAAACTCGGCAACTGGAATAGACAACATCGAAGTGAAACACATAGAAATATTCCATGGATATTTAATTTAACCGTTACTTCACATCATCAACACAATATTTAAAACCGGAATTATACCAGCACAATTCAAAACTTCACTAATCATCCCCATACAAAAAGCTGGACCTACAAACGAAATTAGCAATTACAGACCAATAAGCTTAATTAGCAACATAGCAAAAATCTTTGAAAAATGAATAGCAACTAGAATCCAGTCACATCTACTGAAACATAAAATATTGACTCACAACCAATTAGGATTAAAAAAAAACAAATCAACACCGGATGCTATGCACACTCGTACAGACCAAATTATCCCTCAACTATAAAACCACCACAAGACAATAGCAGTATTTCTTGATCTTGCTCGTGCTTTTGATACAGTTTTCCATACTACTCTTCTAGAAATCCTTCAAGAAATGAGAATCAGTGGGAGGCCCCTGATTCTGATAAAAAACAACCTCATAAATTGTAAACAATTTTTAAAATTTATCGAACGTATTAGTGAGCTAGAAACCATAAAAAAGTACGTACCCCAAGGAACAATACTAGGACCAATATAAACGCTTTTACAAATACTCAGAATATGAAGAAATAATCTCATATGCTTATGACACTGCCAGTGTATTCCATGGTAAAACATGAAATGAAGTAAGATATAGAGTTTGTGCAGGCATGAACAATATTAAAGCAATACTTGACAAATTGAAACTGTCACTAAATATTGACAAAACAAAATACATCCCATTTACACCAACAAACAGAAACATACCAAACTATACAGAAATAAAAATAAAGGACACATTGATAATTAAGGAAACACCACATATAAAGTACCTGGACATATTTATAGACAAACACCTAAAATGGGATCTTTGTAAGCAAACAATATAGTGAAGAAATTAAGAATTAAATTTTACAATTTACGAGATAAGGTTATACAGAAGGTGGTCAAAACACTACAAAATGTTTGTAGAGCCTATAATAACATATGGCATCAGCATTTGGGGCACTTGCTACAATAATGCAATGAAAAATTTTAATGTACTGCAAAATTACATACTAAGGGTTATAGATAGAAGAGATAAAGTATACCCAATAGACATTACAAGTAAATTAACCTTCTTAATTATTATAAAATTCAATAATAATAAATGATACAATAAATCAAAACAACATCTAATACGTTTTAAACAATTTCCTTCGCAAAATCCTAATACAAGCAAGAAAATCTGCTTGCTCCAAATTTGAATATTTATGAACTATAACAAAGTTAACAATACATTATTTAAAGACACCGCAGTGCAGGGACGCTAAGCGACACCACCTCGTGAGGATAAAAAAAAAAAGTAACAGCCTCTTCAATCCAATATAAAAACTAAAATATTGACTGCCAACTAATATGGATTTCAAAAAAACAAATCAACACTGGATGCTATGCACACACCTACAGACATAATTACCACTCAACTAAAAAAAAACATCATAAGACAATAGTAGTATTCTCTTCCAGAAATTCTTCAAGAAATGAGAATCAGGGGCCTCCCACTAACTCTGATAAAAAACAACCTCATAGATCATAAATTAAATGAACGTATTAGTGAGCTAGAAACCACAAAAATGTACGTACCCCAAGGAACAATACTAGGGACAATATTTTTCCTGACCTATATAAACGCTTTCACAAAAACTCAGAATCAGGAGAAATAATCTCAGATGCTGATGACACTGCCATTTTATTCCTTGGCAAAACCTGGAGTAAAGTAAAAGATAGAGTTTGTGTAGGCATGGACAATATAAAAGCAATACTTGATAAATTGAAACTGTCACTAAATATTGACAAAACAAAATACATCCCATTTACACCAACAAACAGAAACATACCAAACTATACAGAAATAAAAATAAAGAACACATTGATAATTAAGGAAACACCACATATAAAGTACCTGGACATATTTATAGACAAACACCTAAAATGGGATCTTTGTAAGCAAACAATATAGTGAAGAAATTAAGAATTAAATTTTACAATTTACGAGATAAGGTTTCACAGAAGGTGGTCAAAACACTACAAAATTTTTGTAGAGCCTATAATAACATATGGCATCAGCATTTGGGGCACTTGCTACAATAATGCAATGAAAAATTTAAATGTACTGCAAAATTACATACTAAGGGTTATAGATAGAAGAGATAAAGTATACCCAATAGACATTACAAGTAAATTAACTTTCCTAATTATTATAAAATTCAATAATAATAATAAATGATACAATAAATCAAAACAACATCTAATACGTTTTAAACAATTTCCTTCGCAAAATCCTAATACAAGCAAGAAAATCTGCTTGCTCCAAATTTGAATATTTATGAACTATAACAAAGTTAACAATACATTATTTAAAGACACTCGGTAATTATTATTATACATAATTTACATTTTTTAAACAAAGGCGGCTACAAAAAACATATAATTTCGATTTGATAAAAAGCTAGATTTTGTTTTTACTAGATAAAAAAATATATTTTATTTTTTTGTGCAAAAACCGTACAAGATATCAAAATTTATTAGGAGACAAAAAAGTTTCTAAGATCAAGTAGTGTTTTTCTAGTTTTTATTGGATGTACCAATAAACAATATTTTAGTTTTTAAGTGGTGGTACTACTTTTTCTATACTTCCTGTCAATCACTAATGTCCATAATAACTTAAATGTAATGTATTATATTATAGTAGTTATTAATAATAAATTTCATTTAAATCAAATATTCAATTGTTATAATATAAACATAAGAAATACAATTTTTTGAAACTGAAGACAAATTTCGGTTTAACCGTAAATTTTTGGATATAGATATGTTGGGTTAAATAATCATATTTTGACCCCAAGAGCCTATGGTCTAGCCATTTCCCCACATTAACGGGACACCCTGTATTTTGCATTTACTGGTGGTAGGTCACCTCCAAATAATTTTTTGTGAATTATCCCAGTTTGCATTTCTTTAATAGTTTATTAATAATGTTTCTGTTGCATCCATTATTTAAGTTAATTATTGTCTATTTCAGGTTTTGATAGAAGTATTTGAAAGAAAAGTTAAATGTTACACACAAAAAAATAGCTTTGATAGTTGTAACATGGCGTAATACTACCTTAGGAATTAGTTGTGGTATATTTTTAGTAAGGCATTTAATATGTACGAAACATTACGTATTTTTAAATTAATAGATATTTAAAATATTTCCATAAAGTTGCCATCTATTGTCTAAGCATTGTACTAGAACCGGTTTAAGTGGATTTATTGCGTCCTTTTTGCCTGAAATCAAACGAGAAAAGATTTTTTGGTCCTGGACTAGTCACAACATCGATTGCGGAGGTGATCTTTTAGTTGACAGTAGTCCGACATTACCCTACCATGCAGGATTTCTTTTCCTCTAATAAAAAACATCTCTCTGTTAAAGTCTAAAACCAGCATAAAGAATCGGTGTCGTTGCTTCTTCAAGGAGAACGTCATGAAGATCGATCGGATACTCCCAAAACATAGTTTTATTTCATTGAGATCCGACTAGCAAAAACCTTTTTTTCCTGGACTATTTACATGAGCGATCGCGAAGGAGTGGTTTTAGTAGCTGGGAGTCCGACCCTATTACCCTATTATAAGGGTGTCTATAATAGATTTCCTCTCCTATTATTTGTCTCCAACTGGGCTATACTGATGATGTTCCAAATAGATCGAAACCAGTCCGTGGTTGTTGTAGAGAGGAAACAATAATAAAGAAAACTTTACTTTAAAATATGTTATTAATTTACAACAATGATTAAAATCTACTAAAAAGGAAGAAAAATAAGCATACAGTTGCCTTGTTTATTAAAGTAACCAGGAGAAGAAGATAAAAATAAATTTTTGTTTGCAATTAAATCAATCAAAAAATTATAATACAACTAAAAACATATAAACCAGTAGGTCTATATAAATATATATGTTAAGATAATCAAGCAACAATCTAATTTAACCACATCGGGGCGAATAGAAAATGATTGGTTGGCCGTATCTTCTATTGTGCAGTATTTGTCTTTGTCTGAGAAGGATTTTCCCTCAGAAATAGGATTAAAAACATCACGTCTTGGCAAATTAATGGATAAAAAACATCGTCCCATTCGAACCACATTACTTTCGGAAAATGCATGCGTCCAGGTAATAAAAAGAGTACCGTTTAAAACAATTGCTGATAGATCGGTATCAATTGCCTTTGAACGCATCTCACGTCAAGTAACATATTTCAACTTAAAGCGAACTGATAATCGTTCTGCAAAAGGAGTAACGAATCAAAAAATTAGATATTTCCAAAACCATCCTAAAATTATTACTTTAAACCGATAAATCCCATCGGTGTATTTTTTAATTGTTACCATCAAAATGCATACACTGTTTCCTTCACATAGCCCCAAAGAAAAAATTCCATTAGTGTTAGAAGGAACGATTTTGGAGGCCAATGTTGATCACCGAATTGATAAATGACTCGGCCTGAAAACTTGGTTTGCAGTAACACCATTGTTTCACGTGCAGTGTGGCAGGTCGCACCGCCTTGTTGAAAAAAAGTGCTTGACATCAATTATATTAAATTCGGGCCACAAAAACTTTAACATTTGGGGTATTTCCAGCAGCACTTTCAAAGAAATATAGTATTGAGCTCTTTGTTTTTATTATTTACATTCCCCGAACATTGTAGGAATCTTGAATCTTTTCTAGATCTCATTTGTATTTTATGCAGTGATGCGGATAATGTTCTTATTATGGGAGATTTTAATATTCCAAGTTACATTCACGATTTTAATAACTTAAACAACAGTTTGTGCAGTAAAATTCAAAATTTCTCTGCTTATCTCATTCTAAAACGGTATAAGTTCATGACAAATTGCCAGAACAAAGTTCTCGGTCTAATTTTTACTAATTTAAACTGTCACTCTATTCGTGAGAAGAACATATTTATTAAAGAAGATTTTGAATTGATGAGGCTGATATAATACTATCATGCAACTATTAAATAAAAACTTTTTTTTAATAAAAGAAGATTTATATTATCCCATTCTATTAGTCAATGTAAATATTTCGGCTACTAAACCCATGAAATTCGAACCTAACGATTGCAATGTATGAAACTATAATTTTAGAAAATTTGGTTTCGTTCGTCTTTATGCAGAGCTTTCTTCGAGTAATTGCGACCCAATCAATAATAGTAGCAATACGGACGAAGCAATTGATACTTTTTATATACGTGTCTAGATAAATATGTACCTTTACGCAAAGCTTCTATGAAACAATTTCCTAGCTGGTTTACATCAAAAATCATAATTTGTACTAAAATCAAAAATAAAGAATTTTAATCGTAATAAAAGTGAAGAGGCTTACAACCACTTTAAAACAACTCGAATCCATCGTAAACATCTAATGTCAACAGTGTATAAGAACTATTTAGATTTAGTTTCTTTCAATGTTTCTACATATACTAAATAATTTTGGTCATTTATTAACAACATAAAGAAAACAACCAGAATTCTCCGTGTTATGCACTTCAATGGATTAGAACTGACCTCTCCAGAATAAATTATCAACGCATTTGCTGAATAAAGAGAGTCATAATAAATGAAAATAAATTACAGTTTATTTCTTACTTCACTTGTTTATTAAGTGTTAGATGTGCATTTAATTAACTGTTTTGTTATCACCTTGTAAACGATCGTCTTCAACTTATTCCCTCCTTTGCTTGAAGAGGTTGTGCCGCTTGTATACCATGTTTTTTTCTGGACAAGAAAACATATAATATCTCTTCAAATATGGTTTGAACACTTTTTCTTTGCTTAGTAAGGAATTTTATAACGGCGCAGACTTTATTTTCTTAATACTTCTCACAATTACTTCCGGATAGAGGTGCTTAATCGACGATAGTTCAAAGACTACTTACCTCGTTTAGATAATACTCGGTAAATATACTAATGATAAGTCACTGAATACCTTAGAACCTGCGCGACATGTTTTGATACCGATACAGGTGGTTCTCTACTTTTAGCTATTCAGGGCTACGAGTGAATTGGATAAATAAAAAGTGCATACGGGTTAGACATATCGCAGCATTTAAGTACTTGCCAGATTTAAAAGAGTCCAGTGGTATACAAAAAAGATAACTGTTTTAAATGTTAAGTAAGAAGATCATTCGGCTACGATGTCTACTCCCACTTTGTATCCGTTTCATAACTATATTTGTATATACAGCAACAATCTTTGTATCTACAAATTATTTTCTATAATTTCACCCCTAGACATTTCTCTTAAAGTTTGTCAAATAACAACAAGTTAAATCATATATTTGTGGTATGGTATAACCTGGCTTTATTTCCAAGAAATGGAAATCAGATCTTTTATGAACTTGCTCATTCGAAGAAGAGACAGTCGATCTCCTAAAGCATACTTTTTATTTGTCTTTGCCTTATTAAATTTTCCAAGGTTAATATGTAAATCAAATACGTCTACATGTGTAGTGGTAATCCAGTATTATATGTCTACATAATCTTTACAATCTATAGAGAATTTGTAGCCATGAATTAGAAGTAGCGAAATATTTTACTCATTCGTAGACAGACCTAGTCTTAGCTAGTACTTGGCATAGCTGCAGCAAAACCTTGCTCGTACCTCAATTATTATTAGTAAGATTTATATAATAATATTAAGTGCCTCCTTGTATCTTGAAGAAGGTTCATTTTTGTGGATACTGACTGATACAAACCTGTTAAATATTAATCTTAGAACAAAAATCGACATAGCTAATAATACAAGCATGCATGTTCTTCTCCTCAGACCACATAAACACGTGCCATTTTGTCTTTAAAATTCAAAAATCACTAAAAGCACATGAACTGTGGTTTTAAATGGTGTTATCAATGCTCCTCTAGAATTATTTATAAATTGATGAGTTGGTATCACCGATTACATAGAAATATAATATTGAAAAATGGTGATGTGGCCATCATAGTAGTTTCCCTATATTTTTCTCGAAAACTATGAGGTTTACGCAAAAAAGTTATTCTTAATAATTTGTCCAGTTTTAAATTCTCTACAATTATTTGTTATAGAAATTTCATGTAAATCCTATAGTTTATTAGCAATTGGCAAAAAATGTTAAAATTTTCAATTTTTATTTTTTTTCTCAAAAGTTAAAAATTTTATGTAAAACATATTTGAATAAAACTTGTTTAGTTTTTTATTCCTTTTAACTTTTGTTTAAAAGGTTTTTTAAAATTTTTCATATTTAGAAAAATATCACCGAAAAACCAAAAAACGCCTCGAGTAAACATCCACTTCCGGTTTATGAATATTTACCAAAAGCTTTTCAGCTCCAGTTTTTAACGATAAAACCTTATGTTTAAAGTTTCATCTTGATCGGATCATTCGTTTTTGAGATACAGCGCCCACAGACATTTTCTCGCACAAAAACAATACTTCCCCTATATATACTATATAGGGAAAGTAATAAGTAAAAAGTTACACTAACTGCAAAACCCTTTAATACAAGGTTTATTGGTAAAGTTTAACAGATAGCGAAAGGTAGTGGGGTTTGTCAACTAATAGATCACATGCGCATCAATTCGCTTCGAAGACGTTGGAGTGCATACTGATCTGTAGATGAGAAAATTGTGTGCTAATCTTGTTTCTAAAATAGTGACAAATGAACAGCAGCTTGTTATTTGGAAAAATTCGGGTGTATCCCAAGATGTACTACCTTAGATTCACTGACGATCTCAAAATATATTCACCGATTTTTGATACATCGTCTTGCATCTCTCTATAGAGACCACTTAATACAGTATCATACTAGTGTCGTATCAATAAATTACTTCTTAATTTGTGTAAATGCAAGATAGTACCTTCTTACGGAAAATTAATATGCATTATTAGAATTTATTTACAAATCAAACGGCTTTGATTTCTCTACATGTCTCATTTGTGCGACTAATTCTTAGATATAGGGCCATTGTTTGTGATCCATTTTACCAAAATCAAATTCAGTCAGTAAAAAACATCCAGCGGAAAAATCAAGTCTGGTCTAGGAAGTTTGGAATATATCCACCTCAGGGGTTTTACCCATGAGGTAGTTCTGGGTGAATTTAATGGTGTGCCACTTGCCACACGCAGACACATCGAGGGGTAAATACTTCTATTTAAAATCATTCACAACTTAATTGATTGTCCAGAACCGTTAGTTAATTTAAACTTTCATGCTCGTAGGTTAGAAATTCTATTTGTTAATATTCTCCACGAGCAAATTACATTTCTCCTATAAAGAGAATATGCGAATTTCATATAGAAATTGCAACTAATTTTGACATATTTAACTGAACCTTGAGCCAATTTAAAATAATTTTGAATAATCTTTAATTTAAGGATTGTAGCGACCGTTACTACGTGGTAATTCATGATAAACACTTAACTAACGCACTTACTATGTTTTAACTACGTGGTAATTCATGATAAACACTTAACTAACGCACTTACTATGTTTTAACTACTAAAAAATTATGTAATATATATACATATATTACAAAAACACACGACTTAAGTTTCGACGGTTTAATGTCATTATCAAGTGAAGCAAATTAATGAAGGAGTTCTATTTATACTAATGTGTAGAGGGTTGGGGGGTAATTATTGTCGGGTAGGTAAAATAAAGGGGATTACGCATCGTTAACGGATTATAGATTTTTGAATAGTGGCGTGTACATTAAATCTGTTTGCTCGTTAAGCAGATTAACGTGAGGATTATTACTTTCTTTGAAAATTTCGGCAGAGTCGAGGAGATTAAGCTTTGTACCTTTGGTACAGTGATGTAAAATTTTTAGAGGTTGGATTTTGGGAAATTCATGTTTACATTCTAAAAAATGGTTTGAAAAAGTACTACTGTTTTGATTTAACCTATACGCCCTGAAATGTTCAGAAAATCTGGTTTCGAAACTGCGAAATATAAGTAGAGTTGAATTCGGGACAGAAAAAAAACTACATCTAGCGTTTTTAAAAATACTTTTGAAAACATAAAAAGAAGAAGCAGAGTTTAGAGGAAACTTTTTTAGATAAGTAAAGCAACCAAAATCACAAACAGTGTAAACTACAATTCACCATTCCACCTTCTCATACCCACAGATACCTTTTTTGTTGTTTTTTATAGGAACGTAATGGAAGCACACGACCAACGGTGCCCTCCTGAAAAGAAGACACCAGCGGAACTGTCACAATACCTCACTGGTGCCCTCTAGCCGTTAATCCGTCAACCCTTTATTGAAAACATACATGCATTGCATTATTTTATATAACTAACTTTTAAAAATCAACGTATTTCAACAAAAACCGCTGCCAAGATTTACAAATCGATTTGCCAGTCCCTCTCTTACCCAATGCTGTCATTCCACTCTTTATAATAGGTGGCAGAAAGATCCGCACTCCGAACCATTACCAAAATTAGACATCCAAAGAATATTTTTCATAACCATCCAAGGAACTACTCAATGAATCTACCCAAATACTTCCCATTACTTAACATGCATTAGCCATAAGTCCAAAATTTGCTTCTAAATCTTTCAACCTAACCCTTTCAGATAAATACTGTATTCGCCGTAATCCCAATATCCCCTCAAACACTCTTCATTATTTTGTTTCTTAAATGACTTTCTCATTTATCACTTAGTGAAATATTTAAAACTATTATTGAGGAAGGTTTAAATTAAATTACACTTGGTTTGTTTCATAATTTTTATCTCTTAATGCCTTAAAAAGCGAAACTAGTCGAGCAACTAGAGAAAAATTGTATAACAAACCAAGTATAACTTAATTTAAACTTTCATCAATAATACTGTTCATCAATTCAATAGATCGCATTATCCAGACAGTTAACTAGCTTTATTTTTATTTTTTGATAATATTTTTCATTTAAGACAAGGTAGAAAGATCTACGATCGATAGTACAAAGAGTAACGTACTAAAACAAAACACGCTAAATTTATTTGTTAATGGGAGAGGGTGAATTTTAGAAAAACAAAGTAGATGAGACACCGGAAGGGATGGAAGGATAAAAGAGCTGGAATTGAAGGGAAAGGTGATAGAGAGGGCGAAAGCGTTCAAATGTTTGGGGTTTATTTTTAAGAGTATGGAAGGAGGAGCAAGCTAAGTGGGTACAAGGAAAGGCGAGGAAAGCGTAGGGATGGTTAGGGAAAGATGGGGAAGGTGGATGGATAGTAATGTGAAAGTTTTGTGTGATATTTGGGATGCGTGGGTGAAACCGATTTTCATGTATGGGACGGAGGTATGGGGTGTCAGGACATATAAAAGGGTGGATAGAGAGCAGAGGTGTTACCTAAAATAGAAGTTAGGGGTAAAGAGAACGACGCCCGAATACATACTGCTCCAGGAAACGAATAAAACGAATAGGGAGAGTATCTGGAGTGAAACCATAAGGGATTAGATGAGGGGAGATTGATGAAAGAGGCATGGAGGTAGATTGAGAGTGGAAATAAGGAGAATGTATGAGAGGCTGGGTCTGGCTGGAGCAAGGAGTGAATATGGCGGAATGGGTGCATGAAAAGGCGAAAGAGGTGGAAAGGCAGAAGACACAAGTGTGTATGGAGAAGAGTGCATAGAATGAGGAATGTGGGAGTGGCAGGTATATGGGAGGAGGCCAAGGTACCTTGGCGAGGTCGAGATGCGAAACGGAGGAGAGAGGGATGAAGAAATGGATGGGCGAGGGATACGGGAAAAACGTGCTGTGTGAGAAAGTAAAGGATACGTGGCACCATCTGGCAAAGAAATGTAATAGAGTAATGGAGAGTTAGGTAGATGGATGTAGAATTGTGAAAGAATGGATGAAAGAAAATGGGGCCAGAGTAAAGATTCTGAAGAGATTGGGACGGGAAAGACGAAGGAAGAAGAAAGAAGGAGACTAGGAGAGAGTTCTTGTGTAGGAAAGAGTTATGATTGTTTTGTATATTGTGATTTAATAGAATGAAGACTTACTGAGAATTCGTTGTATACAACTCGTTTTTTTTGTTGTTTAAATGATCTTCGGTTATAATACATTTTTACATCAAATATATGACTTTTAAAAATCATCTTATTTTTTTCTCAAGAATTTTTTAGTCTTCATCATTTAGGATGGAGTATAAAACAAAGGTTTGTTTTCAGCAGCTCAATGATTCTAATTCTTCATGAGAACTGCGTAATAATTGTGGAAAATCATACATACAATATAATTCACAAATCAATATGGTTCAGATAACTTAAGATCTTCTAGAATCTATGTTTGTTTTACGTTGGTTACTATTTTGTTGTTCTCTAGTTGAGGCTCACGATTTTTTTACTTCTAGCTTATCTGGTGATGAATATGAATTAATGATCTTTAAACAAACAAAATAGGATAAAGATATGGTCGGTTATTGATTTTATTTTTTGTTTTTGGTATTAGTTTATAATTTTTGTCTTCAAGTAATCCACATTAAACGTAAGAATTATTATTGTCATTAATACCATCTTTAAAGTTTGTCATGCTGACATTAATTGTCAAATGTTTTCACAGAAGATTGGATAAATTAACCGTTATAAAACAAAATATAATTGATTCCGGATGTAGATGATGCCAGCTTCTTACATGACGGCACAAGAAAGGTTTGAGTGGAAGAACGTATTTTAATATGAACTACGCCCGTGCTTCTTTTGTCCAAAATTTTATGTATGTTGTTTGTGATTTATTTGTTTTTAAATGTATTTTTTAAGAAACATGCTCAAAGAATAAATAAATATAATCAAATAACATAAAAATTACATTACAAAATATGAAAACATACTCAAAGTTTTATTTATGCTCATTTCTTCTATATCTTCTAGACAAACCTTTAAATGGAAATAATCAATTCTGCTTCAAAATACTTCAGCAGCATTTAATGATTGAATAAAGTTTTGTAATAGACATATTTTTATGACAAATGACATTTTAAGAGTGCTTAAATATCTATATTTTATCCAGACATTCGTAGAAAAAGTACTAATATAGAAAAGATTTTCGTGTTAGAATTCATAGTGACAGTTTATTTACAATTACTGCCTAAAGCGAATTGTTTAAATTATTATTTATTATTAGATTTTATGTGTAAACAGTTACAAATTTGATCCAAACAAAATCACAAATTGTAGAAAATAGCACTAAAAATATTAAAAACTTGCCTTAAACCTAAGTTTTCCTACAGGCGGCTTAGCAAACGGTATGGATTGAAAACTATAAAAGATACCTCCATTCTTATCTTTAAGCTCCACACCTCTAACATCGCCAGAATGAGTGGATACGATCACATAATTTTCACCAATGCACAAATTTAGCACGTTCACTAATACTATGAATATAAAAATACATTTATAAGACCCAAAAATATGTATTGGCCCCATAGCGGTTAAACTGACATTCGCAATTTAAATAATTCAATATCATGTTTGAACTTTGGTAATCAGATACTTGTGATGCCGTAATTATGTTATTTTTGAGGTTGTGAACTTTAGTATCTAGTTAACTGATATGTTGTTTGTTAGGTGTGTCTGGAATTTATTTATATCGAATTTGATAACACAATAAGAAAATTTAAAATAATTAAAATATTGAGAGATTTAATTTTGTTAGACAATATTAGGAAATTATAAACATAAGGGATAGTTATTTTATTGAAATTAGAAATATATTTTTTTTTTTTTGGCAATTAAGTAAAGCACAATACATACGAGGTAAGGTAATAAAATAAATATAAATATTAATTGTATGAAATTTAAATATTTGTTTGTTTTATTTTCCCTGTGAAGATAATAAGGTAATCAATTAACTATTATTAAAGTAATATTTCTTCAAGCGATAAATGACAAACATGGTAGTTTAAATTATGGACAGTTTAAAATTGCTTTCACTTTATTAAAACTTGCCTTAAATCTAAGTTTTCCAATTGGTGGCTTAGTGAAAGGTATTGACTGAAAACTATAAAATATACCCCCATTTCTGTCCTTAAACTCAACACTTCAAACATCACCAGAATAAGTTGGCACAACGAAATATTTTTCACCAGAGCGCAAATATATAAAAATATTAAATACTATTATTGAAGACAATTCAAAAGTAATTTTATAATGATACGAAGCGCGTATTGATGCCATAACGATCATAAATAGATTTCCAAAATGAATACGATTCTTGATCAGGTTTGAACTTCGGGATCAAGTTAACCCCTTCAATGCTCAGGTAATCCTGCTCATCAAGTGTATACGGTTTCCATTGAACCCTGTCATCTGGTTTACCATTTTTGGCGAAGCTGGTTATCAGATTTACATAGTTTGTTATGGAAATATCCTCAGGACTGCCTGGCTTTATTACTGGGGTGTATATATTCTTAAAAGCGTATCCTAAATCGTCAATGTGCGCTGCACCTAAAAATTATTAAGGTTACTATTTTATAAATATACTATAATTTCAAAATATTGTACCTGGTACATTCGCTGTAGCATTGGTTAACCTCTTGAAATAATTCAACTCAGTATCAGCGCTGAATACGTACATATAAATCGGCGCTAACGTTTGCGTAATGGCTTGCCTTCTTAGTACCTCTTCGATACCAGCAATGAACACGGCATCAGTTACTAATTTAGTAGATTGATCCAAATTATTTATATTAGGCTCCTCGTTTCCGAAATAAAATTCCTTCATTTCCCTCTTCAAATCTTCTCTTTGTGATGCTGTGAGTTTTAAATTGTAGGGTATGAAATTACCAATATCATCAACGATAAAAGGCTGACCGGTAAACAGCCTTGTTACAATTTGAGCAAACAGTCCATCTTTATTGGTGTAGCCTAACATAAATGGGACTTGACTATAGTTGCCTGTTTGGAGAGGGATTGATGCGTCTTCAGGTATGAAGGCGTTTGGATAATGGTATTCGACGTTTGGGCTTGTTTCAACTGGCTGACTAATTGGTACAAGCTAAAATAAAATTGAAATAAAATATTTCATATTGACTGAAAAACTCGATTACCATAATAGGCAAGTAGTTTCAATAAATTATCTCGTTTAATAATTGTTCATAATAAAAACAACAAATATCTTCTTGAATCTTAAATTCACTTTTACATTTCGATATTAAGAATAAATAAAACCTTTTACTTATTTATACCATTTTAAATTTAAAGTGGTATAAAAAAGTAAAAGTGTTTTTTTTTATTCTTAACAAATAAATTGATGTATATTTTGAAACTAAATATATTATTTGTTTCCTCAAAATTGATTACCTTTATCTATTGAAGTTCATCATTAAATTGACGTTTGCTAATGTATAAATAATATAAAGTAAGTAATTATATCATTAAATCAAATACTTACAATATTATGATTGGCTTGTGCTCTAATAATATCACTAACAGGTAGACTTCTAAGACGCTGAAGAATTTTCTTACGGTCGGTGCTATTAATTCCCAAACGCTGAGCAATGCTTTCCATACTGTTGACAACCCCTCTACCATATTGGCTTCCAATTACTCCACTCATAGATATAACTTTATGAAAGAGTCCTTCAGATATGTGCGTCAACATATGCGCATGAGCCGTTGCACCTCCAGCACTTTGTCCCATCAACGTTACATTATCAGGATCTCCGCCAAATTTTGCAATATTCTTTCTGACCCACTTAAGAGCCATTGTTTGGTCTTTAAGGGCAACATTGCCGGGTATTTTTAAACTCGGGTCTTGTGAGTTTAAAAATCCCAGAAAACCTAACCTATAGTTGATGGTGACCAAGACCACACCAGCCGACATTAAAAAATCGGGACCGTAAAACTGCGTCGAACCAGAGCCTTCAATCAAAGAGCCGCCGTGTATGAAAATAATCACTGGTTTTAAGCGTGAAAACTGAAATATGTGTAGAGATTAATATAGGTTATTAGTTTAATTGATTTATGATCTTACGCAAGGGGTGTGGACGTTTAAATATAAGCAGTCTTCCTGTCCAATTATTTGCCCGTTTGAGGATTGCGGGCAACTTGGAAGGTCGGTTGTTGCATTTAGAATACCTTTCCATCGTTTTGGCGGTAAAGGATCCTAAAAATAGAAAGGAAAAATAGAAAGGAAATATTAGATGGTGGTTATATTATGTTCATATTTACGCTGCCCGAAGTAGAAAAGTGTTTTGGGAATATAGGAAAATATGTCAAAAATAGTCTAAAAGAAAATTATTTTCTTGCAATATAATCTTAAGATTTGGGTAAAATAATTTAAACAATAGGATTTTCGGATATTATATTATGAAATGTTTACGTTCATTAAATTTTCCTTTTAGAATTAAAGTCGATTTTTGTCTGCATTTTTCTGTGTTTTGTTGTTGACTCTTGCTGATCTTAATTTGATTTTTCTATCTTTTGAAAAAGGCTCAATTTTGAATTCTTTCCAATTACTTGTTATATACATTTCATCTAACTCCTATAGCTTTTTAGCAATAACAAACAAAAATGTCAAAATTATTAAGTAAAGCACTTTATTAAAAATATATTTTAATGTACGGTGGATGGGTAGCTCAGTAACACATAAGCGAGGGTTTTAATTAAAAGTGGTAAAACCTAAATAAATATAACATTATTACAAAATTTAATAGATTTATTCAAACAAATTTTTCAAATAATTTTTGATGATGTTTTACTGATTGAAGGGTAGGATAGAGGCCACCCGCCCACCCTACATATACATATTAACTTTAATTACTGAGGCGATCAGTTGGCGGTATGCAATTATTTACTTATATACTTTATTATAATTGAATAAAAGAAAATTGACAAAGTAAAATTTTTCAGCGAAATATTTTGGAAAGTTTTAGGATTTATAAATATTCAATTAGAAAACCCTAGAACTTTTGAAAAAACTAATCATAATTTGAAACGGAAATTGGAGAGTGTAAATAATTTACTGGAAAATTGGAGAAATTTCTAGGAATCTGATGAAAAATTGCTGGACAATCTGAAATACTTGAAGAAAATTCTAGGAAATTAGAAGACATATTCCTAGATTTCTAACAAATTTTGGAATTTGTAAAATAATTTAAAACTCTTGATCAAATTTTGGATTTCTGGAAAAATCTGGAAAAAGGAAAATATTAGAAATCTCTATGAAATGATTCTAAAAAGAAATTGCTGGAAAATTTAGGAATGATCGAAGAAATGATTAAATTTTTAAGGAAATTCCTGAAGAATGAAATAAGAGTAGTTGTAAAATCCTGGAATTTTAGAAATAAATTGACGAAACAGTTAACTGTGCTTATTTACAAATAAATATTTACACTCGTCATAACAAATATAGTTTTAAACTATAACATCAATCCTAGTAAGTGTAACTTCAGAATTTCAATATGAAATGGACATTTGTTTTATAAGTCTAAAGTAAATTTGGGAATGATGAAACAACGTAAAAAGTTCTAGGAATCTAAAAGGGTATTGCTATAAAATTTCTTTAAGAAATTCAGAAAAGAGAGCTTTCTG
Organism: Ontholestes murinus; assembly: GCA_963969525.1. Taxonomy (NCBI): domain Eukaryota; kingdom Metazoa; phylum Arthropoda; class Insecta; order Coleoptera; family Staphylinidae; genus Ontholestes; species Ontholestes murinus. Next base: position 28,078,074 of record OZ018388.1, read on the forward strand.
GAATAAATGTTGCTGGAATATTATTAAAATCTGACAAATTTAGAGAGACGGAAATATTTTCAAACCTTAGAGCCTATGAATATATAAATCTAAGTCTAAAAATAATCTTGTAATTTCGGGAATCTAAAAAAAATTCTAGAAATTTGGTGACTAGAAAATTCTTAATATTTTGAAAATAAATTTGCTGGAAAACCTTCGAAAACAAATTTGGAAATTTGATAGAAAAATTTTTTGGTACTTCTAGTAATCTAAATAAAATTATATTAAAATATTTTGGCCCCTCGAAGAAAATTCTAGAAATTTGGAAGGGAAATTTCTGGAGCCATAAGAAGGAAAATTCTAGAATTCGAAAATTTTTGAAATATGGAAAATGAATTAATAAAAAATTTACAATTACCTCCAAATAAATTCAAAAAATATTGGAAAGCATTTTTGAATTAAAAATAATTAATAAAAAAATTTTGGAACTCCTCAAAACAAAAAATTAAATTTGTAACAAAAATTGGAGATTGTAAGAGAAATTACTGGACAATTTTTGACATCTGAAAAGTTTTCAACTTTTACCATAAATTCTGGAAATCTGAAAAATAAAATCTTAAAGTTTAGAATGTAAAAGAGAAAATTCTGGAATTTTCAAGATTTGGATTTTATAATGATAAAAATTAAAGAAGTGTGTAGAAAGTTCTAAAAATCTAAATTTAAATTCTGAAAATCTAAACGAAAAAAAATTGGAAATTTTTAGGAAAAATTGCTGGACAATTTGAAATACTTAATGAACATTCTAAGAATTTGGAAGAGATATTCCTTGGAAGAGATATTCCTAGATTTCTAGCAAGTTTTTGGAGTTTCAAAGAAGAAAATGCCAGAAAGTCGAGAAGCAAATTTTTAAAATATAAATTTTGCAAGGGCATTTGATAAAAACTTTTAATGTTTTTTTTGGAAACTTTGCAAATAAATTCATAATGACTAGAATAAAAGAAGCTGCAAAATTCTATAAATCTGGAAAACTTTAAAAACCTGGAAAATAAATAACCAATCAATCACGTTACATCAATTCATTAGTTCAAATCAACCAGACGTTTAAGCTAGCTAGCAAAGATATTTGTTTTTTAAATATAACTTAGAGTCAAGACCGGACAGAAAAACCGATGGTCGATAGCCCAAACGGACAGAGTAACCCTAATCGTTTATCATTTGTATATGTTTTTTTGTATATATAAGTGTTCGAATAAAGATGTTATTCTCTCTCTAAATTACCAAAATAGTTTATAAGCCTAAAGCAAAGTTTGGAAATTTGATTGAAACATTCTGCTGGAAATTTTTCTTTGAGAATTTCAGATAATTGTAAAGAAAGCTTGTGGAGGCTGAAATAAATGTTGTTGGAAAAGTCCACAGACATATTTACGTACCTTAGTGTCTGTGAATCTATAAATCTAAATCTAAAAAAATGGCAATTCTAGAAATCTATAAAGAAATAATTTGAAAATTCTGTAATAGAAAATTCTAGAAATTTGCTGAATCATTTTTATTATTTGGGTAATAAATTGATGATAGTAAAATCTGCAAATTTGTTAGAAGAATTCTTGGTAATTCTAGGAATATAAAAACAAATTATTAGAATATTTTGAAACCCGCGAAGAAAATTTTAGAGATTTGGAAGGACATGAAAAAAATTCAAAAAATTCGAAAATTATTGAAATGTTGAAAATATATTGCTGGAAAAATTTACAACTTAATATAAAGAATATCCAAAAATATTGTAAAACATTTTTGAATTTTTTTTAGGAATTATAAATAATTAATTAGAAAATTCTCAAACCCCTGAGAAAAATTATATATTGTAAATAAATAAAAAATATATACATGATTCGTGGAAAGGCATTAAATCAAGCCTAAATGTGATTCACTATAGAAAGTCATTTATATTTAAACTTTAATTTGGATTATGCAGGTTTTACCTTTTTTGCAGCAAAATCATTAACATTTAGTACTTAAAGTTATAATGTATATGTAAAGTGGGCGGGTGACCTCTAACCCACCCTCCAATCAGTAAATCATAAGCGAGTGTTTTAATTAATAGTTGTAAAATGCAAAGAAGCAAAACAAATTGTGATCACAGTAATTTCCTTATATTTTTCTCACAAAAAAGCTATTCCTAATAATTTGCTCAATTTTAGATTCTTTACAAATAATTGTTATATAAATTTCATGTGACTCCTATAGTGTATTAGAAATAGGCAAAAAATATCAAAATATTTAATTTTTTTCTCACAAATTAAGAATTTTGGAAAAAACATGTTTAAATAAAACTTTTTCAGTTTCTTGTTTCCTTTAACTTTTATTTGAAAAGTTATGTAATATTTTTCAAATTTAAAAAAATCAAAAAAACGCTTCGAGTAACATCAACTCCCGGTTTATGAATGTTTACAACAAGCTTTTCAGTTCCAGTTTTAATGATAGAACTTTAAGTTTAAAGTTTTCATTTTTATTTCGAGATACAGCGCCTACAGACATTCTCATGCAATAAAACAATATTTCTCTATATTTTCTATATAGAGAAAGTAAAATACACATTGATATGATTGCAATTCTATCGTTTTTAGTATGACCTGTAACTTTTGCCACAATACAGAAAAACGGAGTTTTATAACTTCAGGTGTAACGATTTAGACAGTAGATGTCACCTTAATAATTTTTCTATATTGCCCCAATCTAATTTTTACTATTTAGGTCTACGTTGTTCTACTTTTAGAATATTGGTTTCGAGATCATAAAACAGGACCACTGGAATCCCACCTACGGGAAAGCACCAATTAGGCCAGGATTCCCCAGAGAAGTGGACTTTTTTTTAGTCTAGAGCTACGAGCTCGAGATAGACAAAATACAAACATATTGGTGCCAGATCCAAAGAACTACGAAAGCGGGGAAATCACCTCGAGGAAAGCTAGGACTTTATTGGGAATCGACATCATAGAAGGCGCTGAATTAATTCTACACCTAAGAAATAGAGCATTTTCATTCTGGAATGAAAACAAGATGCATTCATTTACTCAAAAGGAGGAAAACCCGTCGAAGGAGAGATGAAAATACAAGAGAAGACGTTTCCATGGTAAACGACTACCTAAAGGAGCTCATCAGGCATAAATTCATCCGAACTAAAGTACCTAAGACCAATTACCGAAACTAAAAACATAATTAAGAAACAATTTTCATATCATGTGGAAAATGATTCAATACTTTCAAAACATCAGTCTGGACCTACCATATTAAGTCAACTTCAGTTTTGTACAGGCCGAAGCTTGTGTAAATGTTGACTTGCAGAAATCAGAAATGTTTTCATTATTTGTACATATAAACCCTAGCATATTGTGTATGATACAGATGTCGAAAAAAAAAATATTTGGAAGAGCTGAATAAAATCTACGTTATTATCATAGATACAGTAAATAACTTGGGAATAAATTACTGAAAAAGAAGATAAAACATAATTAAATGATTACCCGAACATTGACTCACGACAGAGTGCCACATGGGGGAGATTACATCAATACAGATTTGAAGAGAAGTTAAGAGACAGTCTTCTTGGAGGGTCGGCAAATCAAATAATCTCCGATAAGAACTAATGTTTGCTAATAACATCATTGCTACACTTTATAATAAAGTTGCTTATTTATTCGTACTTTATAATTAGAATTAGTTTGTACAGGGTGGACCAAAAGTCCGTTTAAATTTGAATCGGTAGTTGGGACATGCAAGAGCGGCCAATGGGAATTCAGTAACATGGCGTCGTTCAGCGATAAACAACGTACGTTCTGTGTACCCGAGTACTACCGCAACAACGAAAATTTTGCGCCCATTAGAACATACGGCGTAAAAATGAAGCTCAATCGATTTAATTGATTCGAAAATGGGTACAGAAGTTCGAGAATACAGGTTCAACAATGAACCAACCACGATCCGGCCGACCTAGAACATCAAGAGATCCCGAAAACGTCGAGCGTATAAAAGCGTCTAGTCGTGAAAGTCATGGACTCTCTACTCGGAAGCGGCCTAACGCCTTAGGTGTGCCCAGAACATCTTTGATTCGCATTCTTCACAAAGATTTACATTTACATCCGTACAAAATCCAAATGGTACAGGAATTAAAGCCTCAAGATCACGCTCACAGGCTCTAATTTACAAACTAAATGTTAGAGAGGTTTACCAGCTTTACCAACACGTTCTTCTCAGACGAGACGCACTTCCATTTAAATGGGCATGTGAATACGCAAAATTGCAGGTATCGGAGTGACACTAATCCTAAATTGAAGCATCAAAAACCTCTGCATTCACCCAAGGTTACTGTATGGGCAGCTTTGTCAGCAAGAAGCATTATTGGTCCATAATGTTTTGAAGATTGCCGAAGAAATGCTGTTACAGTGAATACAGAGCGGTATATAGCCATGATACAGAACATTTTTTACCAGCGCTTCAGGATTTCGATGGTTTTAATCAACGATCATGGTTTCAGTAAGATGGGGCAATATGCCACACTTACAACGACTCATTCAGTGCTATTAGTGAAATTTTTGGACAAAAAGTGATATCCAAAAGAGGTGCCATTAACTGGCTACCTCGTAGCCCCGACTTATCCCCACTGGAATTCTTTCTTTGGGGATATTTTTCTACAGCAACCAAGTGTTCCTAGAGGAATTAAAGGAAAATATTCGAGATGAAAAGCAAAACATTTCACACTTGTGAGGCCGTCATTGAAAATTTCCGCTCCAGGTTGCAGCAGTGTCAAAATAGTCTCGGATCACATATGGTAGATGTAATTAAAAAAAAAAATCCCTATTTGTCTACTTTAATAATAAATAGGAAGTTTTTATCTCACATAAATAGTTTCTTTGAAATCATCATTTGAAATGTAAATGAACTTTTGGTTGAAGTTTTCTTACATTTTGAAATTAGTAGGTGTTGGTTATCCTTACTGTCTGTGTGATACAATGAGTGAATATTTTTAAATTTACATATACCGAGGTAATGAAAATAAAGGCATTGGATGTTACAAACCATTTTCGGATAAAGAAAATCGGTTACGCACAGTTTTTCTTTCTTTTTTGTAGCAAATAATACCATAAACTAGTATTCCATAACGAATATTTGTTAATTGTATTTAATAGTTTCCTTGGAATTAAATGATAAAATTTATAAATCAATTTTCTAACCTTTTTCATTAAGTATAATTATTCCATTTAAAGTTTTGGTCAATAATTGAACCTAAGTACTTGATTTTTTTTTAAATTCCATAGTAGTTGAGTCTATTTAATTCAATCACAAACAAAGTTATACTATTTTTTTTACTGATATTTAAAATTAACAATTTATTCCCATGAATTTTCATTCGAATGAAGTACAGTATCAACATATGATACTCTTTTAGCATATATTAAAATTATGAAAAAATAAATTAATGTATACTAAGAATAGAATGGGACCTAGGACAGCGCCCTGTGGAACCCCTAACGTTATTAGAGGCACTTATAGTGTCTTTAATTTTAAGTCTCTGTTCACGGTTTGTTAAATAATCCCTATGTACATTCAAATTACACTGAATTGAAAAATTCACTATATTTTAAACACAAACCATTATTTTTTAATTACTATTGAGTTTTATTTTTAACAAAATAAATGTCACACTCTCACAAGCATATAAAATCTACAAAAATTAATTTCTCTTCAGCTTATCTATTATTTTAATTTAATCCTAAACTATGATATACTTACGTCAAATCTTAATCGACCAACAGGCGCCTTTGCATACGGTATGGACAAGAAACTGTAAAACGTATTGCCATTTCGGTCAGTGCCACTTTTTCCAGTCAGCCGTCCTTGTTCCAGTTTCACGATGTCTCCATTACATCCGAAAACAATTATAACGGTGATAAAAAGTACCTTCAATAAATTAGCCATAACCAATTTGTCACGCAGAAACCGTATCCACTGCACGTATTTATAATGCCGTGTCGTATCTATATACAGCGGTATCAAAAGCAGGTATTTTATCAAATAATAAAGTACGACGGTAAATATTTCTTCCCGTGTATTCGCAATGGCAATTTTACTTTGGAAAAACCGGCCTCGATGAATACTAAGAACTGTAAAATTAATATATTGTCAATATTAAGTTTTTTATTACAAAGAAATTACTTTGTAATCTACGTCTGGGTTATATAAAATAGAGTTAATATTAAGTCTTTTATTACAAAGTAATTACATTGTAATCTACGTCTGGGTTATATAAATTAGAAATAACCACTTAATATTGACAATATATTAATTTTATCTCACATCATATAAACATTTAAAAATTCTAGTTTATAACTGTTAAATCCTTCTAATTGCCTGTTTTGGTAGGTCATTCGTGTGTTTTTGACTTTTCACTTTTCTATACGAAGTAATAATGTAAAAGTAGAATATATTTTAAAAACATTTTTAACGGAAATATCTTTTTTGAGATTCCTAGAAAACATTTTAACAATTTTTAGAAAATGGTGTGTATGTTTTATTCTCAAGGACCGTTAAGGATTTTGAAATGAAATTTTTAACTTTTTTCCTTGTCAGAAAAGCTAAACAGCTTTTAGTTTTTTTGGATTTTCGAATTTTCCTTAGAGAAACAAAATCTTATACAAAATTTGTAGTTTTATTTAAACACAATTTTTGTAAATTTTTTATTTTTAAGAAAAAATATGAAATATCTCACCTAAATCTCTAGCTGATTCAACTGTTCATAGGTAAAAAAAATAATATGATACGAATACTGGAGCATAAGCCTCAATCTGCAAAATTAAAAAATAGGTGTGTAATTTTTGTAATTCAAATATAATAAATGGACATCATATATGGTTATACATGAACCTTCATGTTATTAGCATGGAGTAAGAACTCCTCAATACTAGTCACATCCTCTAAATCATGGATGCACAGACCGCGGCCCGCCGGTCGAATACCGGTGGCCCGCCGACAGCAAAAATAATACTCTCGTACATTCTAAAAATATTGAATTCTATTCCAGAATAAAACCAAAAAAAATATGTTCGAAAAGTAATTTGAATCTCGCGCGCGCGCTATTACGGTGCGCCGTACGTGCGTCGTCGGTAACAGCGGTCGGTAATGTTCGTGCTGATCTCGGTTAAATTCGTTTGCTTGAAGAAGCGCGGCGGCCGGCGGCGCGATGACGATCGCTCGCGTAGATAGTACACGACTCGAAGCTTCCAGAGTCGGTTTCGAGATTTCTCCAGACAGTTTTCGACTCTAAAAGCCACGTTTAATCGCCGCTAGGTGTATTAGTGTTCTGTGAGTTTAATAGAGGTTTTGGAAGGCAATAGTTGTACTCCACTAGCCGGTGTCATATATTTTGATCCACATTCAACGTAGATTTCCTGTTGCAGTGTTAACCGTCAAGTGCCGTGTATAATTGTGTTGTGAAATCGTAAGTAAAACTCTATTATTAATAAGTGTTTCCCTACCTATTTAATCAATTATTTTTGATAATTTAAAAAGGATGGGTAATTTAAGTAGGTACTGTAATTGTTTTTAGGTGCTGTGTTAATCCTAGCCAGGATTAGAACGCAACATGGACAAGCCAGGACCTAGTAAAAAACGTAAGGTTAAAGATGAAAATCGGCAATTTCAAGAAATTTGGACTGAGAAATACTTTTTTGTATGGTCGCATAACAAAGTCGTTTGTTTAATTTGCAAGAATTCTGTTGCAATTGCAAAGGAATATAATGTAAAAAGGCACTATGAAACGCAGCATCCTTCTTTTACCAAGTTTACAGGCGAATTAAGAAAGCAAAAAATGTTGTCTTTAAAACGGGAGCTTACGGGTCAGCAAGCTATGTTTAGAAAACCCATTGAAGATTCAGAAACAGCTACAGAAGTTAGTTATGAAATTTCTCGAATGATAGCAAAGCGAAGTCGCCCCTTCAATGATGGGGATTTTGTAAAAGAATGCATAGAAATTGCCGCTAAGAAAATGTGTCCAGAAGCAGCAAAAAAGTTTGAGAAAATTCAACTGAATCGTATGACCATCCAAAGACGAATTATGTCTTTGTCAGGTAATATTGCGGAACAATTAACTGAAAAAACTAAGATCATTGAATTTTTTTCATTAGCACTCGACGAATCCACTGATATTAGTTCCACAGCTCAACTTCTAATATTCATACGAGGTGTTACTCAAGATTTTGAAGTCGTAGAAGAGTTATTAGGAATGTATCAGTGTTTCAGTTATGTAGAAAAGCTAGATATTTTGATTCAATCTTTTCAAGACAGATTTTCGGAGTTTAAAAAAGTGAAACCTCTGTTGGACATATTCAGCAATCCTTTCACGATTTCAGTTGAAAATGCGCCAGAGTCAATGCAGTTAGAAATTATCGACATTCAAAACGACGAAGATTTACGCAACAAATTCAACGAAGGAGACTTGCTGAACTTTTACCGCTGCATTGATAAAAATATGTACAAAGAGTTGCGCATAAACGCTCTGAAATGTGCCAGCTTATTTGGTTCTACCTATATATGTGAACAAACTTTTTCAATACTTAATAATAATAAAACCAAAAATAGAAACCGCCTTGCAAATGAAAGTTTGGAAGCAGTTTTACGTGTTGTTACAAGTAAATTTGAGCCAAATATAAAAAAGATTGTAAGCACTATGCAGTGCCACGCTTCAAATTAATAAATTCCTTTTTAATTTTAATACATTATTATCAATTATTTATTGTCTTTAATTACCTACACTTCTGGCGGCCCGCCATCAGTTCATGATTTGCCCGAGTGGCCCCTAGTCTTAATAAGTCTGTGCATCTCTGCTCTAAATCATCAATAAACAAGTTAAATATGGTAAATTAGGTTCAATATATGATCCTTGTAACATACCAGAATTAGCTTTTATTGTATTTCAAATCACTACTTTTAATTATTTGAGTGCTGCCAACAAGAAACGATTTCATCTACTACAATGTCTTAATAATAAAACACAATTTCCCTAGTAAAATTGCAAGATTTACTTTAACAAACGTTTTTGAAAAATCAGTACATATGCATCTACTTGATTTAAATTTGTCCAACAAAAATTATGTGTGTATGTGTCAGTGATGTCTATATTTTGAACAAATTCTGAATGTATTATCCTTCTCCGGCTTGGTGGTGAAGAATGAATCAAGCCAATTTTTGATACCCTGTTCTGAAGTGAAGCGTATTCCGGTGAGGGCATTCTGCATTGATCTGAACAAGTAGTAATCAGAAGGGGCTATGTTTGGGCTATAAGGCGGGTGAGGTAGAACTTCCCACCCACTGTTTTCCAAATAGTTTTGAACCGGTCTTGAAACATGTGGCCGAGCATTATCATGATGGAAAATTATGGATTCGTGTCTGGTTGCGTATTCTGGTCGTTTTTCCGCAATCGCTCTCTTCAAACGAATTAATTGTGTGATCGTTTGACCCGATTTCAACAGCTCATAATACAACACACCCTTCTGATCCCACCAAATACAGAGCATTACCTTGCCGCCATGGATATTCGGCTTTGCCGTGGATGTTGATAGTTGGCCGGGCTTCACATACAATTTCTTGCGCTTGGGGTTATCGTAATGAATCCATTTTTCATCACCAGTGACAATCCGATGAAAAAATGACTCCTTTTAGTGGCGTTGAAGCAACATTTGCGACATGCAGAATCGGCGTTCGATGGCTCTTGGCTTTAATTCATACAGCACCCAATTTCCAAGCTTTTGGATAAATCCTGATGCTTTTAAACGTCTGGAAATGGTTGCTTGATCAACTCTAAATGATTTTGCAAGATCTTTTGCGTTTGGCACGCATCTTCTTTAAGCAATGCTTCCACTTCTTCATCTTCAAACCTTTTTGGCTGTCCGGGTCGTTCATTGTCTTCTAAGTTAAAAATCGCCACTTTTAAACCGTGCAAACTACTTCTAGTACGTTTTTTCAGCAAGAGCATGGTCACAATAAACTTCTACTAAAATACGATGACTTTCGGTAGCACTTTTCTTCATGTTAAAGTAATGAAGAGAACTCCCCGCAAAAACACTTTTTCTGCCACAAAGTTCGACATGTTCAAATGAATAGAAAAAAATGTTGTTTACGCTTCAATGAAATTGAATACTGAAAAAGACGCGCAATGGCAGTAGCTTTCAAATGAATATAGTCACGGATGAACACGACGCGAAATAATACTAGTAACGCCCTCTCATAGAAAACCGCATGAATTAATGTATACTCCCGATATAATTCACTAATTTTATTTTCATTAGCAAAAAACCTTGGGACCGCGGAGTAGTTTCATGATTAGAAAGCAACAGAGACAGAAGAGAGCATTTGAGGCAGCTTGCTCTCGAAACAATAGAGTTGCAAAGGGGTCCTTACCTCATTTGTGGTCATACGAATGTAAGTTGCGTTTGAATCTGCAGCATAACAAAGGAAGTTATTTGGCTCACACACAAGGAAAGAAGCCTCGGGTAAATTTTGCTAGACATGCTGCGAAAGATACCAAAAAGCCGAGGGTTAAATCAAAGTAGTTTATTAAATTTGGTTAGCCCGGTTGTAGAGTGACTAAACAAAGGGAATATAAGACAGGCCAGCAAAGTTTATTATTGAAATTGATGATAATATATATTCACATAGATTGATGTTTACTTACAAATAAAAACAAGAGCCTCTAGAGGATAAATCGTAGTATCAAAAAAAAATCTAGCAATTTTAAAGAGTATTGCTGGAAAATAAATTAAAATTAATTTTAAAAAAATCCTCCAATAAAGAGGACAAATAAAGCGATATAAAGAAAAATATAAATGATTACGGATGTAGAAGATGCTATCAGCTTCATAACATGATAGTGCAACAAGGATTTTTGTGGAAGGACGTATTTAAATATGAACTCCGCCCGTGCTTCTTTCGCCCAAAATATTATATAAGTTTTTGTTCAATTTATTTATTTATATTTACTTTAACGAAAGAAGTCCAAAGATTTGCTGAAAAATTCTCAAATATGGAAGAGACGTTCTTGAAGAATTCTAATCACATAATTTGAAACGAAAAATGCAGAATAAATATAGTGAATAATAATCTAAAAATTGCTGAATTTGGTCAATTAGAACCAAGTACGTTGTTCGATATACTAGCTTGTGTGCTTGAAATTGAAATTGAACCCGTTGAAAGTCAGGTCGACAAGACAGGGATATAAGAGGAATCGTTACACACTTCACCTGGTGCCCCCATCACCTCTTCTTCGCCTCCACCCCTTCATCCATCTTCGCCCTTGGTGTCTTCCTCCTCATCCTTGCTTAAGAGTTCTGCCCCAGCTACACTACTAGCACCGCCACCTGGCCCGGCTGCCCCAACTGCACCAATTGCACCAGTTAACTCTGAAAGAAAAGCTTCCTTCCTCTCCAGGAGATCCCTGGTCTGCCGCGGCCCATTTCTCTTCGCTCTCCAGCATGTGCAGGATGAGGCTTCCTGGTTCGACAAGGCCGCCCAGCTCTCTGCTCACCCTGGGCATGCGAAGAACGTGTAGAGCGCGTCGTCCACCACATCAAGAGCACTCTTCGCTGGGGGTGATTCCAATCTTGTAAAGGTATTTGCCGAAGCTCCCGTCCCCTAACAACACTGGGATGAGCTCTTTCGACGCATTTCTTTCGGTTGGCGTCCCAACGCTATTGCCATAGGTGGCGAACAGCAGCGTCGTCGCCTCTTTCCACTGCCTCACAACCTCCTCGATTGTCCTGCTCCTGAAGACTATGATGATGTCATCTGCGAAGCCTAGTATGATACATCTACCACTCGTGGCATCTCTAGTTCCAAAACATCGCGAAAGTCCAGGTTCCACAGTGTGAGGCCGAGGGTGGAGCCCTGCGTGACCCCATCTTTCACCCCCTAGATCTTTGGCACGCCGTTGTTTCCTACGAAGTGGTTAGCACGCTCGTGCAGGTAGTCGGTGATGATGACCTCTAGGTACTCCGGGCCCTTCTCCTCACCAGTGCCTCCATGATGGTGGTCCATGGATCGAGTCGAGTCCTGACGTCCAAGGTGATTGCCAAGCAGTGTCGTCTGCTTCTTAGCCTCTTAGCGGGCCCGTGTGGCCCTGCAGACCTCCTTCAGGGCGTCAACGGTCGACTTCCCCTTTTGGAAGTCAAATTGGCGACTAGATAATCTTTCCGACTCTTCCACCCACTTGACCAGCTTGTCCCGGATGACCCTTTCAAATCGCCTGTCTTCGACGTCTAATAGGCACAGTGGCCTGTATCCTTTGGTAGTCGTTAGGATTTTACTATCCTTCGGTAGCGGGACCAGTCAAGCCCCCTTATACCGCTTAAGGAACGTTCCTTTCCTTAGCCAGGGGTTCATGGTCAAAATAAGGGTTGGGGAATTATCACGAGCGAACTTCCTGAGTGCCTCGTTCAGGATGCCGACGAGTCCGGGGGCTTTGCAACCTGGGATTATGGCGGCCGCCGATAGAATCTCGTCCTCCGTCAATTAATCCGTGGTGTCGTCCCATCGGGTGGGAGGGCCTCTGGGTGTCACATGGTCCATGTTTCCATGTGATTTGTCCCAGCTTTAGTGCCACAATCCTGTAAGGCAAGCCCCAAGGATCGTCGTTTACCTCCACTACGAGTTTTTTCCAGGCCGCCGTATTGCTGATTCTTACAGCGCGCTTCAAGTCAAGTCAGACCTTGCTGCCGCTGCTGCCAGCTCTGCCTCTTCAATCCAAGAAGGTCGCGTTGAAGATACCAGAGAAAAAAATAGAATAATGCTCAGATCAGAGACATTAAGGTTTAAGTAAGTAAGCCCGTCGTCGATGATGATAATAGAGGACGAGGATGGCCGTAGACAAAACCTTTATTCATATTGGTATGATTGTACTAAAATTGTTCGAATAATGAATACTGATTATTATTTGCTACAATTGATGATGCTAGTATATCGTTCATCAACTTCATCAATACTGAGAAAATCACAACAGAAAGTAGAAATTGTAAAAAACAAAACAGAATTAGGAACATTGATATCAACTTCAACTTATTATAATGTTGAGCCAAAAATTACTTATTAAAGGAGTTGATCATAAAATATCAGATTGTATTTGTTACTAGATAAAAAGGATGTACCAACATCAGAAAGATCCCTAGATACCATGTTAATATTATAAAAATATGTATCTGTGTGTCCAGAACAAATAAACTAAAAATTTAAACATAAACACATATTCTTTGTCAGAAAAGCTCGATCAATTAGACATATATTGAACATACAAACAATTGTAAAGAGGAAGGAAACAAATAAAATCCTACATGAGACTAAGAACAAGAGAGAAATAGTCCATGGGTCTCACCAGTCATGGTGGTTATAAAAAGGAATAGATTGATTCATGTTTCTTACTGCTAATACAATAATACAACTAAAAGGGACGGTTGATTATAAAAGCGAATATTGGTAAATAAAAGTAACTACCGAAAACTGAGAGAAAATGGCCTTTACCGGTACTGCAATGTCCAGTGCCGAGGGATTTACATTAACTTAACATTTTCTTGCATTTTGAGCCTATTATTGATGCTACAATGCGATATTTTCAAATATTGCTTAATCGTAAACTCGCAACATCCAAGGAAACCAGTTTTAAGATATCGGTTGCAAGATGAAAAATTTGTATTAGATAACAATACAAGTAAATACAGGATTTGAAGCTTACAAGCAAAGATTATCTATTAATAAGTACTCCCTAGGCTAATCTTTTAGCCTTATGAATTATTAAACTGCTAGAGTTCAAGAATTTAGATGATTAATATTGATTTGTAAGTAATTTTTAGAATTACATCTGATGAGTATAAAACCAACTAACAACTATTGGCTTTACTGGATTTTTGAAATAAAAATAATTGGACGTGACACTATAACGTATTATGGAACAAAATTCACCAAGATTCGAGATTTATAATAATATTAAATGCATCTGAAATTAAAAATAATATTTTATTTGATGATTTTAACGGATGATGTTATTTATAAGGTAAATGCTCTATGAAAGCAAGTATGAAAAATAAAAACCACATCGCCCAACCTGTAGATGGAAAGTAAAGAGATTGTTTGAATATAGCAACAATACATTTAGGTATATAATAGATTAATTTGTATAAAGTTATAATCAACAGTACAAATTAAACTTGTTGTTAAAATAAAATTAACACAAATAACAAATTTAATATGCTACGAAACGAGTGCTGTTTCCGGCGTAGCGTTCATACAAATCCCTCCAAAACTTAAACGACTTCTCGTTAGGTTTGACTTTTGGAATTAAGTTGACGCCTCCGATATCTAAATAATCTTGATTTTCAGGAGTAAATGGTTTCCAATTGTAGTTCCTAGCAGGTCGGCCATTTCTGGCAAAACTTGTTAACAAATCAACGACGTTGGTCACTGAGATGTCTTCTGGACTTCCTGGCTTTATCTCTGGCGTGTATATATTCTTGAAGATGTAACCTAAATCATCAACATGAGATGCACCTAAAAATAATAAATACAATGTGAACTATTTGAATAAATCTATTCAATATCATTTAATGTTTTATATTTTATTTGTCATGGTTATTGAATGTATTGTTAAAAAGATATAGTAATAATGCATAATTTAACGCTTTTAAGTGTAAATATTAAATTAAATTAAATTTTTTCTTTCTTGAAAATACTGTTACATAACATATATGTATATAAAACGATTTTTTTAGATTTACCTGGAATTGATAGATAACACATTCTAAAATATCAAGCTTGAACATAGGGATATGTAAGTGAATAAAAGGTATATTTTTTGGCTTTATTAATTAATTTCACTATCAGTATTGTAAATTACCTGGAACATTAATTGTCCAATTAGATAACCTCTTGTAATAATTCATCTCGGTATCAGCGCTAAACACGTAGAAATATACAGGTGCCCGAGTTTGCGTAACAGCTTGTCTCCTAAGCACCTCTTCAATCGGAGCAAGGAAGACGGCATCACTTACAAACTCGTTAATTTTGTCCAAATTACTCTCATCAGGTTGTTCGTTTCCAAAATAGAATTCCCTAAGTTCTCTCCTTAGGTCATCACGTGTTGTCTCAGTTAGTCGTAAGTTATAAGGCACAAGGTCGGCAAAATCGTTGAAGATATAGGGCCGTCCGGTCTCTAATCTGGAAAGTACTTGGACGGATAGAGCCTCGTTATTTGTATTTCCCAACATGAAGGGTACTTGATTGTAATCGCCGGTTTCGAAGTGAATTGCTGGATCTGTTGTTATGAAAGCGTTCGCATGTTGGTATTCTACTATTGGATTGGTCTCTACGAGGTCATTAATTGGTACACTCTATAAATAAAATTAATAATATAAATAACAAACAGTCTATTTCCTTATTTTATTATTTTCAAAATCTCTAAGGATAGATTTGAAAATGTCTTAATATTTTTATTAAGGTTTTAGAACAGAAAATATTTCCAAAAAATATATATAAAATTATGAACTAGGCCTATTCTAAAATTTGGCATCTCAGAAATTCAAAGATCATCAGGTATACTTGTATACATTCCGTAGTTTCTAAATTATTCGAAAAAAAATACATTTAAATAGATTGTGATATTTTTGATAAATATTACTTTTTATAGAGAAACAACACGACTTTAGATTGAGAATAATAACAGAAACAGTTGTAAAAATAACTACTGAATTAAGCACATCTCGGAAGTCGGTTGGCAACAACAATGGAGTCCATTGACAGCTGCTGGCAGAATCTAGAGAGCGTCTTCAGGTGGTGGATAGGAGCGTGGCCGACTAAACGGCCAGTACCTGGCATAGGGCCAGGCAGGTGGTTTATCGAGCATTACTGGCCTAAACCAGATGCCGCGAACTAACTCCCTCAAGGTATGGTGTACAGATATTATGTCAATAGCTGCATTGCACAGGGTTAAGCGTCGCGAACAATTCCGTTGGGACACCGGGTGACCTCCAAACTTAGTTAGTCTTCTATGTGTATTGAAGCACCGCACACAGAGACCAGTTATTTCCTTCGTACTTGTGAGAACAGCACTGGATTCTACAAATAAAATAACCATAGAGGGCTCTTCGGAGAACCCTACCTTCCCTGGTGCCACCACAGCTGAATTTGAACGACATAAACAGCGTTCGGGGGCGGCCAAATGTCGCCAGAAGAGAGGGAAACTCACCCAAAGGGCAGGGATGCCAAAGCAAAACGTGCCTCAGGGAGAGCAAGCACCCGGTTCGTCATGGACGCAGAAGTAAAACCTGTCAAGCCACAGCACACTCCCGGGCCTCAACAAAAGATCGGCAAAAAACCCCGAGAGGGTCAAAGAGAACCTTCAGCGACATATTGATGGAAATAACGCTCGCTATAATACCGAAGGGATTCCCATAGACGAGCGTAAATGCAGAGAAAGATTAGACCAATAAAGCCTCGATAATATAAAGCATTGATGCTACGTTGAAAGGACAAGCCTTACCGAAATTTCAGGAATGTACAAAGGGTGATTCCTAAGAATAGTATGCTCCGATCTCTCAACCAGGACATGGCTCGAAAACATAGCCAAGAAGAAGAATCTCTTGGGGAATGAAAATGATCTTTGAGAATCATTGATCTGAAGAACCCAGGAGAGTACTAATGTATGCTCCAGGACCACCAGTAGAGGCAACCACCTTCCTCAAAAGGATATCGGTGCAGAACAACGTGAGCACCGATATTCAAATTACTACAAATTAATATAGACCACTATAGGTTGCCGTCTGCTGCCCTGAGTGGATGTATTCTAAGAGAAAATATTGACATTGCACTATTAAAAGAGCCGTGGCTTCACAAGGAAATAGTAAAGGAGTTAAACATACAGGGCAGGCGACTAATTGTAGCCGAACCTATATGTAGCCCACGTACATGTATAATAGTAAGACATGAACTGAATTTAATGCCATTATGGAGCATATGTTGCAGAGACCTAGTAGCAGCACTGTTGGAAGTAGTGGAAAAGGGAACGCGGAGGTAATTTATACTCGGATCCGGTTACCTTCCCTACGACCAACCAGGACCACCGTCGCCAGACGAGGTTCAGCGGCTGATAAATAACGGAAGCAACAATTATGCTGGGAACATCGGCTCACTGCAAACCAAAAATGGAAAGTACACAGACTCGGTAGAAGAGACTGCAGACGCTCTTCCCGGGTTCTGCAATACTTGACCATTCTGTTTCCGAGGACCTAAGCGAGCCTAACACAGGGGCTCTAAAACGGGACTGGAAAACAGGGAAAACGATAATCTAACCAGGTGACGTTGAGTGGGGAATTTACACGTTGAAACCATTCAAATAATCATGTTCTGACATCCCAAGAAGCTGGCGGACTGTAAAGGTGGTATTCATACCTAAGCCAGGATGTGATACATATGCCCAGGCTAAATCTTACAGACCGATCAGTTTGTCATCATTTAGTCTAAAACTCCTAGAAAAACTAGTAGACAGGCACATGCGTGAAGGAGTCTTAAAGGACTCACCACTACATCGCCAACAATATGCCTACCAAGCGGGAAGTCATGCGGACTAGTTAGTGAGCAGATGCAAATGGACTCTACAATGCAAAGACGTTGTGTTAGGGGCTTTTCTGGACATGCAAGAAGCGTTTGACAATACAACATTTAACTCCATAGCAACAGCAATGGAGAGAAAAGGGATTAACTCGCACCTCCGACAATGGGTAAACAATCCTATATGAAAAAACAGCAGAAGCATAAGTCACTGGCGGTTGCTCTCAAGAAGGTATTCTCTCGCCGCTCCTGTGGCGCCTCGTTATGGACAATCTTCTGCTACTACGTGAAAGCCAGGGCATATATGCGCTAGGGTATGCAGATTACCTGACCATTCTAGTAAGCGGGAAGTTTGGGAGCACTGTATCAACTTGATGCCGAAGGCCCTATATACCGTAGGATGATTGTGCAGGAATGAAGGGTTAACTGTAAAACTGGTCAAAACGGCGATTGGACGATCGCCTTCATTAGAAGACGAAAAACCGATGAAGTAAATTCACTACGTATGTATGAAATTGAAGTCTCAATCAAAAATGAAGTAAAATATTTAGGGATCATACATAACACCAGATTGAAATTCAACTTTCACCTAGAGAGCATCAGCAAAAGGAACACACACTGTGGTCATAAGATCTGTAGTGTCATACGCGGCGCTCGTTTGGGGAGAAAGGACCCAAACCAAAAGCGCAGCAGTAAAATTTGAAAGAGTGCAAAGTCAGGCGTATCTGCTGATCACTGGGGCAATGAGGACAATACCTACGGCAGCCATGGAACACATATTATCGCTACCATCACTACATCTTTTTGTTATGATAGAAGCTAGACAGGCAGCCTATCGGATGCAAATAAATGGACACACTTTAAATGTGGGGTCATCAAGACCAGCAACGAATTATTGGACATTTGGGGGTCGATTTGCTAGCCAAACAAGGGGCAGCAGGTGAATTCATAGAACCTGAACCCGCTTTCGGAATACCCCATGAAACCGGAAAGAAACGAATCCGACGCAAGCTACCAGAGGAGCACAAAAAAGCATCAATCAAATCGGAATGAGGCATAAGAGACACTTCCTAGATGATACCGCATGCTGATGCTGTCAGGACTGAGCACATTGAAATTAAGAAAAATCACAGGACTAGTTACTGGGCATTGTGACTTAAATAAGCAACACCATATGAAGGGAATTGAGAAAAGCCCCCTATGCCGTGAGTGTTTGAGAGAAGAGGAAACTCGCCAACACCTACTGTGTACTTACGAAACATATACATAAAAGAAATTCGGGAAACCTATGCTTCCTGTAGAACAGCTAAAGAGCAACCCCTGGCAGACATTCCTGGACTTCATAGAAGAGACAGGAGTACACAGGAAGTAAAATATCTAGAGGCGTACAAAAGAATAACGGAGACTGCAGTGCAGGGACGCTAAGCGACATCACCTTATGAGGAAAAAAAGGACAGAACATATTTTTTATTTGTTTTGATATAAGATAATTTTGCCGTACAAAAATTTTAAAGGTACAATTTCAGAAGAAATACTTTTGAAGTCCTATTAAAACATTAAAAGTTAAAAAATTGAAAGTAATCTACTAAACAAATTAAAGTTCTGTTCTTGGCATATTCATTATTCATTTCATATATAATTTTGCTAGAATCAGTTTACAGATGTGACAATAATTTTAGAGTCATCATCCAACATGCAGTAATTGTGGAAACTTTCACTCCATGATGTATTTTGATAATACAAAATAAAACGTTTTTTGTATCACTTCTTTAATAACCCTTATTATCATAGTTTATTATCAAACATTTAACGTAAATTAAACTCTTGTAGTTTATTTTTATTGCCTAAAAAATATCTACAGAGTGATAAAACTAAACTATTCTGTTGTTATTTATTGCACTTGTTATATCCTTATCTAAGTATTGGTGTGTTTCAAAATATGTTAATGAGCATCCGTTTGCATAAACACCGATTATGAAAATATTTACAATCACTATCTTATTTACTTACTTACCTACTTAAATAATATTGGTTGTTTATCAAAAAGCAAAATAAAAGTATTAGCAATAAAAATACACATTGAACTCCGAACCTTTCGGCTCTGATAAGGATATTAGTATTATTTAGGAAAATATAAATACCTTACAATGTTTTGATTTGCTGCAACTATATCACCGAAAGGTAAACCCCTAAGTTGCTCGAGCATTTCACTAGGATCTGCAGTGGTAATCCCTACACGCCTGGCAACAGGTACTATAGTATCATTAACTCCTCTACCAAAGAGATTTCCCAAGACGCCACTCATAGCGATGACTCTATGGAAAAGCCCTTTCGATAAAGGTGAAAACATGTGCATGCTTGAACTCGTTCCTCCTGAACTTTCTCCCATCAACGTCACGTTATCAGGATCACCGCTAAATTTCGCAATATTCTTCTTAACCCACGTTAAGGCCATAGTTTGATCTTTGAATCCGGCGTTTCCTGGTACTTTCAAATTGGGATCTACCGAATTTAAGAATCCCAACAAGCCCAATCGGTAGTTAATGGTGACCAAAACCACATCAGCTGGCATTAGTAATTCACCGTAAAATCGACTCGTACCAGAGCCTTTTATCAAAGAACCACCGTGCATGAAAACGATTACTGGTTTTAAATGGCAAGGTGGTAACTAAAAAATGGTTTTAATATTATTTCCATTGGAAATTTGTGTTAAATTTTTCTTACATCAGGAGTATGCACATTTAAATATAAACAATCTTCTTGTCCTATAGTTCGGCCTTCAAAGGTTTGTGGACAACTTGGTATATCTTTTGTTGCATTAAGAACGCCCTTCCATGGTGTTGGTGGTAATGGATCCTGAACAAATATAATGATACAAAAAACTTGTAAAAAAAATTTATAAATATATTTTCCAAATAAATATATTTCAGACCAGAAAGACCTCTGGTCGACAGTCTTTTGACAAATTTATACATTAACACCTCATTCATTATTCATCATTTTAATGTAAATATGTACAAAATTTGTCAATAGATATATGTTACTACTATATTTCCTTTATAATAATTTTAAAAATATTTGTATTACTTTGAATTAACTTACAGCGAATCGCAAATTACCAATAGGTGGCTGGGCGTATGGTACTGATGAAAAGCTATGAAAGGAATCCCCATGTCTGTCCGTTCCAATACTTCCAGTCAACCGACCTTGTTCTAATTGAATGATTTCCCCCCTGCACTCTAATATAATAATTGATGTGATAGCAAACTTGAGCAGATTTTTCATATTGATTTTAATTAATTACAACCTTACATCGGTGACTTTTTATATACATCTGTATGGAAATATTTTAGTAGCTCGTATTTATTATGCAAAGCGGTATACTGTGGAATTCTGACAAAACATTGCAGAAGTAGTTCCAATGATGTTTATTTATGCTAATATATTGTGGAAAATTTTATTTAATGATGTATACGATAGAAATCTATTTAATGGGTCAGTTAGTAGTACTACAAAATCGTTTAAATTTAATATCAAACAGGGATTCCCGTTCAAGTCACGTATGTTAATTTAGTTTATTTATGGAAATTTATAGAAATATAAAAAAAAAAAAAAAATTATAATTTAAAAAAAGTGTTTATTATATACTGTTATCGTTAAAATCCAATAATAAATACCAAATTAATATATCTTCCATACAGTATTTTCTCCATGAATCATAGATTTACAAAAATGTACTAAATTGAACGAAATAACCAAATAAATATGTACAAGATATGTATTAATTTATATTTTGTGTATTACATGGATAAAAGGTATTATACCTAGAAACATGAAATGAAAGAAGAGGAATGGAAAATATAAAGGTCAGAAATGATGAAAAGAATCGAAATGCTAGAATTGAAAAAGAATGAAATAGACAAAAGAGAGAGGAAAAATAACATAATAATAACAGGAAGAGAGGATCTGGCGAATAGTACGAAAGAGAGTATCGAAAAATTCATAAAAGAAGAGCATAACACAAAATTTATAAATGCGTACATAATAAGTAAACAAGGGAAATTGAAAGTAGAGGTGGCAGAAGTAGAAACATGGAAGGGAAAGCAAGAAATATGAAATCCAAAAACAATCAAAAAGGTAAAAGGATCTACATTGAACACGATCTAACATTAGAAGAAAGAAAGGTCCAAAAACAAATAAGAGACATTGCAAAGGAAGAGAAAGAGAAGGGAAACAGGGTAAAGGTGGGATACAGAAAAATGAAAATGAACGGGATACAGTACATCTGGGACTAAGAGCAAACGAAGAAAAAAAGGAGAAGTAAAAAAATTAGAATTATATAGGAATGAAAAAAATGAAGGCCGGGCTGAGAAAAAGAACACGATTAAGGATAGAAAAAGAAAAGGGGAATAAATGTAATTAAACACAAACATGCAAAACAGAATAAACCAAAAGAGACCATAAGTATGGGAATGTAGAATGTGAGAGGTCTAAATGGAAAAGAGGACGAAATAGTAGAAAAAATATAAATACAAAACTTAGATTATCTAGGAATAACGGAAACAAAGAAAAAATGAACAGGAATGAAAGAACTAAAAGACGGGTACTGGCTATACTGGTCGGACGTAGATACAAATAGTAGAGGTGAGAGAGTAGGCCTGATAGTAAAACCGGATAAAGTAAAAAATATTCTGAAAGAAAGACATATAAATGGAAAAATGCTCGTAATCGAAATAAAGTTAGACAATATAAATGTTTGGACATTAATAGTGGGATATGCACCGAACGAAAGTGCAAGGAAAGAAGAGAAATGTATATTCTTTGAATTGGAAAGATATATTCTTTGAATCGGAAATTGACATAGGCAACAAAAATATAATAATAATAATAGGAGATATGAATCGTAGGGTGTAAGAGAATAACAGAGGAATTGAATGATTTAATGGAACACATGGAGAAGACACAAAAAACAACAACGGAAGTAGATTAATCAAGCTATGCGTAGAAAACAACTTTATAATAACGAACCCAAAATTTATGCATAAAAATATACACAAATATACGACAGAAGTAGAATCCAGGAAGGAAAGATCCATCATAGATTCCTAATAAAGACAATTGGAAAATGATAAAAGATGTAAAAGTAAGAAGAAGTGCAGCAATTGGAAGCGATCACTACTTGGTTAAAATAAAAATCACAATTACAACAGAAAATGTTACAAATGGACAAAGAATAAATATAGTAAAAGAAAAAATAAAAAACCACAAACTGAAAGAGGAAGAAACCAGAAATATTATCAATTAAAGCTAAAGAAACAATTCGAAATAAGAAATAACAAGGATATAGAAATAGAAACAAAATGGAAACAATTTAAGGAAAATATAATTAAAGCAGCAAGAGAAAGTTGCGGAAGCGCGAAGATTACTAATGGAGACACAAAAAAGAAAAGTAGATGGTGGTCAAAAGAGATCCAGGAAAAAGTCGAAGACAAAAAGAGAAAAAATGGAAAAAGTACAAATAACACCATAGGCCAAAAAGTTAATTTTAAAAACCACACAGCTCTAAACAAAATGAAAATCATCACCAGGGCCAAATTATTCAGAAATTTAACTTACAAAAACAAGGGAATTTCCGCCAAATCAGCTGTTAAAATCTACAAAATGATTTGCCGCCCTATACTCGACTATGGTAATGTCCTTTTCTCCCACTCCTGCAATCCTACTCTCCACAATATCGAGCGATCCTTCTTAAGAATCCTTACCAAAATCCGCCATCCTAATAATCCTCTTCATAATCTGTTATTCCCATCAATGAACGCCTTCTATACCTCAGTGAAAAATTTTCCAAAAATTCCTTTAACCATCACATCCTTTCCCTTTACTGCTTGCGCAGAAATCCTAACCAAATCCCAAAATACAAAACCCCTTCATTCACCACATTTGAATTCATCACATCACATCATCCATCACCATCATCGGAGACAGACTGACGAAACACGCCGACGATGACAAATCCAGGCTAAAAGACCGTTGGTCGATAGCCATTTAGCAAACTAACACACTAACGCCAATTGTATCATTCATGTATATATATATATATATATATATATATATATATATATATATATATATATATATATATGATTGTTGGAATGTATATATATATATATATATATATATAATCTAAATTTGTAAACGATTTTATCCATTCATCAAACCAAAGTCGAGAAATTGAGGATTAAAAAAAAAAATTAAAATCAAATACCCATAGTAAACAATATACAGAGCCTATTCCAAATGTTTAAAATGACAGTGTCAGTCATTGGTACAATACTGCAATGATTTTTAATAATTTCATAATAAAAATGTTGCAAGATTTCAAAAACTGAAAAACGATGTCTGTAGAAGCACAAAATTCTAGTACAGTGTTTGAAATATTGCAACATTTTAATTATGAAATAATTAAAAATCGTTGCAGTATTGTATCAATGGCTGTCACTGTCACTTTTGACATTTAAAATAGGGTCTGTATATTGTTTACAATGGATACTTGACTTTTTATTTATTTTTTTAATCCTCAATTTCTCGACTTAAGTTTGATGTATGGATAAATTTGTCTACAATTTTATATTCAGAAAAAAAATCTCCTTGCTAATCAATAAAAATATACAGGGTTATTCACGCTATATGGCACGGAATATTGTGGCCAAAATACGTGACTTTCAAAAAATTTCACTTTGGGGATATGTGGAGGTCTATTAGGGCTACTTCTTAAAATTAATTTCATAATATACAGGGTGTCCCAAAAACCCAAAAAGTATCAAAGATGTGTTTTTTTAAATGAAACACACTGTATTTTATTGCATTTTTGGATCCTTCGATAAAAGTAAGTGTGTGTTTTAATAAGGTTTTTATTACATAAATCTTAAGGTTTTTGAAATAATTTGAATTTTGTAAAAATTTAACCTAATTTTCATGTTTCAAATACTTAAAAAGTAATTAAGTTATGCATACCAAATTTACACTGAAATGTAACAATAGATCATATTTTATTTTCCAAGTATAATAAATTTGATATCTTATACCGGGTGTAAAAAAATTGGAATTAAACAAATGAGAATTTAAATGGCTATAACTTCATTTATTTAAATAGAACGCTATATTTATTAATTTATCAGCAAATGCACGTTTTAATTACCTATCGAATGGTATTTATATCTTAAATGTTAAGTCTTCTCGTTTTTACAGAAAACGCCAAAATATTGTTTATTGCACCATTTTAGTATTTTTTAAGTAAAAATTTTAATGTATCTAGTTGAAAGTCACGTATTTTGGCCGCAATATTCCGTGTCGTATAGCGTGAATAACCCTGTATACAACGTGTCCACGTAAGTATGCAACAAATGGGAAACTTTTTTATTATTAATTTCTCAGAAAATTTTACTCTTTATAAAAGTTGGTGCTTGATCTTAAACCTACAAAAAAGACATAACAAATGACATTCAATGCTATATTAGAAAGATAATGAACAATTTTTATAACTTTTGCACTTTTAAGCGAATTTTATCAAGTATCCTTAGTTTTGACGTATCTGTATAAATTATGGCAGAGCGATTAACTTTACAAGACAGTGCTAATATGTGACGATAACTATAAAATTTGCGGAGAAGCAGTTGAAATTTTTAAAGGCAGGCACCCCTAAGAGAAAATCAGTTATTCAAAAATGTATTCAAAAATTTTAATTGCATTTTAAAAACAACGTGCTAAACTAGTGAGAAATGTGGATAATTCGTTAGTTATCTTGCAAGCCTGGTTAAAAATCCTGAAATAATAATAATAGAATTGGGAAATAAGTTGAAAGCATTTAAACCAAGATATGTTTAACTTTTGCAAGAACATAATTACGACAATCATTCTGTATTTTGTTTCATGGTACAAGGTGAAATAGAAATTAATAGAACATTTCCTAAGAAGTTCCTGTTTACGGATGAAGCTACATTTACTGCAAACGGTGTAGTTATATCATAAGACTGTAGTTGGAGAAAATCCAGCATTCGGAATTATCTACAAAAATAAATATTCTCGAAAAATAAATGTTTGGTCTGGATTTTTGAGCCGAAATATGATAGGGTCCTACATATTTCGGCATAATTAAAATTCAGAAAGATATTTAAATATGGAATTGGAAAATGAATTTTATATGTTACCTTTGGCTCCAAGAAATTCTCTTTGGTTTATGTAGGATTGGGCACCTGCACAAAGTGCTCGTGTCGTAATTGAATATTTAAATGAACAATTTAATGAGAAATAGATTGGAAATTTCCATGGCCTGCTCGCTCACCTGATCTAAATCTATTTGATTACTTTTTATGGGGATGGTTGAAAATCAGAGTTTATTTTGAGAGAAGAACAAATTTATGTATTGAGAGGGAAGGGGATCACATCGATTAATTGTTATTAAAGGAATAATATCATTAAGGTTGTTAATTTTAAAGAAATTAAATTTTTTGTTCATTAAAACCATATGTCATTTGTTTTGTCTTTTTTGTATGTTTAAGATCAAGCACCAACTTTTATAAAGAATAAAATTTTCTGAAAAATTAATAATAAAAAAGTTTCCCATTTGTTGCATACTTACGTGGACACGTTGTATACAGTGCAATTAAAAAAAAAAATGTTGATCGTATTTTGTCAAAAACTGGGTGCGAGAAAAAATAACAGTTCAGATCCTATTAAAGTCTTTTAAAAATGGTTTAATTTGATGTTTTATTTATTAAAATCGGATAAAAAATAAGCGAGATACAGCACCAAAGGTTTTTCGTCAGTCACCCTGTATATACAACCAACAGAAGAAAATTACAACATATACAAAAATGCAAAAACAGTGGCAAAGCAGACAATAAAAAATGCAAAACAAACTACATGGGAAGAATTTGGACATAGACTAAATGAAAATTACTTAAAAAACCAGATATTATTTTATGGAACACTGAAACAACTGAGACAAAAAAGAAAACCAAAACTAACGAACATAAAAGACAAGGATGGAAATGTGATCACTGACGAGAATAAAATACAAGAAAGATGGAAACAATTCTTCGAAGAATTAATTGAAATAATCAATGCTGAAACAGTAGAAACATCAATTATAGAACAAAATATAGGCAGGAATATACAACATAGAAATAAATAAAGCAATAAATAAACTAAAACTAGGAAAAGCACCAGGAGAAGGCAATATCACAGCAGAAGTGCTAAAATACATGGAAGATACAGCAAAAACGGCATTTAGATAACTATTAAACGATGTTATCAAGAAAAAAGAAATACATAAAGATTGGAATATAGGAATAATTCTGCCGTTATACAAAAAAGGAGACTGCTCAAATTACAGAGGAATAACACTGAATAAAAACAAGAGAAAGTGTGGAAATTAAAACATGGGGCCGGAGAAGAAGAAAATATATTACAACAGAAAGAAAGAATAGACAGAGAAAATATACAATATATACAAAAAGGGCAAGAGGCTTCATTCGTCGACGCCGACCAGGCTGACCACCGCTGCTGATGGCAGACGACTGGTAAAGTGCGATGGTTGGAGCCTGGTTTTATACGGTGATCTTGATTACCGCGGCTTTGTTTCGGTCACGTAGACCCCGCAATTCCGGGAACAGGTAATGATCCTCTTCGCCGAAAAGGTCCCGTCCTATTGTTCCGCACTGGCAGCTGCACATTTTGGAAAATTATCTCGTTTGGATTAATTCAACAATGCGGAATTTATGCAAATTATGATTAGGAGCAATTGGTAGCTCGTAAAATGGATTAAAATATAATTACGCATTTGTTACTACGTTCAGGTAAACTGAACGCCGGTAACAAGCTGAGTCAGAAGAAACTACAACACAAAATATCGGTATACCAAATGAAATTGAGGAAAATGAATATGGTTTTAAAATAAAGAAAAAAAAAACATAAAATAGAATTAGATGGCAGAAATCTAGAACACTACCTAGGAACACTGATAGAAGAAAATGAAAAAAAGAAATAACAGAAAGAATAGGAAAAGTTGGAAGAATATATACAACACACTGCAGAACACCTACCCTGGGAAGAAAGGAAATATCAAAGGAAATAAAAACAGAAATATACAATATACAGCCTGGTAACAAGGAAGAGATTGAATCAGACATAATATTGTGATGGAACAGCTAAACATAAAACCAATAGAAAAATTGATAGAAAAGAGACAGCTTGGGTGGTTAGGAGACATGTACCGTATGAAAAATGATAGAAAAGTAAAGGAAATATACGAAGTCGGAGTACCTGGGAAAAACAGAGTAGGGAGACCACGGCTAAAATGGAACCAACAGACTAGACAAGCAGCAGAGAAAAGAGGGATTATATGGAGAAATACAAGAATGCTTGCACAAAATAAAGAGGAATGGAAAAGAAGGATCAAGATCAAGAATAGAGAAAACAACATTACAATTTAAATTAAGTTAAATATGTAAATATGTAATAATAGGTATTAGTTCGACATCGAAAGGTAAAAGAATGTATATATTAAATAAAATATGCAAAAAAATGGTAATTTAGAGTTAAATATGTACAGATAATAGATAAAATTATAATCTATAATTATACTTAAGTTATTTTTAAAGTTTTAAGTCTATGTATTTTTATATTTTCTCATTACTTAATTTTGAGTTTCAAATTTAAAAATTATAAATGAAATTATTTTGTTGTATCAATAGTTAATCAAAATGTAAAACCGATTAGGAACAAAAGAGTTGAAAGCGTAGTCATTTTAGAAAATCTTACTACATTCACTGATTTTAAATTAATTCTGCCATACTACAATTTTTTGGCCACATTATGGCTTCTTCAGGTACATAATATACACAATGTATGTTCTTCAAAACTGAGAAAAAATGGTCTTTACTGTACAGTTTAAAAAGAATAATGGTAATTTATTTCTTTTTCTACTCTCATAGTAGTAAGTAGGCAATAACGCAATCGTTTGTTGATTAGTAACCATGGCATTATGAAACATGCACGTAATGAAGAAAAAACTAGCACGTAATATATTACGTAACCATTATTATTACAAAACTCCAATCAAGTAGCCTAGACAAATGAATTTGACATTTATCGTTGTTGAATACACATTACATTGACGTTAGTTTGGTTTAATTATTATTGATAATTCATTTATTCATTGTTAAAAATAGTGAAAGTGACTCCACAGAAGAAATTGTTGGAACTCTACCAGAAATTAGACAACTAGCAGAACATACCACAGCGGATCTTCTCCCGGAAAAATCCAGAGCGCGTTACGAAGTGTGTTTACGGTAAATTCATGGATTGGCGTATGAATAATAGTGTTCAGTCTTTTACGGTAAATGTATTTTGGCGAAATAAGTAAGAAATACAAACCTTCATCTCTTAGGGCCATGTATTCGATGCTGCGAAGTGTTTTAATAGTGAAACATAACCTCAATATTTTAAAGTATTCCAAATTATAATGAATGGGAGTAGAAAAAGTATAGTACACAACTCGAGGTGTAAGTCACTTACGTACTCGTGGAATTACTGCACTCGCCTAACGGCTCGTGCGCAACTTTTTCCACTCGTACGTAATATATGACTTACAACTCTCGTTATGTAATATACTATTAAGTAACACATATAGACAGTATTTATAACCTTTGAAAGCTTAAAATTATAACATTTAGAATTGAAACTCCGCCTAAAAAATGTCATTGTTTCGAGACGTAAGTGCAGTACCTAAGAAACATCGTCTCAAGTCATTGGTGTTGCAATCGATGTACAAATATTTTGACGATACGGGAATGCCCAGTGCCAAGGTATTAGGTCACAACCTATCGACAAAATGTTAAATAGACTTTTTTTGCTTTCCGTTAGCGTGTGGTTTTCCCGTTTTATGCAAAGGGAGGACTTACCGGGACGAATACCTTTTCTTGCT
Source organism: Ontholestes murinus (assembly GCA_963969525.1). Taxonomy (NCBI): domain Eukaryota; kingdom Metazoa; phylum Arthropoda; class Insecta; order Coleoptera; family Staphylinidae; genus Ontholestes; species Ontholestes murinus. The sequence goes on from OZ018388.1 coordinate 28,107,673, forward strand.
CTCTGCGTGGCGCGAATGGCGATGCTACATAATACTGTCTCAAAAAAGAAAGAACTCTCCTCACACAAACTCGCGAATTATTGATTTTTTTCAGTTGTCACGCAATCTTCAATTGTCTGTACGACCGTCGCCTCTCTTATCGTGTGAATCAATAGACTATTATATTAAAAATGTTAAACGCCCAGAACCTAACATCCCGCCGGTCTTGAAACAAATCAGTTTCAAAATATTGTACATTGAATGTGTTCCGAACTTCATACGAAACAAAATAAAACCTCTGTCGAAGACACTTGATTTGGTGGTTTTGTCGCAATTTTTGCTACGAAAGGGATTTAGGAAAGGAAGGGTAACTAATCTACTTAACCTCTAACTTAACTAAATCTCCACTCCAAGGGAGATATTAAGCAGACTTTATTAGAAAGTTCACGAAATAAACAACAATTAAATTTAGAAAATAATACAAAATTCCGATGTCTGAGCTGAAACAAATTTTTAACTACTTTGGGCAAGGGACAGAATTTTACCACAGGTCTAGTCAAAAAACCTTTAGCAGTGAGAATTTCAGCGACTCTGACAACACCATCCTGTCCTGGGTAAACTTTCAAAACACGACCTAATTTCCATTTTAGGGGCGGTGAATTACGATAACTAGTTCGCATTGTTTCAAATTCTCTGCTTCAGTGGACCATTTTCCACGAAGTTGAAGAGTAGACAGGTATTACAAAATGCACGATGCATTTGCTGAAGCATCGACCATCAAGTACGATTATCAAGATAAGGTTGTGATGAGTTGATCTCTTGGATCACAATATCGGTCAATGCATTATTAAGCTGTAATCTATCAATTTATAGATTACGAAACGTTGATAAAATTGGTGCAATATTAGCTATGGTATTAGTAATTTAATAAAACACTGCATCATGATCCAAAAATGCACAGTCAATTACACCATGTATATGGCAATCTAGGTTTTTTGGAACCAATTTAATCTAGAAGAGACTCAGTAGTACCCGTTAGATGAGTGGGTTCATTAATAACTTGCAACAGATTAAGACTATCTAATATGTTGTAAAAATATGAGCAAACAGAGGACGCAGGTTTAGTAAATCTATATTAAAGTCTCATATGACAATATCTGTATGGTAAAAATAAGCAACAGTACAATTTTATAATTTGTTTATGAAACTTATATAATCTTCCTGAGGGGGTTTCTATACAGACGCAACTGCAATTTTTGTTTAGTTAATTTAATTAGTGGCCATATGGCCTCAATATTATCCCCATACTGTAGAACCACGTAACTAAGTGAATCTTTAATGTACATACCAACCCCTCCACCCCTTGTTTGCCTATGCTTTCTAACAAAATCGCAATCATCAATCTTTACTGAAGTATTAGATACTTCTGGCGTTAACCAAGTTTCTGAAAGCGTTAGTATGTCAACATCATTGTCTATGATAAATTGGTACAATTCAAGTAATTTTGGTAACAACGATCTTATATTTAGATGTACAATATTAATATTTTTTGATGCATTTTAATGAATATAATAAAGTATTGCTAGATAATAATTAATTAATACTACTTACAATTAATTATAAAAAAAAGTGAAATACAAAAATGAGAGAAATTATTTCTTTTGGTTAATATTGCTTCTGGTGATTCTTCCCTGTTGAAATGTCCCTGTCGTCGTCTTCTGATTGGCGCAATCGATATTTTTTGAAGGTAGTTGGCATAATTCAAGATTTGGATGATGTATTGAAGGTTGCTGGATAGTGTTTGGTTTTAGAAAGCAGACAGTACTAGACATGTCCCTGTAGATTGAACTTGTTGGGTCAGACGTTTTGACAGATTGTACAGAGTTGTTCTCATCTAGTAAATTTTCAACAGTTAGAACTTGATCGTCTACTATTAGTTTAAAGTTTTTGATTTAGTATTTAGACCTAGATTTCTTGCTTGACTTAAGTATGTACGTAAGATTTTTTCATCTCTCTGCTCTTTCTCAGTTAAGTCATTGTTTATATACAGGGTCCTGCAACAGTGCGTCAGGCTTTCCTAGCGCCTTTCTCATAAGAGATAGAAAAAAATGTATAAAAATTTATTGATTTAAAAATCTCTATGCCGTAAAATTATTTTCAAATATGCAGGGTGTCCCAATTTTGCGGTATAACAAAAGCAAACATTTTTTTTTAAATGGAACACCCTGTATATTTTTTCTTTTTCTAATTTGGATAATATTTTATAACTTGAACCTTTTTCTGGTTTTTAATTTCGATATGGCATTTCCGAGTTATTGACGTTTTTCTGAAAAAAATGTAAAAAGCGGAGGTTCACAAAAGAAAAATATTCTGATGTTCTATTTAAAATTTTAAAATTTTTCTTTTTCCTATGGTTGGTCATAAGCACTGTTTATGTACCAGTGTTAAAAATTTTCACTTTGGAGGAACCCTGCCTTTGAATCAGACACGCCATTTTCTAAAATTTCAAAATGTCGTAACTCTTTTTTTTAATGGAATCATATATTTTTTAAAATTTTATTTTATTCTGCATCTAATTTCCTACAAAAAATATTAAGCATACCCTATACCTAAAAGTGATATTTTTAAAGATATAAAAAAATATATTTCAAACGGTCCTTGAATACGAATTTGTTTTTGAATAGATAGCCATGACTGAAAATATGCATCTGTCAAGTAAACAATTAGTTTGACATGTAAATCTCTCTGATATTTGCTACAAAGTGATTCTCTCCGTTTCGCGGTATAAGTAGACAGCAAATTATCATCATAGATTTCGAAAAGGGCGAACGGAGGAGAAATGTTTTAGGAACTTACTCAATAGATTTATTGAAATGGGAAGTGTGAATTACATAAAACAAGAAAGAAGAAAGCCTATTATCAACGAGGAAAACCAACTTTCAGTGCTATTAACAGCAACTACGTTGGGATGTAAACCAAAAAGACATTGGTGAAGGAACTGGCATAAGCAAGAAGTCAGTACAAAGCATTTTGAAGAAAAATCGATATCATGCATACCATATTCAGTTACATCAAGAACTGAGTAATACTGATTTTCAATTTCGTTCCAAATTTTGTATCTGGGGAAAACAGGAAATTCAGGACATCCCATAACAACGCATCTGTCAACAGGCAATTTTCACTATTATTCAACTGATAATCCGTATGTTATGAGACAAGTTGATCATCAGCATCGACGGTCTTTGAATGTCTGGGCGGATTTTTTGGAAACCATGTAGTAGGTCCACATTTCTTCGAGGGCCATCTCAATAGGCCTATGTATTTGCACTTCCTGAATTGAATTACCCGGAACGTTAGCTAATATACCCTAACTAACAAGAAACAGAGTATGGTTTTAACAAGACGGAGCACCTATCCAATTTTAGCAAGACGTGAGGGCATTTGATTTTTCGGAACCAGTGGATTGGTAGGAATGGACCCACCAAATGGCCTGCTAGATTGCGGCGAATTAATTTGTACCTAAATGAAAATTGAAGACATTTTGAACATTTAGTGTAGTAAATAATTTTGTTATCTTTCCCGGCTTTGGAATAAAATAATTAATCGTATTATCTGTTTCTGTTTATCTCACATTGACACTTACTTGCATTTTGTTAGTTATTTTGCCTCAGCATGATCAACTCCGTACATAGAAGTATGTATAATTAAATGGTTATTTTTATGAAAACTATTAAATATCTCAATAACTATGGGGTTTAGATATATTATTATTTGCAAAGTTTGGCATTTCTTTCTAATCTAATCGAATAATAAGAAAAATAATTGTTTTCGCCCATCTGGGTAGCGCTGAGCATAAATTCTTTAGGCTTGCAAACAATTAATTCCACCTTCTCCAGTAGCATATATCACATCAATTAATTCTTCTCAAAAATTGCATTGTTATAATCGTAACGTACTATGCAACCATACATACCAAACTTATTGTTTAATTGACACATGCATTTTTTTCAGTCATAGCTATCTATTCAAAAACAAATTCGCATTCAAGAACCGTTTGAAATATAAATCATTTTATATCTTGAAAAATATCAATTTTAGGTATAGGGTATGCTTAATATTTTGTGTAGGAAATTAGATGCAGAATAATATAAAATTAAAAAAAAAGAGTTACGACAATTTGAAATTTTAGAAAATGGCGTGTCTGATACAAAGGCAGGGTTCCTCAAAAGTGAAAATTTTTAACACTAAGAAGTACTTATAACCAACCATAGGAAAAAGAAAATTTCTTAAATTTTAAATAGAACATCAGAATAATTTTTTTTTGTGAACCTTCGCTTTCTACATTTTTTTCAGAAAAACGTCAATAACTCGGAAATGCCATATCGAAATTAAAAACCAAAAAAAGGTTCAACTTATAAAATATTATCCAAATTAGAAAATGAAAGAATATACAGGGTGTTCCATTTAAAAAAAATGTTTGCTTTTGTTATACCGCAAAATTGGGACATCCTGTATATTTGAAAATAATTTTACGGCATAGAGATTTTTAAATCAATAAATTTTTATACGAAACATTTTTTTCTATGTCTTACGAGAAAAGCGCTAGGAAAGCCTGACGCACTGTTGCAGGACCCTGTATATATTCATGTTTTTTAAGTGATGAGCATGCTTTGAACTTCTATTTTTTTGTCGTAGTGCAACAGTTCAAGTTTAATAGGGCGGTCATACTCTTTTTTAAAGGGCCCTTATACAGTTTTTTACATGCATGTCCTCTAGGGAAACTTGTAATTTAGTTCGAATGAAATTTATAATTTCATTTGGTTTTAAATTTTCTTTAACCCGTGAATGATGAGGTTGTTTTTCAAGTTATAAAACTGTTTTTCGTAAGTGCACATTTTCTTCTTCCAGCTCCTTAATTTTAGCGTTATATTCTTCCAATTTTAAATTGATATATGTTCTAATGTCAGCCACTTCTTTTATAAGCTCCTGTTTATGATTGTTACTGGCAGTAATAATTAATTATTGATTAAACAAGATATTGTTATTTATAAGGTAAATAAAGCTGAAAGTATGGTAAACAAGAACCATATCGCCCAACCTGTAGAATGAAAGTAAAGAGATTGTCTGAATATAACAACAATAGATTCAGGTGTACAATAGATTAGCATACATTTATTATCAAACAGTACAAATTTAACTTGTTAAAATAAATTTAACACAAATAACACATTTAATATGCTACGAAACGAGTGCTGTTTCCGGCGTAGCGATCATACACACCCCTCCAAAACTTAAAGGACTTCTCGTTGGGTTTGACTTTTGGAGTCAAGTTGACGCCTCCGATATCTAAATAATCTTGCTTTTCGGGAGTAAATGGCTTCCAATTGTATTTTCTGGCAGGTCGGCCATTTCTGGCGAAACTTGCTATCAAATCAACGACGTTGGTCACGGAGATGTCTTCTGGACTGCCTGGTTTTATCTCTGGAGTGTATATATTCTTGAAAATGTAACCTAAATCATCAGCATGAGATGCACCTGAAAATAATAAGTAGATTGTAAAATATTTGAATACATGTATTCAATATATTATTTAAAGTTTTATTTTGTTTGTAATTATTAGTTATTTATATGGTTATTGAATATATTGGTAAAAAGTTATAGTTTATATGGTCTATTTAATGCTTTTAAGTGTAGATATATAACTTTTTTAGTTTTACCAGATAAAATCTTGAATTGAAAGATAACCGATTCTAAGATTTGTTTTGATATATTTAGCTTGTGCTTAGAGATATGTAAATTATATGTTTTGACTATAGGATAATCTGAGAAATAATTTTACTAATAGTATTGTAAATTACCTGGAATATTGATTGTCCAATTAGATAACCTCTTGTAATAATTCATCTCGGTATCAGCGCTAAACACGTAGAAATATATAGGCGCCCGAGTTTGTGTAACAGCCTGTCTTCTAAGCACCTCTTCAATCGGAGCAAGGAAGACGGCATCACTTACGTACTCGTTAACTTTGTCCAAATTACTCTCATCAGGTTGTTCGTTTCCAAAATAGAATTCCCTAAGTTCTCTCCTTAGGTCATCACGTGTTGTCTCAGTTAGTCGTAAGTTATAAGGCATCAAGTCGGCAAAATCGTTGAAGATGTAGGGCCGTCCGGTGGCTAGTCTGGTAAGTACTTGGACGAATAGAGCCTCGTTGTTTGTGTTTCCCAACATGATGGGTACTTGATTGTAATCGCCGGTTTCGAAGAGAATTGCTGGATCTGTTGTTATGAAAGCGTTCGCATGTTGGTATTCTAATATTGGGTTGGTCTCTACGAGGTCATTAATTGGTACACTCTATAAATAAAATTTATAATTTAAAATATAAAACTATCTAATTCATTGCTTAACATATTTTCAAAATCATTATGAATGGATTTCAAAATGTCTTAATATTTTTTATGGAAGTTTTAGAAAAGAAAACGTATGTTAAATATATTAAAATTATCAACTAGGTCTATCTTAAAATTTAGCATTCCAGAAATTAAAACCGTCAGGCATGTTTGTATACATTCTATAGTTTCTAGATGAATCGAGTAAAATACATTCAAATAGATTGAGACATTTTTGATAAATATTACTTTTTACAAAGATACCACATGATTTTAGACAAAGAAACTGATGATCAACAAATATTGCAGATATATCTACTGAATTAAGCATAGAAAATATATTTAGTTTTATCGAGAGCTTTTGATATAGGATAATTTTACCTTGCAATAATTTGAAAGGTACAATTTCAAAAGAAATACTTTTAAATTCCTATTAAAAAATGTAAGTAATTAAGCATAAAGCTTTGTATAAAAGTTTTTATCATAAGCTAAATGATATTGTTCCACTCATTACCTAAAAATATTTAAAGAATGATAAAATTAATCTATTCTGTTGTTATTTACTGCATGCGTTAAATTCTTATCTAGGTGGTTGTGCATATTTAAAAATATGTAAATTAACGTCCTTTTGCATAAACACTGATTTTGGAATTGTTTACAAATACTAATTATTTACTTACTTACATACTTAAATAATATTAGTTGCTTATCAAAAGGTAAATAAAAGCGTTAAAAACATACATTGAACCCAAGACCTTTCGGCTATGATAAGAATATCATTAATTATTGAAGAATATGTAAACAACTTACAATGTTCTGATTTGCTACAACTATGTCACCGAAAGGTAAACTCCTAAGTTGCTTAAGCATTTCACTAGGATCTGCAGTGGTAATCCCTACACGCCTAGCAACAGGAACTATAGTATCATTAACTCCTCTACCAAAGAGATCTCCCAAGACGGCACTCATAGCGATGACTCTATGGAAAAGCCCTTTCGATAAGGGTGAAAACATGTGCATGCTTGAACTCGTTCCTCCTGAACTTTCTCCCATCAATGTCACGTTATCAGGATCACCGCCAAATTTCGCAATATTCTTTTTAACCCACCGTAAGGCCATTGTTTGGTCTTTGAATCCGGCGTTTCCTGGTACTTTTAAATTTGGATCTCTCGAATTTAAGAATCCCAACAAGCCCAATCGGTAGTTAATGGTGACCAAAACCACATCAGCTGGCATTAATAATTCGCCCCCGTAAAACCGACTCGTACCAGAGCCTTCTGTCAAAGAACCACCGTGCATAAAAACGATTACTGGTTTTAAATGGCAAGGTGGTAACTAAAAAAATGGTTTTTAATATTATTTCCATTGAAAATTTGAGTTAAATTTTTCTTACGTCAGGGGTATGCACATTTAAATATAAACAATCTTCTTGTCCTACTGTTCGGCCTTCGAATGTTTGTGGACAACTTGGTATATCTGGTGTTGCATTTAGAACGCCTTTCCATGGTGTTGGTGGTAATGGATCCTGTATACAAATATAATACATAATAATAATTTTTTACATTTTTAATAATGTAAAAACTACGGTGCAGAAAGCTCAAAAGAATTAGTTTTATAATGTTTTATATATTTAAGTGATACGTGGAAAAACAACTTAATGAATATATTTATGTATTTTCTTAATAAATATATTTTCTTTATCACGATGAATAGCACAACACATTTTAAAAATATTTATCAAGTATTACTTTGAATTAACTTACAGCGAATCGCAAATTACCAATAGGCGGCTGGGCGTACGGTATTGATAAAAAACTATGAAAGGAATTCCCATGTCTGTCCGTTTCAATACTTCCAGTCAGCCCTCCTTGTTCTAATTGAATGATTTTCCCTCTGCACTCCAATATAATAATTGCTGTGATAGCAAACTTCAGCAGATTATCCATATTGATTTTTATTAATTGCAACCTTGCACCGGTGACTTTATATATACATCTGCATGGAAATATTTCAGTAGCTCGTATTTATCAAGCAGAGCGGCAGAGTGGGGAATTCCTGCAAAACATTGCAGGAGTAGTTCCAGTGATGTTTATTTATGTTAATTTTCTGTGGGAAATTTTATTTAGCGATGCATACCGCAGAAATCATTTTAATGGTTCAGTTAATAGTATGATAAAGCCGTTCTTTTAATTCAATATCAAACAGGGATTCCCGTAGAGGTCACTTATGTTAATTCAGTTTATTTATAGAATACGGTTCTTCGAAATAAATATTGTGAATAATAAAATTAAAAATTATAATTTGAAAAATGTGTTTATTATATATTAGTATCTCTATATCCCAATAATATACAGGGTGTTCAATTTAAGTGAGGACATTGAAATATCTCGAAAACTACACATTGAATTAAAAAAAAAATATAATTAAAATTTGTTCGTGTCGGAGTGGGACATCTAATGATATTTTTTCCCGGATTATTCAAATCCGTACAAAAAATGGGGGTTCCTATTTAACTTTTCTATTTCTCACCCCCTACCCCCTAGGAGGTTGAGGGTAGTGGGTCGAGTTTCGTATCATTAGATGTCCCCCTCCGAGGCGAACAAATTTTAGTTATATTTTTTTTATTCGATGTGTACTTTTCGAAATATTTCAATGTCTTCACTTAAATTGAACACCCTGTATATAAAATTAATATATTTGCCATACAGTATTTTCTCTATGAATAATATATTTATAAAAAAATATACGAAATTGAACGAAATGAACAAATGAAATCTGTACAAGATACGTATTTGTAGGATTTGTGGATAGACTTGTTTCTGGCTTAGAATTTAGTATCTAAATGATATTAATTTAACAAAATTGTGTTGCTATATGCGATTGTGTGCTATTAATATAATTAAGAATTAAGCTTTAACTGAGTACTATTCATAGATCTTTACGTTAAGCAAAAGGAAGAGCATAGGTGATAATATATATTCTGAATTGATATAGAAATTATACATATATGCTAACATTGTTGACAGACCCACGTGATTTTCGGATGGATAGTACTAACCTTCAAACAGTATGTGACAAAATTTCATGGCCCTTTGAACATTAGTTTATAAGTTACAGTCATTTTAGTGATTCCGGTTTTATAATTTTCAAGACAATGGGTGCAAAGGAATTTCGCATGTTGACTAAATACTGTTCTTTCCTGGGGAAAAATACTGCTGGAGACAAACAGTGGCTTAATAAGCATTATGGGGACTTTGCATCAGAGAAATCAACTATTATTTACTGGTAAGCTAAATTTAAATATGGACGTACAAGCACTGATTATGATGAACGCTTTAGTCGCCCAAAAATCGAAAATTCTGGAAAACATAAAAAATATCCACAAGATGGTTTTAAAAAACCATTGCTTCAAATAGGTAACGTTTTGAGGATATCAGAAGGTAGTGTCCTTACAATTATACATAAAAATTTGAGCATGCGCAAGTTGCTTTCGAAGTGGGTGTCGCGTTTATTCACAACGGACCAGAAACATCAACGTGTTAACAATTCAGAGCGCTGTTTGGAGCCGTTCAAAGGAAATAAAAATTTCTTGCATCGGTATGTGATAACAGATGAAACATAGATCCATCACTACACCCCTGATTTAAAAATATCCTCAGCTGAGTGAACAGTAGAGGTGAAAGTCGTCCAAAGTGATCAAAAAGTCAAAGTCTGCAGACAAGTTTATGGCTTCCGTATTTTGGGACGCGCATGGAATTTTGTTCATCCACCATCTTGAAAAAGGCAAAGCTATCATTAGTGATTATTATATAAGGGCAGAAATCAAAAATAAACGGCCTCGCATGCAAAATAAGAGCTGTTTCATCAGGACAATGCCCTGTGTCACAAGTCGCTAAAAACATTGGTTAAATTGGATGAATTTTGCTTTGAACTCACTACTGGCTTTTTGCAGATATGAAAAGAATCCTTCAGGAAAAAAATATGGCTAATATGAATATTTAGTTAGAACAGAGACTTATTGAGTGATTTGTTATAATCCAAATAAAATTATAGAGAAATATGATACTGTTAAGCACCATGGTATTTCAATAATCACAGTCATGGGACCAGGACTTGTATAAGGAGGAGGATGGAGAAGTATACGCTCATTGTTATTATAAGGTAAGTTGCCAGAATGGAATGGTAAACATAAGTTTATGTGTTTATGTGGGATAAAGTTTTAAAAACAACGAACAGATGCATTTAGATGTTTCAATATTGATAGCCACAGGGCCTTTTCTAATCTCAAACCGTAATTAGGTCGTCCTAGTTTTATCTAAGAATGAGCAAGGTTATGAAGAAATATCACCTGTCCCGCAATTCCTGAGAATGTAGACAGTGTAAAAGCAGGTTGATTAAAACAATTAGAAACTTTTCCTCAATATTTTATATGTAACCTGATATACGTTTCGGACTCATTATCAATTGTTTATTAAATCATCTGGTTACAAATAAAATGGTAAGAAAGGTTTCTAATTGTTTTAATCATGTTATTATCATCTTCACGTAACACAATTATTACAAATAAAAGCAGCTGTTACACAAAGTCTAAAAAGTTCAATATAGAAGCAAACAAATGTTTTAAATATAAATCATTAATTTGTAAAGCTCAGGTTGAAATTTTATATCCACAAGTTGGCACATATTTCTTATTAGCATTTACCCTTGAGATGCTATCTTTATTAAAAATAGACGTCGCGTCGATATGCTTTTATTTACGACATTAAATTATTTCTAAAGTTACAGTTACACACTTTTGTGTTGTTTTTCTATATTGTACTTACTTCGAAAATTAGTACTAAATTAGATTATTTGGTATAGATAGAATCATTTTTAAAGTTTTAGGTAAGAGTTTAAATTTAAAAAATTAATAGTGTCCAAAATTTTAACCAAAATGAAAAACCGATTAGGAACAAAAGTGTTAATAGTGTTAATTTTTCGAAAATTTTACTACATTCATTAATTTTAAATTAATTCTGAATAAAATAATTTTATAATTTTAGAAATAAAATTATTTTGGCAGATTTTTATTTAATTTTGAAAAAAATCATTTTGGAAAGTAACCTCTCATCCTCCATGGAGTCATAATTTTGAATTACAAATTTTAAAATCATGAGATAGTTTCTGCCTTAAAGTAAGTAAGTAGGCAAACTTTTATGAATTCAAAAGAAATATAACTCGTTTCTTCCTTTAGAAAAAACAAGGAAATCGAAAGTAACTTTTTAGTTACACCGAAGAAGAATAATTGTCAGCTATTATAATCTTGTGGTTTAAAAGATTAAGAGGTACCTAAAGCCACATGGTTATTGCTACATTAGGTGTCACGTTTAGTGAGTGTGACTTTTTCCTTTAAAGGTAGCTTAAGCCATATTCTGGTGAATCAAAACCGCACCCTTTAGACAATTACTTAATTTAATAATAAGTGTTTTATTTTCGAATTTTTAACTCCGTACAATTTTTTCGCCATACTGGCTTCTTTAGGTGAAGAATATACATAATATACAGAATGTATATTATTCACCTGAAAAGACACAGTGTGGTAAAACAATTGTAATTAGTTAAATAAAAATCAATCACTCATTATTAATTATTATAATATAGGTTTTTGACTAAGTGCATGGTCTATCAGCTCTTTAGAAACTCTGTGAAATGAAATTATAGCAGACATTGATAAACTCGTCCATATAACCTTTTTGGTTATGTTGGTGATAGATAAGGCGTTGAGATGTTGAAAATCCATATTCATTTGTATATTACAGTTGTAAATAACTTATGTTTATTTTAACTACAATTGATATGCCAATGCTTCTTCACGTGAATTAAAGTTTTCAATTGGTCTGAGCAGAAATTTAGTTTTAAATGCTCGATGCATTATTTTAAACTGGAAATGGCGCCTATTTTCTAACCAAAATATGTAAATGAAATCCGTCCTATGTTGCTTTTTGGGAAGAAGGTAATATATTATGGATACATCCGTATCAAAATTAATATCACGCATTATAAGGCTAATCAAATCAAAATAATTTATTAAACCTCGCTTTTGAAGGAGGCTATCCTTTCACTAATAAGCTGATATTGTTTATTTTGATTATACGAGAGAAATATTATCTAGTTTCAATAAAAAATTTAAACCAAACATAACAATGTTTTGCAAGTGATTTTTTAAGGTTATAAATATAAATAAACTTTATTTAGCACTGCTGCTATATAAAATATAGTTATAAAATTCATAACAAATATATATATATATATATATGAAATGTCTTATGTTATTAACTTATATCACTTAATCTTACAAATACAAAATATGCCACACTTATGCTAACAAAATAAAAATATAGTATCTTAAATATAAAAATATATGACAAAACAAAACAACTATAAAAGTATAATTCTTAAACTCTTTAATAAAAAACTAAATAATCACAAGACAAGTCTTACATACTCCTACACGCTTATTATGTACTCTCGTAATAAAAGTTTGAATTTTTTTATATTTTCTTGATCTTTAATATGTTTAGGGAGTTTATTATATTCTATAGCTGCCCTGTAGAATAACGTATTTTGACCATGTTTTGTATTTTTGTGCGAATGTATATCTGTATTATAAGTAATGCAATTTTGATAGTATGAAGGCATCAGACCTTTACAAATTTTGTGTATAAATACAAGTGCTTTAAATTTAATTAATTGCTCAACATTCAACCAATTTAACCTTCTAATCATATAATTAATGCTTGTGTATTTATCACATTTTAATATTGTCCGCATCCCAGAGTTCTGCAAAACTTGTAATCTTTTTAAATTACTGTTGTTTGCTAAGTATAGAATTGTTCCCGAGAAATGGAAATGTGGTAATATTATGGTGTTTTATATTGTTTGCTTTGTATGCTGCGATGTATAATAACTGCATCGTTTTAATACGCCTAATTTTTTTGCTATTTTCTTGCATGTGTAATCTATATGTTCAGAAAATGTTAGTTTATTATCTACAATTACTCCCAAGTATTTTATAGAATTTACATAATCTATTGTTGTACTATTGAATTTAATGGCAAAATCTTTTATATTAGATATTTTCTTATTAGTAATTAATATAGCCTTCGTTTTATTTGTATTTATTTTTAGTGTATTACCTTCTAACCAGTTTTTTATATTGTTAAGGTCTGAATTAATTGCATTAGTGTTTTCCTGTATATTATTCGATGTCATGTATATAATCGTATCGTCCGCAAACAGATGATATTTGCAATGTTGTAGACATTTACCGATATCATTCACGTACAATACAAAAAGCAGAGGTCCCAAAATACTTCCTTGTGGAACTCCAGTATCAATTGGTAAAGTATTGGACATACTGTCTTCAATTTTTACATTTTGTACTCTTTCTGTCAAATAACTACAAAACCAATTTATTACTGTTCCCGTTAAACCATATATCCTCAATTTTGCTATTAAGATGTCTCTGTTCACTGTTTCAAATGCCCTTTTGAAATCAAGAAATACAACACTAGTAATTTTTCCCTCATCTAGATGTTCTTTCCACTCACTAACCAGATATTGTAATGCACTTTCACAGTTATATCCCTGCCTGAAACCTGATTGATACTCTGTAATTATATTTTCCTGCACAATGTGATGTAGTAGTTGTTCATATACTACCCTTTCTAGTATTTTTGTAATTGTTGGCACTGTATTTATTGGTCTGTAGTCCTCAGCTTTATTGCTAGTTGGAACCTTTTTAATGGGTACTATTGTATTACACTTAAGTTTTTTTGGCACTATTCCTGTTTCTAATGAGACATTAATTATATTAATAAGTTTCGGGATTGAATGTGGTAAGCTAATTTTAATCATTTCTGCAGTTATGTTGTCAGGGCTTGATTTATTTGGTAAATTTAATATTACTTTTTCAAGTTCACTCTCACTTATAGTTTTAAAATCAATCATGTAGTTATTTATTATCACAGGTTGAAGTTTATTGCTATTTTTTGGAATTGAACTAATTATATCTATTATACTATTGATAAAATACTCATTGAATTTATCACATATTATACATTTATCCGTATATGTTACTCCATTATATTCTATGACATTATAACTATTCCCTTTCTCACTTGATATTACAGCCTTCAGTGTTTTCCACATTGTCTTCGGATCTTTTTATTGGAGTCTACACATTTCTCAAAATATTTTGTCTTTTCATTTCGTATTGCATCTACTACTCTATTACGTGCATTTTTATATTCTTTCCAATCTTCTTCTCTTCTGGTGATACAAAATGTTTTGTACAAGTCATTTCTATTTCTAATTTGGATTTGGATATTTTGTCCAAACCATGGATTAGAATTATTCCTAAAAGTAATTTCTTTAATGGGTCTCAATTTGTTCAATATGGCTTGGAACTGTTCATTAAAATTATTATATTTTACATCTATATCACAATTCCTATAATTGACTTTAATATTTTGTACTCTCTCTATATATAAATTAACATCTACTAACTTTTGCCTAATTATTTTGGTATGCTTATATTGTAATTTTTTAATATCCAATTCCACCCGTATCAGTGAATGGCTATTAAATACTGGCGATCTTAAAACATTACACTTACAATTAAAATTAGTTATGACTAGGTCTATTAATGACTGACTTCCATTTGGAGACATGTGTGTCCATTCATTTATACACTGTTTAAATCCTGTATCTTCTAATGCTTGTTTCAACTGTTTACTGTATGTATATTCTTTATTTAAGTAATTGATATTAAAATCACCCATTATTATAATATCGTGTCTGAATTTTTCAGTAATCTCTAGTAGGTATTGTTTAAGAAAATCAATAAAGATAATGTCACTACTACTTGGGGAGTGGTACACGCCTCCCAAGATAACTGTTTTATTGTCTACTACAATTTTTATTATTAGTACCCAGTAATTCATTATATGTATAGCAGTTTCAAGTTTTTGAGCTTTTATATCATTTCTAATACACCCCCTGTATTTCTACTTTCTGAGTCTACCCTAAAGTTGTTGTAACCTTCAATACTTAATTCCTGATCTTCAATTTCTTTTGTTACATGTGTTTCTGTTAAACATAAACATAATGGTTGACTAGTTTTTAGAAAATATTTAAATTCATCAATGTGAGCTATTAGACTTTGAGCATTTTGTAGAAGTATATAAGACTGTCCATCACTATCATCTGTTAATTGCTATTGATTTGAATTTATCTCATAGTTAATTCTTTTTTTAATTTGTTCAATTTTTCGTTTATATATATATCACAATTAATGCTAAACGCTGAGTGATTGGTATCATTTTGCATATTGAACTTATTATTAACAACAATACAATTGATACAAGAAAGTTGCTGTTCTTTACATTCTTTTGTTAAATGTTTATCACTACTGCACTTACCACAAGTTGCCTTGTTTGTGCAGTTTACAGCTGTATGATTAAACCCATTACATTTGTAACAGCGCCGTACATCAATATGTTCATACACTGAGCATAATCTATAACCTATATATAAACCGTTTTCTACTGAATCCATTATTTTGATAAATGTTCCTGGATCACACCTGATTATTGCAAAATATGATGTTTTCATTTTCTTAATTACTGTAACTTCCAATTCACATAATTCACTGACTATCGTCTTATTTTGTTGTTTTATTAAAGCAATTAATTCTTCTTCGTTGTAATTTTCTTCAATACCTGTTACTTTAATAGCTGGTTTCCTTTTTTCTGGCACTTTGACCGTATATTTATCCCCTAGATTGTTGATAATGCTATCTTGTATCTTCTCAGCATCTTGTTTATTATTACAGTTGATCACCACATTTCCATTTTTCAACTCCCTTACTCCATTTATTTGCACTTCTAACTCCTCTGGTTTCAACTTTTCTTTTATATTCTCTTTCAATTTTGTTTGTTTGTCGTTTGTCGACGTTACAATAACAACATTCTCCGTTACCTTCTTGGCATACGTTGTAGTTTCCAAGTCACTCCGTCTGCCTGTTGTAGTCTCATATTTTTCTATTTTGTTTTCAAGGTCAGTTATTCTCTTTTGCAGTAAATCTATGATTAATAGTTTGTCTTGAATGATCTCTTGTTTATCGTTGTTTAATTTAATCAACAAATCTACTTTATCATTTTCTTGAGTCACATGGCTGGATGTTGAGGTTATGTCATCACAACACAAGATTTTATTTCCATCAATGTACTTTATGCCTTTTATTCTGTTCTTGCAACTACCATGATATAATCCATGACAATTCACACATATTAATATATTGCACTGTTTATTCTTACAACACTTATAATTAATTACTTTTTCTGTATTATTGTCTGCCACTACATGTACGTCCGCCATCGTGCGGATCGATTTATACAATTTTTATACAGGAAGAAGACTTTGATTTGTAAATGGTCTTCCAATAGAAACTTTAACTGTTGATAGCGGCCATATTGTTGAAGCTATATCTGTCGAATTCGCTGTCATTTATTCAGTTTGTTTTGCCAAATCATCAAGAGGTATAAATGATAAAATGGTTTTATCAAAATTGGTGTTCTGTTTGGGCAATGCTCCGTGCGCTTCATCTATTTTACGCTTGCCATAATCGAAACGCAAGATCTGTCGTAAACATCGCCGCTGTCTTCGAGAGTATGATGAAGAATTCGAGGCAGTCGATTTCGAGTCATTCACAAGAACTCGGCCTTTTGCAAATGATAACTTAGCGAATTAATGACTATAGAAAACGAAGTGTGTTCGCTGAGTGGACCTTGGAGTAGTTGGAAATGGATCCTAACTCTCATAAAAAAATAATCTTCAGCGAAGAGGCCCATTTCTGTATTAATGGCTACGTCACAAACACAATTGTCAAATTTGGGACGATAACAATCCACATGAGGTCCAAACGTCCAATGCATCCCATAGACACTGTTTGGTATGGACTAAGCGATGGCGGCGGCTTTGGTCCATATTTGTTTGAGTACGACAATGGCCAGACCATCACCGTCAACGCCGAGCGCTATAGGTCTATGATTCGATGATTACCAATTAGTTTTGGCCTGAATTGGATGATATGGTCACCAATGACCTGTGGTTTCAACAGAGCGGTGCTACGTGCCACACAGCTATCTTTAGTTTAATTTATGCGCTTGTATCATGAAAAATGGGTCATTTGCATGATGTTATATTCCATACATTAAGGCATTGATAGGCCTTTGTTTTATTTAAATTTAAACATTGGAAGTGCTTAGTTAATTCATTCAAAACTATAAGCACGTTCTGTGACAAATCAAAATCTATAGAAACTATGCTATTTAAAAATGCATTAAAATGTGTTTTAAATATAAAATATACTTTGTCATCTATTATGAAAGCCATTAAATCAACAATCTGCAAATCGTGATACATTGGTAAGTTAAAACACTAAAATATAACAGTGTTTGTAAATAATTTTTGGGAACGTCTTTAGTATAAAAGTAAGTGGTAGTGAACAATTATGTTTTATTATATGGAAATAGAGAATAGCATGGCAACTTACATTATGTATAAGGTGATTTCATATATTTGTTCGGATTTTATTAATGGTGCGAATATTTTTCAAATATTTGCTGTTCTGGTTGTCTAATCGACCAATTCAGATATGTGTTAAAAAGAGGACAGTCCGCTCTTTTCATTGGCATTAGATTTATTTGTTGTACTGGCTTGTGAACATGGGAATAAGGTGCATTTACGCCATATTTTGCTTTATTATTTTAAGAAAGGCAAAGAGGTTGTATAGGGTCAAAAAAAAATCCGGCATATACGAGAACTATGTCTTAACAGAACGTATCGCCAAATTTCGTTCAAGAGATACGAGCCTTGAAGGTGGACCCCGCAGCGGTCGGCCCACCGAGGTTGATGCGACTGATAATCAAGGCACTGGTAAAAAACACCTACAGAAACGGACAATATATAATTGATTAAAATGTATCCTTTGTAAGAAAAAAAACTTGTTTCATATCAACCTATAAAAACCGAATGAATATATGGAACCACCCAATATGTTACACCGAATTTGCGAAATAATAAATAATCTCCCAAATTCGTGAATTCAGTATTATTTATTTTGCTCATTTACTGCATTGAGCAAGGTAAACGGTAGTACTCTGGTGGCGTTTTTTGAGACTTAACGCTGCAACTTTTGAAATAAATTCGCAATAATCGAAACTCGCCCATCAAACTATATATTTTATTTCTAATGTCGATTTAACCAAAGGCAGAAATTCATTATTTTTAGGCAACGCCTCAATTTGTTATATTTTTCACTCGAAATGGACGTGCAGTAGGCAATCAACGACAATAGAAGTAATTGCCTGTGGACCGAAGTCCACGAGAAGTATGTAATTAACGTTTTAGAAGTTAATAGTAACCCAAAAGACAGTATTATCACATTAAGAAGACTTTCAGCTTAGTGAACTTTGCAAGAGTTTCTGACTTAAATCAAACAGGACAGGTGGACTTGGTAGATTTTTAAAGTTTGTCTGATGAAGATTATAAATTTATTATACATCATAAAGCATATTTAACAAAGTACAGTTTTTTGAGGCCACTTCTTTCTAAAAGGGTGGTAGAAGTAGCAAAAGAACTCC
Source organism: Ontholestes murinus (assembly GCA_963969525.1). Classification (NCBI taxonomy): domain Eukaryota; kingdom Metazoa; phylum Arthropoda; class Insecta; order Coleoptera; family Staphylinidae; genus Ontholestes; species Ontholestes murinus. The sequence continues at coordinate 28,126,724 of OZ018388.1, forward strand.
TCAGTACATTCGTAAACTTTGGGGCCCCACATGTTCTACAGTTAGATAATGGGAGAGAATTTGCTGCAGGTGTGATCCATTGTGCTCATTAATGGTAGGCCAAGATATCAACAAAGTCAAGGTTCTGTTGAAAGAAGCAATCAAACAATGAAAGATTATCTAACTGCTTGGATACGCGACTATAATACTTCCTATTGAGCAACTGGTCTACTGTTTGTTCAACGAATATAACTTACCATAAAGCTATATAGGAATAGAATCGTAGAAAATTTTTAGAAAACATCAACAGTGAGTTGTTTGAAGAAAGTATGGAAAATATCATTGGCACTAATATTTTTACTGAAAATAAAGATATAAATGCTTATATTAGGATTATTGATAATTCAGAGATCAGTAGGCAAAATTTGATTAAAGATCAATCCGCCAAAATTAGTACGGTCGATGCAAGTGTACTAATAGATCAAGATCTTATAATACAGCCACATCTGGTCGTTGAATTTAGAAAAATAGCATTTGAAAATTTGCTACTTCAAGCTAACCGAATGGTGGAAAAGTCAAAAAAGAAAATGTCACCTTTGAAAAAAGATAATAATGTTTTAATTGGCATTAGTCAGTTTTATAAGGGTAAGGGAGACCCTAGCAATTTAATTGGCGTTATAATAGAAATTCGGGATGATAAATATAAAGTGGGGAGAAAATATGGAATCATTGGGAATCTATTAGAGACCAACCGTGTGCACAAGACAAAATGCATGAAGCTAAAAATAAGTGATGTTCCTCAAGAAGAAAAATCTATTAGGACACCAAATGTGCCAATGTACTCAGGGATTCCAAACCATAAGATGCGAGTGTTTCTACAATAAATTCGTTTGAAATTCTATCTCTCATGGTCGAAGAAGTTGTAAAAATTTTAATTAGTATTTTTAAGTTAATTAACATTAATTAGTTAACATTGTTGAATAAAAATAATACTTAAGTTTAAAATGGTCATTATTTTCCTATTTATTAATTTTATAACCATGTTCTATTATTTATATAGTAATTACGATGTGGCGTGTTGTATATTATTAAAGTTAAATAAGATTACTTATTGTTAAAAAGGTACTTCAACCAAATGCTGAAACTTGGCCAATAAAATACGCAGACCCTAAGAGCCTCTATCCTGGATTAAAGGTATTGGTAAAGAATTATTCAATTAAGCTCGCTTATATTCACATCAAAACATATTTAATTAAATGAAATAATCTATAACTCGGCTTGTTGTTTCATTCGGAATTACCCATAATTGTATTTCAATGTCAAATGATAACGATCACCCAAACTTGACGTCCAATATGGCAAGTGGAACACAAAACTGTTTTGTATAAAATGATAATTCTGTTGTTCCTATTTTAAAGTGGAAAATGTCATTGATATTTAAAAGTTTATATACATACATACATTCTGCGGATAATTTGCCTAACTCATAAACAAAGCAACGGGCTTGCATTTTTCATGCATTAGGCAATTTTTTCCTTATTTCGTGAAATTGGCAATTACATGAATTCGGCGTAACATATACAGGGTGTCCCACCGAAACCGCACATCAAAAGTTCTAGTGAATGTATTTTTATGAAATTTTCATGGCTTATGTAATCAAGTGTGCTCTATTTAATTAAAATAATTTCAAGATTATACGACTTCCGTGTATACCGAAAGTCAACACCAACTTCCTTATTTCAAATGGAATACTATATTTTTTATTTAGAATCTACATAAAATTCTGTGAAAAAAAATTATTATGTAATATAATGTCCAAATTTAAGCGTTTTCGAGATAATTGATATTTTTAAAAATTTTGTGCTTTTTCAAAGTTTACTTTAAAAATACATATTTTCGACGAAAATAAAATTGAAAGGCTGTAATATTGGCTACATATAGCTGATACCTAATGTATCCAATGATGAATTATTTTTGAAAAAATAATATACAGGGTGTTCAAAATTTCAAACCACATTTAGTCAAATTTAAACCAATATATCTGGTTTTCCTTAAATAAAACACCTTGTATATTTTTACATATTTGGACGCTAGCGTTCCTTATACCTATCTTCTTTACTTTTAAAGTTATTAACTTGTTTGTAAAAATATGTCAATATTTTATATGTCAAGAGTTTTCGGTGGGACATCCTGTATATGGTGTCCCAGCGAAAACTCTAACAATAGTACAATTACAATAGTATGAGGACATGCTTTTGTAATTTCAATAACTATCAACAGGGATAGTTATTGAAATATTAAAAAGGCTAGTAACAAACCTACAATCCTTCAATAGGATCTCAAAGCAGGAATAATTTTGAAACAATCTATCTCGGATGATGTCAGTCCTATATTTGATTCTTGCAAGTCTTCAGCATTACGAATGGTAAACAGCTAAGAGAGTCAGAAACTAGATGTGCGTAGGAGGAGGCAAAACTAATAGTTACCTAGATAGTCCTGACTATTAAAAAGTGGTGTTTTATTTCCCGGTACAAAACCTGAGGAAAGATTAGTTGTGAGCCCTGCAGGATGAAGTAACTGTAGTACAGCAGAGTAGCAATACAGGAATCTTTTGGGGAGACTATCGAAATAGACGATAAGGACGCCATTGATAGAGAAGATAAGTGAGTTTATAATACATCATTTTATTTTAATCTACTAACAAACTTGCCACAAAACGTGTCGTTCATATAATATTATATAAGGGAAAGCAAAACTATGACATTGCAAGGAGACGTGCCAAATGCTTAACCACCAACTACAAAGTAATAAAGATATCCTAGTTCTAAATGAAGAGCCTTATGTCGTGGCCAATAAAATATATGGATCTTTCTAGTTAGAGTGGAACAACTTTCTTTAAGAGTGAACTCCGCCTTTCAGCTTGCTGACGAAATTATTTGTATGGATTTTTTTACTTTTTTATGTATTTCGAATTATATTTATAAAGCAAGTCTGATAAAGTACTAATAAATAAATAAATAAATATTTTGTAAGGTGTTCTAAATTACATAATTTATCTAGAAACTCTATCCATCTCATTATAGCTGTGGCGAAATTTTTTCCAATACTCAAAAGCAAAAGGCAGGAATAATGAAATTAGCTCAAGGAGGGCATGGAGTACTTTTCCAAGACTGCAAGAAACCAGAAATCCCAGTTACAAACCATACCAGTATGCATATTTATTCTAAAAAGATATTATCATAAAGGTGTCATCTATTATCTGAGCGTTCTATTAGGTCCCAGTTTGAGTGGATAACTACTGACAAATCATGTCGGATTACCCTGAGTGTTAAATACTCCAAAGTAAACTCGATTCCTAGATTTCAACTGCGCTTCGCTAATTAGATCTAAAGTAGATCAAAACCGGTCCATGGTTTTTGATTACAGGAAACAATAATTAATATTCTAAAAAGCTCTAGCACTATGACAAAAACAAAACAGATTCAACAATTCTCCTCTTTCAGATCTCCAAGAATGGATGGGGATTATATAACATTACTTATTGATGACTAGATTATATTTACCAACATGTAGTATGATATGTTCTTCTAAACTGAAGAAAACTTATTGTGATTTATTAGCAAGCTAGGCAAGGAAAGCTACAGCTATATCTAACCATCCAGACTAGTAAGCCCGACTTCTTTTTAGTTTCAAGACTAGTTGGGAGCTCTGCAGGAAGTTTTATGATTACGATCAAAATATCAATAAATAATTATATCTTCCTAGCAAGAGTGACCTGTTGCTTGTTTTTCGGAATACAATGTATTCTACAATATTTTACAGTGCTTAAATATGGTTATAGAAAAAATGTTTCATGAACACTCACAGAAAAGATTTACGCCTTTATTTAAAAACCATAGAAGTCTCTTTAAAGCAGTTTTTCCCAACCTTTTTTGTGTTATGCCCACCTTAGCCTTTTTAAAATTCTTATGCCCCCCCCCCCTTATGTAACATACCGGGTGTCTCAGCGTGCGCGCCGAGTAGCTTTACGGCTAAACGGTTTATTTTTTTCAAAATCCGTTTTCGCAGGAGTATGTAGGTGTATTGGGACCACATTTTAAAATTAGTTTTAAATATACAGGGTGTCCCATAAAAGCATGGCGTATCATAGTTATGTTTTTTCTTATGGAACACCCCATATTTGATATTTTTTTCAGATTCTACATCAAAAATAAGGGTAACTTTCATTATAAGATCATATGCCTAAACCTAATAATTTCTGAAATATTTAAACAATTTTGGAAAAATTGACGTTTCGAAAAAAAATTATATCTTTCAAATAGGTGAATGAAAACAAATGAAATTTTGTGTCAGTATATTAGACTAATGGGTGAATATTTTAGGCCATTTATAGGAATTTTAAATATTAAGATGTTTTGATAATTTAATGTGTCTACAGAAACACATTCAAGGTCAAATTTCGTGCTTACTTTAAATGGAACACCCTATATCTAATAAACCTATCTTGTAGCAAATTTTATTATCTTTCAAAAAGTATAAAGGTATTCTATACCTGTTACTTATAGTTTTCAAGATATATCCATTTTTGTTAATTTTCGACATAATAATTATTAGTATCAATTATTGCAATAGTCAGTTAACACAACCAATGATTTTCGAGATATTTCCAAATTAACACACTAATTGAATAATTTATTTACACATATGTACATGATTACGTAATATCGTCTTAGAATTTCAAAAAACATAACGAAAAACAACAAATGAAATTAACAAAATAATAACAACATTATTTTTTTATAACAAATTTTCAAAAATACCACCATCGCACTGAATGCATAATTCAATTCTTTTTTGAAACGATAGTTTAACATTTCTTAGCATATTGGGTGTTATTGATCTAAATGCATCCTTAATTCTGTCCTTCATGTCTTCAACAGTTGTGGGAGGAGTGGTGTATACTTGATTTTTAATATACCCCCATAAAAAGAAATCCATGGGGGTTAAATCAGGGGATCTAGGTGGCCAAGCTACGTGACCTCCTCTTCCAATCCATCGCCTATTAAATATTCTATTTAAATATTGACGAACCGCCAATGAAAAATGAGGTGGCGCACCATCGAGCTGTAACCACATGTTTTGGCGAATATTCAGTGGAATATTCTCTAATAATAATGGAAATTCTTCTTGGAGAAATTGTAAAAATATGGGACCATCCAAGTATCCATCGAAAAAATGAGGTCCAATGACGTAATTACCCAAAATGCCTCCGAATACATTAATACTCCAACGATGTTGTCGATCAGTAATTTGAAATTTGTGGCAATTTTCGGTGCTGTAATAATGGCAGTTACGTCGATTAAAAGATCCGTTATTATTAAAAGATGATTCATCCGTAAATAAAATATTATTCAAAAAATCTTCATCATCGCCACTTTTATTTAAAACACATAAACAAAAATCTAACCGCTTCTCGAAATCCGCATTATTCAGATGCTGGTGAATTTCATAGTGATATGGGTGGTATTCATGTTTTTTTTAATATCCTTGATATGCTCGCCTTGCTTAACCCAGTCTCACGAGCTACTATACGTGTACTCGTGCTAGGATTATCTATTACAGAAGTAAGTACCTGTAATTGTGTCTCCTCGTCCTTAGTTACAGTGTTGAAGTTCGTTTTTTTCAGATACTTGACACTGCCTGTGGTTTTAAATATATTTAAAACTTCCTCCAATGTCTTCTTATTAGGATGTCTCCTATCAGGGTACCTTTCGCGATATACTCTTTCCGCTAAGAGACAATTTTCATAACATTCCCCTATTATTAGGATCATGTTAATTCTTTCGTTTAAGGAATATTTCATTTTTGCGGTCGTTACAAATGATTCGAATGTGTCAACTGACTTTGTTTATAAACAAAAGCTACACACTAGCTTATTGCAATAATTGATACTAATAATTATTATGTCGAAAATTAACAAAAATGGATATATCTTGAAAACTATTAGTATTAGGTGTAGAATACCTTTATACTTTTTGAAAGATAATAAAATTTGCTACAAGATAGGCCTATTAGATATAGGGTGTGCCATTTAAAGTAAGCAAGAAATTTGACCTTGAATGTGTTTCTGGAGATACATTAAATTACCAAAACATCTTAAAATTTTAAATTACTACAAATAGTCTAAAATATTCCCCCATTAGTCTAATGTACTGATACAAAATTTCATTTGTTTTCATTTACCTATTTGGGAGATATGATTTTTTTTCGAAACGTCAATTTTTCCAAAATTGTTTAAATATTTCAGAAATTATTAGGTTTAGGCATATGATCTTATAATGAAAGTTACCCTTATTTTTGATGTAGAATCTGAAAAAAATATCAAATATGGGGTGTTCCATAAGAAAAAACATAACTATGATACGCCATGCTTTTATGCGACACCCTGTATATTTAAAACTAATTTTAAAATGTGGTCCTAATACATCTACATACTCCTGCGAAAACGGATTTTGAAAAAAATAAACCGTTTAGCCGTAAAGCTACTCGGCGCGCACGCTGAGACACCCGGTATAGTCGAGTAATTAAATAAGTCTACTTACAGCAAATCTCAATTCACCAATGGGAGGTTGCGCAAACGGTATCGAAAGAAAACTATAAAAGGCGTTTCCATGTCTATCTGTTCCAGTTGTGCCAAACAGGCGTCCTTGTTCTAATTTTATAATTTCAGCATTCGCCACAAATATCGTCGCTGTAATGATTATGAGCAGATTATCCATAATAAATACGAGTATTCCAGTAACGTTTCGAACAATGTTTGTATACAACTGCATGCAAATTATTTCTGTTATTCGCATTTATAAGGCGACACCGTATATAGAGATATCGCGGTGTGGGGAAACTTAACCAAAACAATTGCACAAATGTTTAGTTTAAAATTCACGTTTAATGTTAATTGGTTTTGGGAAATCCTTATTTATATTTACCAAGAAATAATGAAAATATAATTTTAAAGTGATTACACACACAAACAAATATAATTATTAGTACATGTTTATTTAAATCGAGCAAAACAACATTAAGAACAAATTCTTAGTTGAAATACCTCATAAAGAATGCGGATCGATTATTTAGTCTCCCAAAACACAATAAACCCTAATGGTTGGAGGCTTTGTGCGTTTAGTACCTTAGAATTTTACAAACACTTTTTAACCTTAATCCTAGAGTTCATATTTAAGGCAAGTTTTAAGGCTGAAAATCTGATAAGACCTAACACATTTGTGTTCGTTCAAATACTCTCCCATAGAGGTTTGTTGGTTTTTATTGGTACACTTTCGGGGTACTAATAAACTATTCCAATAACGTGAAATGAAATCATCCCTAATACAATTTACAAGAGATTCTTAATGCTATTGTGAACAAATATATTTAATCCTAAAGTGGAAATGATAATAGGGCAGGGGGTTCAAACGGGGTAATACATGCATCCAGTTAGCATCGCATAGCCTGTCCTACTCGATTCTGACTCTCACCTCCACGAAACCTCATATAAGGTGGTGAACCTCCGTAACCTGAGCAACTTTACCTAAAATGCGGTAACGACCCCTATGGATGACGAGGTTAGAGCTAACGAGAGCGGAAGAATTGGGCCTCAGAAAAGGCCTTCAGATATCGGACTGTATTACACGACAACAACCACTGTAAAGAATAAAGGATAATGAGTTGACTAGAAAGACTCCATGAACTTAGACAGGAAATGAAGATGTACTGGCAGACAGACTTAATTTTTTTCTACAATATCTACTTGACTTTCGACCAATAGACGATAGGAATGAGTTCATAACGTCATATCTATCAACCTATATGCATCGCACGAGGAATAAGACGAAAAAGGAAAGGTTCTATGCAAGCGTGGAGCAGACATTGCAGGAGGTGACAGAATACGATAATTTAGAATTTAGGCCAACGATTGAAATGTACAGCCTGCACGAGAAAATAAACGATAAAGAAACTAGATTCATAAACTTGGCGAGTGCGGCCAACTTCGTAGTGAGTAGCACGATGATTCCGCACAAAACCATCCACAAACATACGTGGGAAGTTATAGAGGCTCAAATATAGGGTTAGACCATTATCATTAACCATTATTATTAACGAAATGTAGGTGGAGAACGTCAATAACTATCAAAGAAAGAGCAAGAGCATTCAGGAAGTTTAAAGTTGAACGGCTGAGAGAGGAACCATATCCGAAGGCATTTCACGACGCATTTGATACAAAGTTAGAGGATAACACAATAGACGTAGACACAAAGTAGGGGGAAATAAAAGAAAGCATAATAGATGCCGCAGAAAAGTTTTATACGTAAATCCGAAACGAAGTAAAATTTTGTATGACGAGGAATGTGATACAGCCTGTAAGAAACGAAAGAAGATGCGAAAAATATTTCTTCAACAGAGGATCAGGACAAAGAGGGAGGACTTCCAAAAAGGAATAAGCCGAGCAAATATGCAGAGAGAAGAAGAGAGCACACTTAAGAGAAAAAAATTGACGAGATGAGTGAATATAATCAACAAAACCTTCTTCAGAAAAGTGAACCAACTAAGAAGACCAGAAGAACCAAAAACAACGGCAGTACGATCGGCGGATTGTGTACTGTCAATACAATTTGGTTGTATGGACCACAGTCTTACAACTATAAGCAGAATACTTCGAGAGCCTTCTAAACGGGCAGGACTTAATCGATGGGGATGAACTAATCAAACCATACGGTGGAACCTAACGAAAATACAATCACTTTGAAGAAGTAGAGAACGAGATCAATAGCCAGAAGAATAATAAGGCACCAGGACTTGATAACATACCAAGCGAAGTTTACAAAGCGGGTACTGTAATAAAAAAGAAGAAATGATCCAACTGATTTTGAAGGTATGGAATGCCGAAAAAGTGGGATTAAGCAATGATAATACCATTACAAAAAAAGGGCACCGTACAAGTGCGAGAATTCGACGGGAATCTCGCTGCTAAATGCAGCATACAAGATTATATCCAATATCCTCCTAAAAAAGTCTGATCCCATACACGGAAGAAATACTATGAGAGTGGGTTTTGAACTAATAGGTTAACAATAGACCAAATATTTGGGGATCCAACATGTACAAGAAAGATGAGGAGTATTTAATATAGTGGTGTACCAACTCTTATGATATAAAACAGATATGGTACGTGTAATAAGCCTTGGGAATCCCACCCAAGCTATTAAGACTAATACGAACGAGGCTTTGAAAGTCGACCCACCTGATAGCATATGTGGATGACATATACGCAATATGACGAAACAAGAAAACTACCAATAGCTAGAGCAAGAAGGGGGAAAGATGGGAATACAAGTGTATGAAGAAAAATCAAAAACGATGATAACATCAAGAGGCGGATATATACAATGTGCCATAAGAGGAAACATTTCGAAAACGTAGAAACATTTCAGTACCTAGGAGCAAATTTCAACAGCATACACAACATGGTCCCCGTTTCTCTTGATGATTTCCTCGCCAAATCATCTGCTATTCTGTCACCTTTGCTGATGTTGTGTCCATTTACCTTGTTGTCACGAGCCACTTCTTTCAAGGCTTCACAACATTCCAGTGTTAATGATGAGTAATTTTGCAGCTGGCAATGGACAAGATTGCTGCTTTGCTGTCCGTTATGATGTATATGTGTTTTACCTTGATCTTCTTGCCAGAGATTGCCTTTGCTGCATATAGTATACCCACGAGTTGCGCTCATTATCGAACCTAGTGCAGTACTATTTTTTAGAGACATTTCTTTGCAGAAAATTCCTACACCAGCCCCTACTTCCGTTGACGACCCATCAGTGTATATGTGAATGTTTTTGTGCTTTTGAGTCTTTGTATCTCAGGTTAATTTAAAGCTTACTGGTGAATATGTATTTTCGAGGTATATTGTCCATCGACATCATAATCTTATTTATCAATTTTAGATCTCACCTGAACAAACTGGGACTACAATCTAGTCCCATCTGCAGAGGGTATGAAAAGGGAGGGGGAAACCGCGGAGTATGTATTTCTAGACTGCCCGGTGTTATCCAACCTACACAATCCTCAATGGGAGAGGGATGTCTAAAGTCATCAGACATCCTAAGAGTCCCTCTTGCTGCAGTCCTGGCGTTTGTCAATGCCTTGGGTTGGCTTGACCGTAGCAAGGAATGAGGAATCAGATGAGCGGAACTCATCGAATAAAACCAGTAGCAGAACCAGCATGGCCGCCGAAATAAGACACATAATCTGCCACAGTAACAAAACGATATCTGAACTCAAAGTTCTTCTCAAATCAGTGATAACATATTGGTGTGAGTATTGGGCCCTCACGAAGGATTTGGAAAATAAAAATGAGGGTCTTAATATGATATACGGCTTTATAAAGATCAAACAGTAGTAGAAAGGGAATTCCTCTACAGCTATGGCTAAGCAATAGGTATTTTGATTACAATCAAATTTAAAAGAAAGATAAAGATTGTATATAAAATTATTACTAGGTGAATAAAGTTATTTACTGAATATTTATACATATTAAAGAGCAGACAGGTAAGAATGAAACAGCTATAGGAAGATAGAGAGAACGTGAGAGGGGTAGAGATTAGAGTTAAATAGTAAAGCTAATAAAACCAGGAAATGGCGGCGCGTGGGAGGTGGAACTGAACGTAGGAATCTGCTGATGTTTTTGTTTATATAGAAGCCTTAGGAGGTGATCCTCTAGCCTCTGGCTATAGTGGGGCCAAGGATGGGTTAGAGTCTGGCCATGGAATGAAATTGGTCACTACGGAGACTCCATGGAGTTGCTTTTATTTCTTTTTTTTCTATCACAATTAGGGCTTGGTATTCTGCAACTGTACGAATAAATGTTTTATAAATGTTAATTAATGTAGATAGATGGCATCTACTTATGTTAGAAGCCGGGACATATATGAGCCGGAGGCGGGATTTGCTTGTCTGGTATACGTGCTGGATTGAGGCCATGAGATTGTAACTGGATTACTCCAGAGGGAATGTGGAGTTGGTCTACACTTTCGGAAGCATTTAGAGAAGTAGATTGGGGTTGATTTTTAGCCACGAGAGCGAAAACAGCCAGTTGTCTTACTAATTGTTGTATAAGCTGAGAACTCGATATAATCACTCTTACGGAGACCTGGTTATCAGACAACATCAATTCGGAAGAAATATTCACTTTTGAATACATAGTCTCGAGAAAGGACCGCAATTCCTTAGCAACTGGAAGAAAACGTGGTGTAAATGCCAGATGCCACAACTTGATCTTTCTGTGATTGATACAGATTTTCCGTTAATTGACTGCTGTGATATTGCGTGTGCATCTATAAATGGCAGATTTAAAATGTTTGTGTTGTACATTCCTCCAGATTTATCTTCTGAGTATATATGATTATTTCTGGAAGCCTTATCTTCCTATATTAACGATGAGTCTACAATAATTATTGGTGATTTCAATGTCTCTCATTTTACCAGTAGTATACCTGATAGAAAGAGTGCAGTACTTAATTCGTTTATGCCATTTAATAATTGATCTCACGTCAAATAAATTGCAATGATAAAATACTGGATCTATGTATAACAAACATAAATAGATGCACTTTAAGTAGAGATAGGTTACCATTTGTAAAGGAAGACGTTCATCACCCTTGCTTAAATGTAAATTTTATTATTGATAATCAATTTTCCAGAAATTGATAATTATTATAAAATTCTTAATTTTTGCAAGGCTAATTTCGCTAAACTGCATGAGGATTTATTGAATAATGACTGGGACTTTTTGTTAAATGTGAATAATGTTGACGAAACTGTCGATTATTTTTATAACGTACTGAACACGACTTTTACTAATAGTGTACCGTTTCAAAAATATGTGAACACAACATTTCCTGTTCGGTACTCTATAGATCCAATCCAGTTAATAAAAGACAAAAACTATTTACACAAGCTGTACAAACGAACAAAATGTCAATTAAACTATCTTGAATTTAAAAGAATTAGAAGTATTACAAAGCGGAGCATACAATGATTACAAATTATTTATCCAAAGATCTAAAGATGACTTGATAAACAACCTAAAGAACTTTTGGAATTTTTTAACTTAAAAAAAGGAATCTACTACAATACCAAATAAGATGGCGATACTATGTTTAACAATCCGCAGGGCATGGTTGAGGGTTTTACAACCTATTTTAGATCTCTATTTCCTAATAATACTAATTAAATACGGCTTCCTCTCTAAATACATAGGGTAATGTATTACATCCCGGCTATCAGTTTAAGCAGATATCGTACGAAAGTGTTGTCAAAACATGTAAAAGAATGAAAAATAATCTTGTATCTGGACTCGATCAAATTCCAAGTTATCTTTTGAAAGATTGCGCTGAAATATTTGCCAAATTATTATTTTCAATAAGTCTCTTAATAGCGGTGTATTTCCAAAATTATAAAAATGATGTCGTGTTGTGCCAATATTTAAGAATGCTGATCGAGCTATTAGTATCCTGTCTAATTTTGCAAAGTGTTTTGAAATGTGTATTTGCAATTAACTTTATTATCAAGTACACCCAATATTATTACTTAATCAACATGGATTTTGAAGTTTGTTTCAAGTAGCATTGACAGGAACTTGCAGGTAAATGTTATATATACTGATAAAGATACTTCGATAAAGTTGACATAATATTCTATTACAAAAGCTATCTGACTGTGGATTTAGTAACTGGCTTATATATATTTTTTAAAGAGTTACTTAAGTTATAGGAAAGCCGATGGTGATTATAATGATTTTCTATCCACATAATATACAATGAAGACCGTTGTTCCGCAGGAATCTAATTTGGGACAACTTTTATTCTTTATATATATAAATGACATAATTTTAAAACTGAAATGTAATATCTTGGCATATGCTGACGATCTAAAGATATATTGTGTTACTGAAACCTTGGTTGTTAATTTTTACAGGAATAGTTGAATATACTTTCGTAATTGTGTAAAGACAATCTTCTATCCCTAAATATATTAAAATGGAAAGTAATGATGTACACTAGGAAAAATGCACATGTAATATATAATTATCACATTAATGGAATAGCAATAGCAAGAGTATCAACATTTAAGTTTTAAGAACCATACCTCACTATAATTATCATATTAATTTAGTGGAAAACATTTAAAAGCGTTTTCTAAAATACGTATATTTTAGAAATATTGTTAATTATCCAGAGAGAAATTTTCCTTATACTAATTTGTTGGATATCACGGGTGAAGATACATTATACTTAAGCCGTAATATAGCTTGCCTAAAGTTTCTATATGGATTGCTCAATAATAAAATTGACGGTCCAAATATGGCTTTTCTCTTCTTAAAATTTCTTATCATTTGTTCTAAATAGAAACTGATTAAATTCTCTTTATTCCGATAGTACAATTCCACTCAGGAGACTGTTGCCGATGCTCTCGTATATTTTGCAAAATTTAAGTTTATAACAATTTGGTCTCAACTGCTTCTTCTTTGTTGTGACTCTTCAAAAAAAAAGAGAGGAATGAAGTATATTTTGTTTCTTGTTCCTGTGATAGAATTATGGGAACCTACCTGGTACAAATCATTACATAATGCAAGTTGGTTGTTAATGACAATGTCATAGCGAGCATATTAGGAAACAATTTTATCGCTATTAGTTTGATCGTAGTTATTGTCTAATTATACCTTATCATGGGTGTCTGTTCTACTAATAAATAAATAAAAGGCGCAGCTTCCACATAAGTACATTATTTATTACAACTTTCCTATATAATTCCACAAGTTGCCAATATATTTCAAAATAACGAATTCATTAAACAAAAATCAAATATATATCTGATTTTTAAATTATTTCAAAATATATTCTACTTACAGTACCAACTCGAGTCTAATTGATAGAGTTGACAAATCACCATGACCAGACCCTAATGATGGCGGATTAAACTAATTGCGAAAAGAGTGCGAGAAGAGTATATCACTTTATAAAGATTTTTAAATATGCGACAATTCATGCGAAAATTTGAATATTTCACTGTACAATTATAATACATAAAAATATTGTTCACTGAATGTAAGTTAAATGTTTTGAAAATAACAAACATCAATAAAAGTATGACTTAATATTTCAGTTAAGTGATTATACCTGTGATTATTAACAGAAAATATTAAGAACATTAAAATGGTAATGAGTCATTCGTTTAAAAAGCTAAAATAAATAAATTTGTACATTTTTTCGAAAAAATTTAATAAACCGCAGAAATTATTATATAATATAATAATTTAAACTGTATATATATATAATCACACGAAATATTGTTTCGCCAAACTGTGTAACATAAAACATAATTAATAATTAATTAAATACAATAAAAATTATAGTTACTTATGATTAATCTCTTTCTAAGCGGGTAATAAAATATAAGTATTACCACTTACAGAATATTTTCATTAATAAACTATATTTTTCTATTTTGTAACATTGGAATTGAGCGAGCTTATGTTTATCGAAACCTGTCCTTAATTTAATAAACAAGTTATAATTACAATATATTATCAAAAACTATGTTATATAAACAAGTTTTAAGAAACCAAAGGTCAATGATAAAAATATGATGTGCATTATAGAAATAATTTAATTACTAACGATCTGCCTCTACAATGGGAACGTTCGAAATATCACTGTTTGTTTTCTGTGTGCTCTCTCTGTGCTATTGTGATGACGCTGTCTTAGAGATTGAACAGGGAAAACTAATAGGAAAAAGTGGCATTGACAGAAAGGGAAATGGATTTTACAGTTTTCTCTCTATTCCATATGCAAAGGCACCTATTGGTGATTTAAGGTTTAAAGTAAGTAAAATATAATGCTATAATATTTTAACAAACAAATTTTATTAATAGTTTAATTATAAATTGAATTTATAATTCTTATAATTCTTGATAGACGTTAGTAATAATAAACAAACATATAATTATCTAAGAGCACTAAATACCTATTATCTTAAATACCTTACTCTTATCGATTTTATTACAGCCTCCGCAAGAACCTGAAAAATGGGATGGAATTCTGAATGCAACCAACGACCTTCCTGTTTGTTCTCAACTCTCTTTTGGGAAATTTTTTGGACAAGAAGATTGCCTCTACCTCAATATTCATACACCAAAGGTAGAGTTTTAATTTAATTTGATCATAGAATTAAATAATTTTTGCAAAATAAAATATTGCGTGTAATAGTGTACCCAACCTCATTACCTTTTCTCATTAGATAAATTAAAAATTGACACAATGAAAAAAGGATAAGAAAATTATAAATTTTCATATATTAATTATTTAATGTGTCAATTTATATTCATAAATATTTACACATCTTTCATCTGATTTGCCATCTGATAACTTATAACAAATTGGGATGGGTCAAGAGTTCGCTAAGGTATTGAATAATTTGTTGCGTGAGGGTAAGAGTTCGCTAGGATAATGAAAGCAATATTGGGAAAGGTTAAGAGTATGCCAGGATAATTAATAATTTATTAAGGAAGGTCACGATAAGTTGGGACACTGAAAAATATATTGGAATAGGTTAAAAATACGCTAAGACAAAGAATAGTTTGTTGGGTAAGGTCAAGAATAAGATATAAGAATAAAAATGGTACAGTGAATAAGTCAAACACATTATTATAATTGTCGCTGTTGAGAGTACCCTTTAATTATCGGTGGCTCTATGCTACCCTCCAAAACATAATACTTAATGAATATATTTTCATAAAAATATTCTTACACGTGTTTCCCTAAAATATTTAAATATATTATAGCTTTATATTATTTATTAGATTCCAAACAATGACCAAGAACCATTAAAACCAGTATTTTTCTTTATTCACGGAGGAGCGTTCATTGAAGGTTCGGGGCACAACAAATATTTCGGCGGAGAATTTTTAGTGGCAGCTGATGTAGTCGTGGTAACAATAAATTATCGCTTAGGATTATTCGGCTTCGTCAGTTCACTAGACGAATCCCTTGGCGTACCAGGAAATGCAGGTCTGAAGGACCAAAATATGGCCCTTCGATGGGTACAGAAGAATATTAGAAAATTTGGAGGAGATCCAAATAACGTCATGATCGTCGGAGAAAGTGCAGGTGGAGCTTCTGTACATTTGCACGTACTCTCCCCTGCTTCCAAGGGCCTGTTCCATAAAGCGATTGCAATGAGTGGAACCGCTGTGAATGCATGGGCTAAGGGCATTACAGGTACATTGGAAATTTTAGGCAGAAATAATTTAGGAATTCAATCTAATGATTCAAACGAGATATTTAAAGTTTTTAATCAACTATCTACGGAGGAAGTTCTTCAATTGCAAAAGAAGGATGGCCTGGTAAGTAAAAAACAATTCATATAGTATTCTTTAATTATTATTATTTAAAAAAAAACATATTTATTAACTATTTGTTTTTCATATTTTAATGATTTCTCTTATGCATATAGAAAGGACATTGAAGTATTTTTATAGTTAAAATTAGGAGAAATGCTACACGCTTACCAAATATATTGTGCTTTTGTAAAATATAATAACAAAATGTTCAAATTAAGAATTCAGAATTATAAACCTAACCTAATTAAATTATTAAATTGTTTGTTATGAGAAATCTTTAACTTAATTTGACTATTGCTTTCAAATGAAACATTATTGGTATTATTATAAATAATCATTTATAAATACTGCATATTTTTAGATAATCCCAATTCATACGGAATTTCAGTCGAGTCCTATAGTAGAAAATGATGTCCCTGGTGCTTTTCTTACATCATCTCCTTTGCAAATTCTAATAGATGGCAACTACAATAAAGTTCCGTTCATGTTAGGCTACACCAATAAAGATGGATTAGCAATTAATGTTGTAAATCGACTCTACACCGGCAAACCTTTTATGGTTGATGACTTTTCTACAATGATACCTAGAGATTTGAACAAAGAGGGTAATAATTTAGATGAGCTCAAAGCCAAAATCAAGGCACACTATTTCGGTGACGAGGAGCCTGGCCAGAGCAATTTAGCAAAAAGTGTTGACCTTTTTACGGGGGTGTGGTTTTTGACGGGAATTGCACATGTGTTAAATATACAAACTAAGACATCAGATAAACCGGTGTACTTCTACAGGATAAGCGCAGATTCAAAGTTGAATTATTTTAAGCAGTTGACGCCAGAGACTGCTAAAGTTGAAGGTAAGAGTAACGTTAAACTTTTTAGAATTATATGTTCTGATTATTTTGTTTTAAGATGACAATTAATAAGAAATCAATTGAATTAATTCAACAGAATATGAATAATAATTTGGTTTAAAAAATTTGTTAAACTCTGTTGATCTGCTTAACAAAACTTTCCAACTTGAAACAAAAACCAAGTTAATCAGTGCCGACATATTCTTCTTAAAACAGTGCATAATTAAAAATTTTGTTTGAATTGAAAAATAATAAGAGGTTTATAAATAAATTTAAGTTTGATTCAATAATAACATTATCTTAAATATTAAACAGTATGATCGTTATCTCTATAACGGGATAAATATCCTAGTAAGATTTTGTCCAATAGTTTGATTAAAACACAAGATTAATGTTCAATAATATCATAATTATTAATATACAAGTTTAATGTTTAATAAGTTCATAACAGTTAACTATATATTATATGTATCTTCTAGGTACGTGTCATATAGATGATTTGGGTTATCTTTTTAAAACTGAAAAGACGCCGGAAATAGTACCAGGAAGCCCTGAAGATATTGGAATTGAGACTATGGTTACTCTGTTTACGAATTTTGCTAAATCAGGAAACCCTAGTGATGACTGGTTGCCTGTAACACCTGGAAAATATAATTACATGGACATTGGAATTACACCAACACCCGGTGTAGATCCTGATAAGGAACACTTTACTTTTTGGAATGATTTATACAAAAAATACTCACTGTAAATTGTGTATTTAACAATTTTATGGCGTTTTATATGTATTTCAATAATTAAAAAAGAGAGAAATGCTCAAGGGTACACATAATACACATAATAAACCTTGTAATTAAATATATTTTTTTATCGGCTGAACAATTGTTGGTAGTTTTTTATTACACATATTTAAACAATAATTTAATTATAATTGAAAAAGTTAAAACGTTCGATCGGTTAGGCGTCGTAGAGAGTGAGAGCGCAACAAGTGTTGATAGGGCAAAGAGATGGCAAGTGAAGTGGTGGGTTGGTCTAGGTGATGTGAGGGGGAATAAAATGTTGTGGCGAATATTCCATCATGGGCGTTGGGAATGGTCCCGGATGGGACGTCTTGGGGTTTCCTGAAATTTGTCTTTGGCAGATGACACTTCACTAATACGGGATCACCAATCTCATATTGAGGGCAAGTGCCTTATCCATGTACGGTGTATCTTGGGTTGCGTATTGGATCTGTCTTACTTGGTCCATGGTATCTGTTAGCTGATGTAACTTAGGTGCGAGCTCGATTAAGATATTTTTTGAGGATGTCGTGAGTCCAAACGTTCAGGGTTTGTCCTGTAGTTTGACAGATTTTAGTGTTATGGACGAAGCGAATCATGGGCAACTCAGCATGTTGATCTTTTACTAGGATGGCTAACTTTGTCTTCGTATCCCGATTTCTTCGTTCCACAGGGTTAACCCATGGGTAAAAACTGAGGGTTATGGCTTGGTAGTAATGTAAACAATAGAATGCATTTTGTATCACTCTACTGATAAACTGGATATCATTGTTGGAGATATACTTCCTGGGGAATTCAATATCGAAGGAATATCTCGTTGAGCAAGGAAGTAGCATATTCTTTGGCAGTTACTTTCCGTATGGGAATAATTTTTATCCATCGATTGGCAAGGTTCTCCATTATTAGGAACTTGGTGTATAAGGTAGGGGTCCGAATAGGTCGATAGAAATTGTTTCGTGGCTGTAGTCTGCACGAGATCAGCTGGTTTCATTTGGATTGCCTTGTAGCGTTAGCATTCCGGACACTGCTTCACGTAGGATGCAACATCTGCTCTCATTTTCTTCCAGAAGATCTACTGTAGTAATTGCTAATCGTAGCTTAGACTCCGACACGGTAAGTGGTTTGTTGGTTGGCATCATTTAAGCCGGCGAGAACTTCTGGGACATTTTTCTGGGGTGTGCACTGCTGCACATCTTCGTCGGGCCTGGTGTGACACACTACTCACTTACGTATTTCTTGTTTATCCAGTAAATGGTGTTCTCGGTTCGTGGCTGGAGGGAACAGATTCTATTAGTAGGTGTACGAATTGTATTTATGGGGTAGGAGCAGTCTTGACAGAGTATTAGCGACGATATTTTGTTTTCCACTTATGTACTGGATATTCGCGCAATACGGGACTTTGTAGTGCTCATCTCGCTTAACGGCCGGTTAGTGACTCTAAACTTAGCAATCATTTAAGCGGCTGATGCTCCTTTTAAAATGTCAAGGCAGTCCGTTTTATATATTCTTGAAAATTATTGATGCTTCGACGGCGAATGCTTCCCTCTTGGTGGTTGAGTAGTTACGCTCAGCGAAACTTTAAAAATTATTCGTCAGCGGCGTAATTTCTTACGTCGATTTTGAGGCTTCATTGTACGTTTTCATTGATTTGCTACAAAACTGGTGGTGGACAGGAAGCGTTGAAGTGTCCTGAATGCGTTCTCCTGTTCTCTTGTCAGGTAAATTCAGGACTATGCTTTGTTAGTGACGTCAGTGGTTGAGCTATTTTCACAAATTTAAGGATGAAACACCGATACCAGGCGCAAATCTGCACGAAGCTGATCATCTCTCTTTGTTTGTTGGCTTCCTCCAACTAGTGTCTACTTTATTGCCTTCTATTATGTTTTTTGTTTTAAGTTGTTCAATATTTGTCTTCTGAGAGTTATCCGGAGTTTGCCTTTTCGAAATGTTGAAAATATCATGGTGATATGCCAATATGTTCTGGGACAGCACGATGATCACATCGTCCAAGTAAGCGAATAACAATGAACTTTGTTATCTTCCTTTAAGCTCCTCTAGCTGCCATTTTAGCTTTTGGTTTCTCAGCGATGACAGATCGAATATAGCTTTAAAATACTGCAGTTTGAGTTCGATTTGGGTGCGTTTGTTTTTATTTAATTCTTCTTGGATTTTATTTATTTTCATAACATAGTTGTATATTTTTTCCTCTGTTTTCATTTGTAATCTTATCGTAGCGTACCTTGTATGTTTATATGAGTCACTTCTGAAACGCTCCTGGGGTGTGAATTGTATCCTCGTTTAATTCCTATACTCATCCAATTGAAAGTTTGTATTCTTAACACGAAAATATTTCGTAAAATCTACAACAAATGAGTCTTATTAAGACTACAAGAAACAAATCGCTTTTGGAACAACTACTTCTCTAGCTGTATTTAAATGCTGCAAAAATATTACATTTAAATATTGTGTGCTAAAATTGTCAGAGCATTTATTATCCAGCATTTGCCAATAAATAGAACAACTAAGGGAGCATAAAGTCATATGCTGTGCCAGAGTTTTAAATAATACATCACTAAATAATAGTTTTGAAACACTGAAACAAGAAGTTATTGATGAACTGAAAATCGAATTTGATAATAAAACAAGGCACATCCACACATGCTCCCACACTACCAAAAGCCCTTCAATTCCTTCAAGAGCTGATAGACCCCTTTCAAAGATGGTTTGCAAAATGGCGGATTAAAATCAAACCCCACAAATCACAGCTCCAAAATTCCATATTTCCCAACTATGATCTCTCCCAGTGCTTCCGTTAAGTACTTGAGCATAACCATAGATCAATAAATCAATTTAAAAAAACATACAGCTATAATAAAAGGTAAAGTTACTTCTAGAGCAAAATGCTATAGAAGGTTAACGTATAAAAATAGTGGTATAAACATAAGAACAGCTGTTAAAATATATAAAATGATCTGCCGTCCATTACTTGACTATGGTTGTGCCCTCTATACCACTTCCAGCAATCGAACCTCCCGCAATATTGAAGTTAACGAGCGAGTATCCCTCCGTACCCTAACCAAACTGAGGCATCCTCTTAATCCTTTACACAATCCATCTAATCAGCTCCTCTATGACCACTTTAGTTATCCCTACCCTAGAACGCCTTCGATTCCTATCAGAAAAATTCTCCAAAAATCCTTCAAACTTCCATATACTATCCCAATATTGTCTTTCTAGAAACCCTAGTATAAACCCTAAATTTAAAAACCCCAATTCAACCATATTCGATTTCATTTCATCATTTTATCATTTTACGCATTTTTGACTGACGTCATATTACTGGACAAACAAGGCAGAAAGACCTCTGGTAGATAGCCTTTTGACAAATTAATACATTAAGACCTCATTAATTAATTATCATTCCAATGTAAATATGTACAAAATTTGTCAATAAATATATGTTACTTACAAGACAAATCGAAAAAGTCACTCCTCGAATCAAACTATTTGAAAACGTGACGCTCTAAAGCGAAAAATTGTTAACAAACTCTATCAGTGAATTACAATGTGATCTCAAAAACTTAAACAATGATTTGGTCAAGGTTCACAGAATTAATTCAGATCTTCAAGATGAACAAAATTATTATAAGGGGAGACAATTGCAATTTACCAGCTCAAAGTCTGTGTCAGTTTCATTGTCCATACAATACAATATAAAAATGCAGTCTTATGAAATAAATAGTGTGATTAAACAGAACAACGAACTTCAAAGGAAACTTGCTCAAATGACAAAGATCCTTAATGAATTTAAAGAGCAGATACACTAAGAGGAAATCATCAAGACTAACTCGCAAATTTTCTTCCTAGGCGGGGGAGTATTCATTATGGCCAGAAATAATATTGAGTACATTCCTTTATCAATTGATAGTTTTACTTCGTCTTCCAGTCGAGACTTCAACACTTTTTTTACAAATTATATCGATGGTGTTAGATAGAGCTAGTGACAATAAAAAACTTATGTATTTAGCTGCAAATTTTGATATACGGTTCAACAATGTACGGTTCAACAATGGATTTTCAGGTCAGTTTTCTAAGCGAATGAATAATTACATTGACAATATTTGTACTAATTGTCATATCACAAGTGTTAAGCCCCTTGAAACGGGGATATCCGATCATTGGGGGATAACACGACCAATTACAACTGCAGGCAAACTTAAGTTCTTCCAACTTGTTGTTTCCAACCCTATAGTAAATTAAGTTCAACTATTTTTAATTGTAAAACTGAAATTGATATCATGAATAAATCCGGAATTTACAAGCTCACTTGTTTCCATTGTAAAAGCATGTACATCGGTTAATCTGGTCGCAATTTTCGAATTAGATTAAACGAACATAAAAGATCATTTTGTCAGAAAAATAATAATTCAACTTTTGCTAATCACTTACTGGAAACGAATCATCCTTTGAAAATGATAATCTTTCGGTAATCCACTTAACAGATAAAGGACGCAAAATGGATTTACTAGAATCCATGGAAATTTTTAAAGCTAAGAATGATCCGGGAATTTCCCTTTTTAACGACCAGGTTGACCTAATGTACACGCCTCTATTCAACTGTTTAATATAAATATGTTAGACTCCGTAATGTTAAACACTTTATGTTTGATAATGACTTGTTGATAGTCGAAACTATAGTCACGTGTAATTTGTTAAATAAAAAGTGGTAAAACAAAGATCCTGTTTTCTTTCTTCAGTATATGAGATGTTATGTCTGTTCTCCGAATTATATAATAAAAATCAGAATCCACAATACCAAGAGCTTAGAAAAAGATATAGAGTTATGTATAGACGTACTATTTAATCGTGTAAAATTGCAACAAATAATTGGTATATCATAGACCACAACTTCAATCCAAGAACTATGTGACAATTTAATAATTAAAGAATACCGAATGTTTATAAAAATGCCAGATATAACTCCAAATGAGCTTAATGAATTTTTCACAGAAGTATATGATAAAATCCTTAACTCATTGCCCGACACTGACACTGATCCTATACTTTTAATTTCTGCCAACTCTCCCAGCTGTAACAAGTACTTCAAATTCACTAAGATTTCTACTGGTACAGTAAGGCAGGCCATATACAGGGTTGCTAATATGTATAGAAACGGTCCGATAACTCCTAAAGTAAGATAGCTAGCGAAAAATGTTAAGATACAAAAGTCTTAGTATTTTTTTAAAAACTATCACAATAAAGATAAATAATAAATAAATCAGCCAAAAAGTCAGGACGAAACAAACTTGCTTTTTCTTTAATGGAACACCCTGTATATTATTCCATATTTCAATTAATCTCCAAATTCTAAACAAAATTTGTATAGCACATCATAAAGCTAAACTTGACCGTTTTAGGAGTTCACATTGATTCTCAATTGACATGGGCCACACACGGCGATGATCTTGCCAGCAAATTATGCAGAAATACTTTCCTTATTCGCAGCCTATCAACCCCGGTTTCAAAAGAAACACTTCGTGTGTCTAATTTTTTCCTATACCAAAGCCACATTAAATATGGCCTTATTGTTTGGAGACATTCTGCAATCAGACACCGCATCTCCGTGGTTGTGGATTTTTGCAAGATCGTCGCCAGTCGTTCAAAGACTTTCATGTCTTTATATCCTGGTCTGCCTAAAATATATAAAAAAACATTTATTTCAATAACCAAATTGTTTTGATATACATAATTACCATACTAAGCAAGTATCTCAAGTATATCCGAAATTTACAGGTTAACCATATCGCAAAAAACTTCCAGAACATGTTAAAGTCCTACCATGCAAAATATTTTGGAAGTTAATAAAATTTTTTTTGATAAAGAATGCATTTTTTTACAGCTGGAAGGTATATCTTGTATTATATTGTATTTAATCTTTATCTAACATGCATTACAGAAATAAATTTAATTTTAGTGTAGATATTCTTTAACATGTTTTTAATACGAAATAGGTTTAAGAAATAATAACACTTTGCTAGTATCACGAATTTTTACACTTTTTCTTGTGACTAGTTTCGTCCTATTCGGACATTATCAAACGAATATAAGCATTGTATTCGTTTGATAATGTCCGAATAGGACGAAACTAGTCACAATAAAAAGTGTTAAAATCCGTGATACTAGCAAAGTGTTATTATTTCTTAAACCTATTTCGTAAGTAAGATGTATCACAAAGTCACGGCTTCAACAATCAATGTTTTTAATATTTTACTACCTTACGAAGATTTTTATTTTTGTCCACTTAAACTTTTTACCTCTTGCATGGTTATCTATTTTAACATCAATTTATTTATTTGTTTTAAATTATATGTATGTACTATATGGTTACGCGGAATATGTAAACTTTATATTTTTAATAGTAATAATATGTATTAAAATCCTTTAGTTCGTTGTAGAAAATTAAATAATAAATTTAAAAATACGAAAACATTTTGTGAATCTACAACAGTGAGTCTTACTAAGACTACAAAACAAATTAATTTGAAACAACTACTTCTCTGGCTAATACCTCGACAGACATTTAATAAAACAAAAATTAATTTGCATATTACATATCTCGAATTAAACTGAATGCTATGTGATTTACAAATTGGGTTTAGAACACTGAATAAGTTTAGAAATTTCACCTTATATGCCTTTGAAAATATTGATATTGTAACATGTAATTTATTCGATCAAAGTAAAGCATTTGATTGGATTTCTTATCAAATACTTCTCAGAAAGCTTTACTTTTACAACATGCTTGTATTTTATTTAACAAATAGAAAGCAACTTGTAGAAGTAAATACTTGCTGTGAAAATGGTCGTATCTTCAAAGGGTAATCTACCAGCGAAAATTAGTTTAGCAGACTTTCTCGGAATTTACATTGATGGCCGACTAACATGGGATCAGCACGGTAAAGAGCTTATATCGAAGATTGCAAAAAAATCATAAGAAACGTGGCCAGAACAGAACCAAATGATTTTAAAAACATATTTTTCTTTCTGTCACACACATCTAATATACGGTATCATTTTATGGGGGCGATCATGCATGACGCATTTAGAATGCAACAAAGAGTTGTCCTGCTACTATGGTTTACCATACAGAGCAGACTCTCGAGAAGCTTTCAAATCTCTGAAGATCCTAACAACAGCCTGTGTTTATATCCTAGAATGCCTACAAACGTTGCCAATTAAACAGTTTAAAAGATACATTAAGCAATATCAACTGACGAAAGCATTTTATAATATTAATGAGTTTTTCAATAGTGACTGTCCAAGTATTAGTTTGTTACCGGCGTTCAGTTTACCTGAACGTGGTAACAAATGCGTAATTATATTTTAATCCATTTTACGAGCTACCCATTGCTCCTAAGAATAATTTGCATAAATTCCGCATTATTGAAATAATCCAAACGAGATAATTTTCCAAAATGTGCGGGAGGATAATTACCTGTTCCAAGAATTACCGTGCCTACGTGACAAGAACAAAGCCGCGGTACCTGAGATCACCATATAAAACCAGGCCCGACCATCGCTCTTTACCAGTCGTCTGCCATCAGCAGCGGTGGTCGGCCTGGTCGGTTCCGCCGATTCAAGCATCTTGTCTTTCTTGTATATATTGTATATTTTTCTATGTCTATTTTCTGTCTGTCTATATTCTGTAATATATTTTCTTCTTCTCCGGCCCCAGGTTTTAATTTACACACATGTCTCTCTTGTTCTTTTACTCTGTTTCACAGCTAGCTGGTGCCCCTACGTTGACGTGGCGTGGAAGCCCAAGCAAGTATCACCGAAGGGAAACTGTTTAATCGAAGCCTGCGGCTGCTAATCGATGGTGAGCCTCGCCAGGGACCCCTGGGCCGCCTCCAGTGCGTGTTGGTTCCAGAAAGTACCGTCGGTGCTACTTCCTTGCCAGTCCGTCACGAGGACGTCTTCTGCCGCCTCCGTTAACAAGTTCTTAACACCGAATTTCAATATATAAATATATATTTAATAATATGAATGTTTTTTAATATGTAAGTGTATCTTCTCTTTGATATTATTTATTACCATTTTATCTTTACCCCTAATTTTAATCGTGTAATGTATATTTTTTTATGATCTTATTTGTCGCCATTTTTACCTTTATACTTATTTTTAGATTATATGCTATTTTTTATATATAAAGTTTTTATTTCCGCCGGATCTGTCGCTTGAAATCACACGTGCTTCGCGTTTAAACTATATTTTAGTGGGAAATACTTATTAAATAATTGTGAAAATTACTGAAGTAATTACGTTATATTTCACACATACGGTGAGTAAATATCAACTAATTTCTTCTAATAAGAATCCGTGATAAATTTGATATTCTGGAAATTTTCCACCGTGAGTACCGATGCTACGGCATTGTCTCGCAAAAAGTTTTTATCGGCGGTCATTGAACTGAATATTTTATTTATACTATTAAATTAATCATATACGTTCTAATTTGATTCATCTTCTTTACCTATTATCCAATATTATTTTCCGAGGTCTACCCTGCATGTTTCTAAAGTCCTCACAAACGACCCTGTGAGGTGAAGTATATGACCACTGTATTTTATATACGTTGTCCTCTGTTATTAATCCATGTATTCATAAATTGTCACAATCTATCCGTACGAGATTATATACTTAACCGGACTACGTCTAAATTAAATATCATCAAATAAAATAGTGTACTCCTCGTACAGTTAAAATCCGTGAATCTCAATAATAGACGACATTTTGTACAATCATACTTTTTTCGTTTTTTTTTTTAAATATATTACGTTTGCATTAATATTACAATTTAAAGTATATATGTATTAAATAAGATATAATGTTGCAGTCAACAATTAATTTTAAATGCTGCAAAACCACATGTTTTAGAAATTATGTATGTGTAAATTGTTTTAATATTTTTACGCCGCATGTAAAAATAAAATAAAAAATAGAGTGTTGTTCAAAAACACTCCAAAATTCATCATTAAATTCGAGTATTGACTCCACAAAACAAGATATTATAGACGAATTAACCCATCGAAAATGAAGCCCTAGATGCAGAAGAGTGGTGGACTCAGTCGTTTGAAAAAGTGGAAGAAAAGGTGAAACTATTGGAACAACAATTAGTACTTGTTAATCGCAAAAAAAAGAACTTAGAGGATGAGTTAGACTGCTATAAATAAATAGAAAAAATAACAGCATATGAATGCATCGTGGAACTCGGACGAAGACAAAGGACAGTCTTCAGAAGAAGCCACTATAATGAAAAATTGTAAAAAATTCAATTTACACTTAATAAATATCAAACAAAATAATTCTAAAGAGAATAAATAATATGTAAAAGTTTTTAAAAACACTACAAAAGTTCTTCTACTATCAGCTAACAAAGGTAGACATCTAGCAAAATACCTTACAAATGTATTTAATAGAAACAACATAAGCCATATTTAAACCTAATGCTAAATTTGAT
Organism: Ontholestes murinus; assembly: GCA_963969525.1. Classification (NCBI taxonomy): domain Eukaryota; kingdom Metazoa; phylum Arthropoda; class Insecta; order Coleoptera; family Staphylinidae; genus Ontholestes; species Ontholestes murinus. The sequence continues at coordinate 28,154,303 of OZ018388.1, forward strand.
CAAGTTGTCGAAGATGCTGCAAAATTAGGCAAATATTTTACAAAGAATGACCATGTCTTTATGCTTGCTGGCACTGTTGATCTTCTTAAAGGATCAAGTATAAAAGGATCAAAGGTACGCGAAATTTTATCTCCATTGAAATAAACGTGAGATATTAATAAAATAACAAAAATAAATATAAGAGGATATTTTTATATGCTACCAAGAGACAAAACAAAATTATTGAAGAAAACAATGCAAACAGTTATGAGTGAAAAAATACTAGAACTTTTTTTTGAACCACTAAACGATAACTCTTCATCTCCAAGAAACTAAAGTGTGTGAGCGATGGAAATTATACCCAAAACATAATAAATTGTCTTAATGTTCAATAGTTTAGGTCAAAAGTAAATGAAATTGAAACAATTATGAACGATACTAATGAAATGTTCTCAATAATTTGTTTATGTGAGTACTGGCTCACTGATCCAGAAGTCGAGTCTACAGAAAATTTTCATGTTGAAAGTTAAAAGTGAAATGGTGTTAATGCCTAATAATTTGAGGTATACTCCACTTTGTTTTAATAACTTGATATCTGAAAAACATTGTAAAATTACCGGGGTAATGGTACATACTTTAATAATATTAACTGGGTTTCATGCTCCCTTTGGAGATTTTAACATGTTTTTAGAGATTTTATCACTAGTACTAGATAAATTCGATTTTATTAACAAGACTGTCTATTTAACAGCCGACGTCAAAGTCAGGTTCAACTTAAATAACTCTAATAGAGACGATCTACAGGACTTTCAGCATACTGTTTAAAACTTATGGTTGATTTTCCTACTAGGCAAAAAATATAATATAAATATCGACAATATATGCTCAAATGGTGAATGATCTGTTTAACCATTTGAATATACCATGAGACCATATATGCATTAAATTTACTGTCACTGAGTTCGAAAATGCAATGATAAAACCTATATGACAGATATGCAGACCTATTACAGAGGCCGGAAAGTTCTTACTATTTTAAAGTCTAGATATTGAATTATGGAATATTTTAAACTCATCCTGCCATAATACAAGTATGTGCTTCGCCCAATTTATAGAGATAGTTTTATATAATTTTAAAATTGCGTTTCCCGAGAAATCAGTTATTCGGTCAAATAATACCAAGCTACAAATTCATTGGTTCACCGAGGAACTTAAAGAAACGAGGAATACATTACAACTAATATCTGCTGATATATAGGTTTTATAATTAAAATCACTTGGTTTGTTTCACAAAGCCGAAACTAGTCGAAAATAAAAAAATATTTGTGAAACAAACCAAGTGATTTTAATTATAAAACCGATATATTAACATAATGTTTCACCAAGTGATTAATGAGAAACAAGTATATGATAATATCTGCTGCATATAACCGACAACAATGTCCAATATTACACAACATTAGAAATAATTATAAACAAGCGTAAAAAGCAGCATTAAAAACTGCGCAAATCAAAGCAAATGCGAAAAATATACAAAATTCAAATAAGTAAATTGCAGTAATTTGGAGTAATATCAAAACAAGAACCAATCCGGCACTGCCAGAGAAAGACTGTAAACTTATTGCAAATGATTTTATATTTATTTCGCAAAAGTTGCTAATAAAATAATTATGGAGATGGAAGAACCTAACGCTGATCCAATTCTTTTAATTTGTAAAAATAAAGTACATGTTCAAGGCTATTTTTGTTTTAGTGAAGTATCGTTCAGTATTTTCAGTAGTGTTATCCAAGAATTGAAAGTAACCAAAAGCCGAGATATATATGGAATGAGAGTTGACGTCTTGAGATCAATTATGAATAGCATATTGACACCCCTAACAATTCTAGTAAATGTATGTATTCAATCTAGTAATTTCCCTAATGTTTTAAAAGTAGCTTTAATTATTCCAATTTATAAAAATGGCGATAGAAATGACCCTAACATCCTAACCGACCTATTTCTCTCCTACCTATATTTTCAAAAATTATCGAAAATATATTGCAAATTCAACTTACTAAATACTTTGTTTCATCGAACTTATTTACCAAATGTTAATATGGATATCGAAAAGGTTATTCTACTTCGGATGCTATATTAAAATTTATAGATTTTACATTAAATTCTTTTGAACGAGGGGAAGAAGCGAAGACTACATTCCTTGATTTGTCAAAAGCTTTTGACTGTGTTTCTCATAGGATACTACTCCGCAAATTATACTGCTATAACGTCCATCCAGATAGTATAAAACTAATTTTATCCGATTTGTCAGATAGAACTCACAGCGAAGAGCAATTAGAGTTTTAGCTGATTGTTCTTACAGAGATTACTGTAAAAATGCGTTTATAGAACTTAAGTTACTAACACTGCCATGTCTGTATATCTACGAGTGCTGAATATATTTGAAAACGCACCCTAGTAGTTATCCAACTCATGAATATAACCACACGAATCCAACTAGATACAGAGATAATGTTAATCCTTCTTATTATCACTTAAGCAAATCTCTGACCGGCATAATATACTACGCCATCAATTTCCGTGGTAAGGTCAATTAAATTCCTAGGAGGCCATGTCATGATTAATGTACCTATTTTATGAAGATGGTACTTTACTTGGATATGTCATGTAAAGAGACCCTAAACTTGAGACGAAAAATATTTGGGGCCTGGATGGGCATGTGCCCCTGAATGTTTTTCTCCAGACCCGTTACCGGTCTTATCTCGCTTTTAGTGAGGCACAAGAGCTGTTTGGCTATGCTTAACGAGAGGTTAATAAACACTTTAGACAATAAAAATTGTTACATCGTGCTGAATATTATTTCAGACATGTAACGACAGCTAACAATTTTGTCATTCAATACCTGGCGGTGCTTTAGTACGGGGAGTAGTTGTTTTAACTGTTAGCTGGAGTTTTTACATTAAAATGTAAAACATAAGTGCTCATAAAAAAAAAATATTTTTCTCACTATTAATTATTATTATTAATACTGCACTCAAATTTCAATATTTAATTTGTATAGTTTAGATTGTCTTTGACTAAACAAAAAAATACAAATCTATTGTTGATATTATATAACTTAACATACTCTTATATTTATCACTGCAAAAGATATATAGACCTTCACCATCTTCTGCATTTTCCCAATTATGTCGCTAATATTTGACCGTCTAATCGAATATTAATTGGATTTTTATTAATCCCTAATTATTATAAACCATATTTATATAATTCCTCTTAACTCTTGACAAAGTCAAAATTGTATTTAAAATTTTTTAAGTTAGATAGTTTTCATGCAAGCTTTTTATTTTGATTGATATATAAGGTGACGATGAAGTCATTTAATTAAACAATTCAATTAGATCAACTCCTTGTTACCTCAGTAAACGCATTCATTGAAATTTTACATTTTCACATGTCATAATAAATAAGTCAATAAAAATTGCATAATCCTAACGAGCAACCTCCACCGTGTATTATATAATATGATAAACTATATTATATAATACGATAATCAAAGGTCAAAGTTGGGATGCTCAAGCATTCTCGCCACTGCTCCCACAAACAGTAATCATTTGTTACTTGAAGTGAGGAGATGTATAAAACATTATTCGTCGTTTTATGTTCAATATCCTTTGGGAGTTGTGATCAAATTTCCTTGGAGATCGACCAGGGAAAACTATTAGGCAGAAGCGGCATTGACAGGAAGGGAAATGCGTTTTACAGTTTTCTTTCAGTCCCGTACGCAAAAAGCCCTGTTGGTGAATTACGATTTAAAGTAAGTGTTTTTAGATGAAAATTGAATGATTTTTATTAATTAAACAAATAATAATTTAAATACTTTGTATAAAAAGAGTAATATATGTAATATTTAAAAAATTGATGAATTATATTTAAAAAATTAAATTCTTTTTATGAAACACATTGTACAAATTCCGATTATTATTATTATGGTTCTACGTCGACCTATTTAAAAAGAATTACATTGAATAATAGTTATCTATAAAAGCACAATTTCATAAAAGTTGCTTGATAATATGTTAAACTTTCCCATGCACCCTCCGTACCTAAAGCTCTCGAATCCCTTCAGCAGCTTATTGACACCCTACAACACTGGTTTTGCAAATGGCGAATTAAAATCAATCCCCATAAATCCCAGCTTCTAATTCCCTATCACCGTAACAATAATCCTGCACACAATATCCATATCTCCAACACAACTGTTTCCCCTTCTACATCCATAAAATACCTAGGCATTACCATAGACCGAAAAGTCAAATTCAAACAACATACAGATTTAAACAAAACAAAAATTATAGCTAGAGCCAAAATGTTTAGAAACTTAACATACAAAAAGAACGGCATATCTATACAAACAGCGGTTAAAATCTATAAAATGATCTGCCGTCCTCTACTCGACTATGGTAATGTCCTTTTCTCCAACTCCTGCAATCCTACTATCCACAATATCCAAGTTAGCGAGCGATCCTCCCTTAGAATTCTAACCAAAATCCGCCACCCCAGTAATCCTCTACACAATCCCTCTAACCAACTCCTATATGAATCTACATCTGTTATACCCATAAAGGAACGCCTTCTATACTTAAGCGAAAAATTCTCCAAAAATCCCTTCAACTACCACATCCTTACCCTCTACTGCTTGCGCAGAAATCCTAACCTGATCCCAAAATTCAAAACCCCTCCATTCACTACTTTCGAATTCATCTCATCACATCATCCATCACCATCATCATCACCATCAGAGACAGACTGACGTTACACATCGACAAGGACAAATCAGGGCTGAAAGACCTCCGGTCGATAGCCACTTAACAAACTAACCTCCCATCACTCATATCATCATAAATGTATTATATTTGTCTTATCTGTATTTTTGTTTGTTAATAAAGATGTTGTATATATATATATGTTAAACTATCTCAAATAATGAATAAAACCTAATAAGCTAGTTTATGTTAATATTCTAATACTGATACAGTCTATCGAATTACATTACCATTTATTTTATAAAAATAAAATTATACTAATATTTTAGATTAGTTAATTTGCTTGATATCATGTTCCTGCATATCATTGATGATTTAACTATTTAATAGTATATATTAATATTTGATCATAATTAAATTAATAAGAGCTTTTATTATTTTAGCCTCCACAAGAACCTGAAAAATGGAATGGAGTCCTGAACGCAACAAACGACTTGCCTTTATGTTCACAACATTACCTTGGAACTCCAGTAGGACAAGAAGACTGCCTTTATCTCAATATACATACACCAAAGGTTTCGTATTTATCTTTTAAATATAAATTATCTATGTTAATTCTAATAAAAAACGAAGAAAAATTTCTTTAAACAAATATCTGTAACTAGATGTTAAACAAGTGTACTTAAAAAATATATTTATAAATGATGGAGGCGCGAACCTTAACTGAATTTTGATTGATGATCAATTCAAAATATGTAAATCAAATAAATAAATTAGTAAGTAATTTTAAAATACGTCAAATTTACCAAATTAATATAATTTTATAAATATGAGAAATTTAGGTATTTGTAAGAAATGATAATCTCTGAAAATATGTTGCCTAAACATGACACGTATTCGTATGAAAATTTTGAAAGAATATCAGACTTTTAAATATTGTTGCGTTCTTATATGTAAATTTGTAAATTGAACTTTAAATTGTAATCGTAAAACCTGTTCAGTTGGAACTATCAAAAAATATTTAGATTAGATTTTATTATTTAACTTGCACCACTTATTATGTTTTGTCTAATCAACCGTTCTTATAATTAAGGGTGGTTGATTGGACAAAAAACATTAAATTTACAAGACAAAATTAACATCAAATATGTTAATACTCTAAGACGTGGCTAAGAGATAAACTGAGAAATATAGTCAGTTTGATGGACTTCTCACGGATTTAAAACACTTGTCCCTTTTTTCAAAGCAAAGACTAGAGGTTTATGGTCCGTCAAAATGTCCGAGGTAGTATCGGAAGTACTTCAGTGACGTGAACATTGCTAATAATTCACAAGCAAAAACGTTATACTTTGATTTTCTTATAGTGAATTTTCTAGAAAAAAAGGAGATGTGCTAATTAGCTCCATCTAACTCTTGTTGCAGGCACGCCCCCATGGCTATGTCAGATACCTCCATGGCCAGACAGAGGGGTACTCTAATTCTTGGATGCGTTAACAGCGTAGACTGAGCCAAAGCTGTTTTAATATTGTGGAACGCATTTAGCTATTCCGAATTGAGTCTTAACGGTTGTTTCTTTGGGATTGAGTTATCAATGAAGGCGTTGAGAGGTTGTAAATTTTTTGCACAATCCGGTACGAAGCGATGATAAAAATTAATAATTCCTAAAAACAATTTTAAATCCTTCTGGCATTTAGGAGGAGAAAAGGACGTGATAACTTCTGTTCTGGAAGGTAAAGGTAAAATTCCTTTCCTGTCAAGTACGTGTCCTAAAAATTCGACGGAGTCTTTAACAAATTCACATTTGTCAACGTTTTTGACCATATTGACTTTATCAACCTACCAAAAATGATGTGGAGGTGTTGTTTATGTTCGAGCAGCGTTTAATTAAAATTTAAGACATTGTCTATGTACACAAAACAAAACTTATTAAAAAAAAAATACTTCGTTCATAAATCTCTGGAACGATTGCGCTGCATTTCTTAATCCAAAAAGGCATCTTTACATATTCAAATAGTCCGAAAGGTGTTGTTATTGCGCTCTCCTCGATTGGAGTTTGGTGGTAAGCTTTAGCAAGGTCTATCTTTGAAAAAAAACTATAACACAGTGAAGTCTTGAACGCGCGGGATTGGGTATCTATCAGGTTGTGTTACCAAATTTACTGCGCGATAATCCACTCAAGGTCGATGTTGCGGCTTTGCGTGGTGATCTAGTGTCCAGCTGTGAGCGAGAACGATTGAGATATAAAAAAACCAAAAATGGTACAAGTTGGTGTTATATACCAACTTGTACCATTTTTCTGTAATAGTTTGATATGTATTAATAATACAGTCGCAACATCTTTTGGTTCTTTAAACCGGATTATTAGAAATGGGTCTTAACATTCTTTGCTCTTGATTGGGGGCTAGAGGATTCCCTTGACTTGCCAATCGTTGTTGTTGAACCAATATTTTATACTGAACTTCTTGTTGCCGTGCTAAAGGCAATGCTTCATGTCTTCATGTGTGATATCCTCTCTATTTGATTCTTGTACTGTTACTCCTGCTACTGGGTGACTTCTAGCGTTTGTTTGAGCTGATTAATTTTATCAGTATTCGCCTGTCGATCAACCTCTCGTTGATTAGCATAAGTTTGATTTGGTCTTTATACTCCCCCAGTAGCAACTATATTTGATCCACCCGACAACAAATTAGGATTTGCTGGTTGCTGTTGTTGAGGTTGACTGGGTATCTGATTACCAGTTTGTTGAATTCCGGGCATTCTTAATCGCACTGTTTGGCCCACCAGTCCCGGCCTACCTGTACTTTGTCCTGGTTGACCGCTCGACGTGACCACATTTTTTATAATTTGCCCACCACCCGTGGCTATAGTGTTAGTTTGTGATATTATCAATCCTTGTGGAGGTGTCTGTGTTGTACAAGTATTTGAAACCGGCCATCAATTGGTGCACCAGTTTGAGGATTTTTTTTTATTTGATTGATATATGTCTTAACATCTGAGTAGATTTCTGCTGTTGAATAACCTTCCTGAGCCTATCCACAAATGCATTGATCATCATTGGGTATGAAACCTAAATAAGCCCTCTTCTCAGATGCCTACAACAATATCAACACTTTTATTTCACAAGTTGCTGGATTTGGATTACTAGTAAAGTGCACACATCCTGCAAAACCTGGGCTCATGACTTTAGTTAGAGATTCTAAAGGCTCACATGATGTAGGATGGAACAGCACAGGCATTAACTGCATGATCAGTTACGGGGGCCATCCATGAGCTTTCAGTTCGGGTTCTCCATCTTTGGAATTTGCTGATACTGAACAGAATACATGTTTGGTTATTTTTGGCGGATCTGTGGGTACCTTTGGTTTTTCTATCCATTCTAATAAGCCATTCCATATGGTCTGTCTGTTTGGATTGATTTGTTGATTTGGAGGATTTGGAGGCCTCTACATTTTGGCCTTGCTGTTGCTGATTCATCATTTCCAAACGCAGTTGTGAAGTCATGAGCGAGTTGTTACTCAAAGGTGGGAATTGTTTTATGGGATTTGGCATTGATGGTGGTTCAGTTAACTGTGCAATTAGAGCGCTACCTTGTGTTAGCTTGTTAAGGACCTGGTGGCTGCATGTAGAGGTTGCGATGGTATAATTCATCTGGTTGGGGACCTATTACCCACTCCATTAGTTAGATGATAGCCAGAAGGACCCTGAATCTGCTGATTTGGAAATCAAAAGCCCATCAGGCTTCCTCTTACAGTGTTAACCATGCCCACATTGACCATACCCAAAGTACCCATTCCTTGGGTCTATGTACTGGATTCTGCCCGACATTGGGTTGCCCTGTGTTTGGAAATTGACCCACAGGTTTTGATTTGTTTAAGTTGGACTTCCAGCAATTGGACTGTCACTGTTAGCCACTTGACTGGGCAGAGATGTAATCGGTATTGCGGAATTTGATAATTGATTCTGTGAAAAAGTCACTGCCCTTTCTGGTAGAATTAATGGTCTCTCCTTTAAGCTGAACCCTTTAAACAATACTAAATGCCTTGATCCTTAGTGTAATTCTTTTTTGAGAAGCACTTTGAGAGTGATGGAATCTTCCTAGACGATATCACAGAAAGGTTTATACCTATGTCTCTTGAAGTATAGCCGCTGATTATTCGGTAGTTTTCCCCAAAAAATTATGCTATTCCATGATGGTTAAAAGGTAGGGTGATGAGTTGCAAATCATGATGCAATGTTTCTGAACATTCTGATCGTGCAGCTCTTCGAAACATTTTAATGCTGTGGCCAGACCTTCTGCTGTTCGTCCAAGATTAATCTTTTTTACCATAAAAGTTCTAATTTGTCAAGAGCAGAAAGCAGTTTGGAAGGACTGGAAAAAAGGCCAATCGTATCACTGCTCAGATTCGGGAGAATATCTGCAATATGGTTGACGACGATGCCGTACAAACAGTTCGCATTCTCTGACATGTAATTGACTTAATCTGAATTTCCTTGGCTAAAGTACTAAAATGATGGCATAATGTAGTTGGTCTTCAAATCATTAATGTAAGCCTTGTCTACAGCAGTGCTTTCAATCGTGAATATTACGTCCGCTTGAAGACCGTGGTCCGCCGAATAAGCAACCATTGTTAACTGTTATTTTTTTATTACTGATAGTATACACAAATAAGAAAACGTAGCTTGCATAAAGGTATTTGCATTGTGTACTAAGGTTATGAAATTATGAATTCGTTTAAAGCCTGTATTAAACTACTAAGATTGAATGTGTGGAATCGGCCTCTATAAATGTCCAAGTAAATTTCCGGTTTAAGTTAAAATCAAGAGTAATCGAGCGCTTACCATAAGTTTATGTCGGAGTATTGTTTACTGCCTGCAAGGGATATATTTGCTTCACACTTGAGTTGTTGTTGAAACCCTTTTTTTCTACTTTTGCACCTGTGTTAATCAGGAAACTGATACTGCTTAACTTTTCTGGTAAGAAAAATAAATACACTTGTGTAGTCGGATTCCACGAATTTGAAGCACGCATCTACGTGCCTTCTGCTGAAAATGTTTGTGATACCAACAGAAGTCTCGTAAAATTGGTGTAAAGGATCTTCTTACACTGTGGCGCGCATCTGAACGATTGCATTTTTGGGATCGACTCGCGTAGCGAAGGAATTCTGGTACACGATTTCGTTGAGCTTGTTTGTAAGGCGGCTATTAATTCATCTAATTTCTTTTCAAGTGAAGATCCTCCTTATTCTGTTGATAGTGCAGCCACACCGACTATTGACTCGTCTGGGATGTCAATGAGCTTCTCTGCCAGGTTTGCCAGGTCCTCTATTGTACTTGCATTGTGCGCCATTAAAAACCGTTAAATTTGTCATGGCATCTTTTGGATGAACAATTGTCTGATTATGGAAGGATCCATACTTATAGTTGGTGCATCAGTAGATTCTACCTGAGCAAACCATTGCTCCACCTCCATGGGCCAGAACTCCAGAAGCTTTTTGCAGCAGTTACTTGAGTTATTTATTGTGGCTCCATTTATAAGTCCATCGTACATTCACTTTGTACAACTATTCGCCTCTCGAAATCGAAACGAAATAAAAAAAAATTCTACGTCACGCGATAAATCCCCAAATAATAAATAAAGCCATAAAACTTCAACCTACTACTGAACAAGCCAAATCCTATGTCAAAAATTTATCACATTTAAATCCAATTTCACCCAAGAATTTACTAATGAAACAATATAAGTTCTAAAATGTAAATATAAAAAACTTATTACCAATATAGATATTATTAAATACTGTTTTACAGTCGATGGAAACCGCTATGAACAAATTGTAGTGGTAACAATAAGATTCCCTCTTTCAATTGTGATCGTCAATTTATTCATGGAGAATTTCGAGACAATTGCATTAGAATTAGCCAATTATACTCCATCCTTATGGCTACATTATGTCGATGACCCTACAGTCAGGTCAAGTTTAATATTTTGTTCGACAACTTTAACAACATCCATCCCAAAATAAAATCTACATGAAATTAGAACAATCGATTATGATCCATCGACAAATTAATCTATAAATATTGTGACGAAATTCTCAGTCACACCGTGTACAGAAAGACAACCCATACAAACAGATATTAAACACCACTTCCCACCATCATCCTCTCTAACTTCGTTCTGAAGCAAAAACTCTCTTCAACTCTCTCCCTACGATTAACCGACAATTTCAACCTGAATAACGAACTTACCACCGAGAAAGCTTTTGTCCAAAATGGTTTCTTCCTAGGTACTGTCACAAGCTTACTCAAACAAAAATCACACACCGAAAATACCGATACGTCCCAAGAATTTTCAAACGAAATATTTCTTCCATAAAAACGAGATTAATATATTGTCTAAACTTTTTATTCTTTTCTAGTGCTTCCTTTATACTTTTTCTATTTCATCCTACTTTTCAAATAGAGTATTGAAATCATTATTAGAAATTCCTCTTCTTTATTTTTTTATATTTATTTTTAGCTTTAATTTTCTCTTATACGAGAGAGTTCATTCCACTAAAAAAAAACATTCGAGTAATTTATACCCTTGTATTTTACACCTTTACTTTTTATATGCCTCAAAATAATGAAAACTCTTGTAACAAAGTTTTGTTTTTCAGATTCCATCTAAAGATGAAGAGGCTTTAAAACCAGTATTCTTCTACATCCATGGCGGAGCATTCATGGATGGTTCAGGGCATGAGAAGTACTTCGGAGGAGAATTTTTAGTAGCTGCTGATATGGTCGTGGTAACTATTAACTATCGCTTAGGATTATTCGGCTTCATTAGTTCACTAGACGATTCCCTCGGAGTCACCGGAAACGCAGGTTTAAAAGACCAAACAATGGCTTTGCGCTGGGTGCAAAAGAATATCAAAAAATTCGGAGGCGATCCAAATAACGTCATGGTTGTTGGAGAAAGTGCTGGAGGAGGGTGCGCTCATTTCCATAGGCTTTCCCCGGCTTCAAAAGGTTTATTCAGTAAAGTGGTTTCAATGAGTGGAACTGCTGTAAACTCATGGGCACTAGGAACACCAGGTACTTTAGAAGTTTTAGGGAAGAAGAAGCTTGGAATTGAAACGAACGATTCAAAGGAAATATTTAAGAAACTAAATGAATTATCTACCTATGATGTCCTTGATTTGCAGAAAATGGATGAATATGTAAGTGGAAAATAATATTATATATACAACAAAAGTAATCTTTGCGAATTTATATTTATTTAGATATGTATATATATATATATATATATATATATATATATAGAGAGAGAGAGAGAAATAAAATTATTTTCTTCAAATGAAAGTTTCTATTCAATCTAGTTGTATAGATCTGCCATATATTACAAACTTACATACTTAATTATTATATTATTACCTGTTTGATTAAACTTACTATTTTATGGGTATTATTGTTAAATAAGGCAAAGTGAAGTAAGTGATTTTGATATTATAACTTCAACAGTTATGTTTGTTTTCTAGATAGTTCCGATACATACGGATTTACCGTCTGGTCCAGTATTAGAAAAAGACATCCCAGGAGCTTTTATTACAAAACCTACTATACAGATAATAAAAGAAGGAACTTACAATAAAGTTCCGTACATGTTTGGATACACAAATCGGGATGGCTTAGTAATTGAAATCTTACATAGACTTTTATCGTAGAAGATTTTTCTTTGATGGTGCCAAAAGATTTGGATACGAGCGGTGATAAATTGAATGAACTTAAGAATAAAATTAAAACGCATTACTTTGGAGATGAGAAACCTGGTTTGGATAATTTGGAGAAATCCGTTACTATGTTCTCAGGAGTTTTCTTTTTGTCCGGAATTTCGAAAGTTCTTAACATACAACGTAAAACGTCCGATACTCCGATGTATTTCTACAAGGTTACTGCAGATACTAAGTTAAATTACTTTAAACAGTTTACACCAGAAACTGCTAAAGTTAAAGGTAAGATATATCTAATATATAAATATATGTAAAAATGTGTTTCGTTATTGACACACTCTAAACATAAATTAAATTTTTGAGAATCTATAAACTCGAGTCACTAAAAATTGTATGAACGGTATCAACAAAAAATTGTCTACACTGAAATATTCAAGATGCATCATAAAATATCGACGGTTAATAAGTTCAAGGTAAAAATTTACCTCTTTTTTTGATATATGTGTTTGGAAAAAAATTGAAGAATCCGACGAATTAAAGAGTCAAATTAAAAAAAAACTGTTAGGCCCATTATAATCAATTATAGTAACAAGATTATTAATACTGAATTTATATAATCATTCTATAAAGTTTTTGTATCATTATCCTAACGAACAGTATTTTGTTTCCTTGAATCATAATATTTTCGCTTAACATTTTTTCTTAATTTAATTAAAATTAAGTTGTGCAAAATATTATTTTTAGGTACTTCTCATGTTGATGACTTGGGTTATCTATTCAAAACAGAAAAGACACCAGAGATCGTGCCAGGAAGCCCAGAAGACCTTGGGATTGAAAACATGGTTTCGTTGTTTGCAAATTTCGCTAAATTTGGCAAACCAAGGGACGATTGGTTACCGCTGACCAAAGACAAAATTAATTACATGGAAATTGGGGTTTCTTCAACGCCTGGAGTCGATCCCGATAAAGAAGAGTTTGAATTTTGGAACGATATTTATGAAAAGTATTCTTTATAAATATTTCAAATGTTGTTTTCCAATGTATTATAATAAATTTAAACGGAAGTTGTAGGTTAATAACAGCATTTATCGTACTTGGTGTATTAATTTAATTACTAAGCAAATTCGAGGGAAAATGCAGATTTTCAGCTTGATTAGTGGCTCACAAATTATGTTAATAAAACATAATTATCCATTTGTTGTACAACTTGATTTTATTACTTGATTATTCCAAAATTATACTCGATGATACTTACCAATGATCATCACTTTCAACTTGAACTTTATTTAGTCAAATTCTTGGATTTATATATTAGAGAGTCTATTCAAGATGTATGCACAGAAAATTATATATGTCGTAATCTAGTATCCCGCAGCAATAAAGAAATTGCAGACAAATAATAGTATTTATTCAATGAGTGGTAATGTAGGTAATAACTTACCCTAATTATTGAATTGTTGAAGCAATCATCAATAACGGCAATATTTGAAGAATTAAAGCAAAACATGTTGGTCAGTCGGTAGATACTTCAACATTTGATTCAGTTCTTACCAAAAAGATAATTATCGCATGTTGCAATGTCGGGATTAGGATATAAATCTAAAAAGTCATGAGGTGCCAATTAGATTACACATCTGCTTGATTCAAAAGTGTATCCGTGTGGTAGAGCAATTAATCACTTTGTTAGGTATAATAACAGTATATCTTTGATTTTCGAAAAGTCAATGTAAGAATAGAGAACGAAAAAAAAACTGCTACTTTGAAGCTAAAAGAAATTTGAAATTTCTTATACAAAGTATCTTACGCATTCAAATAAATATTCAAACGCAGACCAAATTATTTTTGAACTCACTCTACTAATTGTTAAAATTATAGGAGAAATATTTAAGAAAACATTACGAGAGCTTGTAGGCAACTGAAGAGGAAACACTTGTCCTAAAAGTAGTGTAACCAGCGCAGATATAAAGAAAACTTCCAAACAGATGATATTCGCATCTATTCCTTACTTTTAAGCTTCAATTGTCTTCTTCTGAATTATGAAGAATATTATTCTGTTCAATAAAAAACTTTCTAACTTGTTAGAGGACAACAATCGAGAGTGAACAGCTGATATATAGACATGTTCTTTGGGCAAAACAAAAAGCGGGAATAATCTAAAATGAACACTTTTAAATCGATCAGTATGCAATAAAATACATCCTTCTCTTATAAACATTAGAAATTGTCATTTTTATTTGCGTGTGAAGTTTGAGTAATTTTTAAATTATAATTTTTATTGATCGTTTTGTTGTTTTTCCATTTCTTTTTAACACTTTTAACAAACACTCCAATGGAATTTCCATGGTTGCATATCGAATAATGGTGAACATTAAAAAAATATATAATAATATTTGTTAATGTCTTCAAAAAACCTAATATTGATCTTAGTAGCTATTTTCCTTAAAAACTAATATTTTTAAGGGCGGATTAGTACCAAATCATCAATAAAGAGGAGAGTTAATATATTCATACAGCAATTAAGTGCTTTATAAAAGTATGACAGTAAAAACTGATCTCCATTCTGTAGCATCTGTAATAAAAGTACAGATATATTTTACTATGTGCAACTTCTAGGCAGCATCTGATTAGCCAATTACCTAAATCACATCTATTCCTGGGAGATTTTTGTGTAAAATCGCTTATGAGATTCTTCTAGTCTTGATATTAGAGAATGTTCTACATTTCATAGAGGGAACAGTGCATCCAACGAAATATTTTCAGCAAATAATCTAATTAAACTTCTTCAGTGGCATACTCCATATGATCTCTACGAAAAAGATAATTTTCTGATCTAATCTAATATTGAGGACATACAAAACAGAAAAGCATTTGGATCTACAAAGTAGAATAAGTTTTAGAACAAAGTTACGTTACTAGAAAACTTCAAAGATATTATTTTCACTTAGGTGTCAATATTAATATTACTTAAGTATACACCATGTACCAGAAGACCAAACGTTCAAGCTAGTAGAATCTTTGTAGAGAAAAATTGAGCTTTAATGTTTTTAAAAGAAATTCTACAAAATAAACCTTGTGATTTTTAAACTAAAGGGCGCAGTACGAATTCTAAGAGTCCAAAACTGATTGATGAAAGACTTCATTGTTAAGACATATATTACAGCAGTCTAGGGAGAAGTGAACTGTCATCAATATTACCTTCATGTGAACAATAAAATTACTAAACGCTTCAAAATGAAAAAGCGCTTAATGAGGATTTTCCCAGCACAATAGTTCCTCTAACTATCTATCTAAATTAGTAAGTAGTAGTCTTATCTTCCTTACTGGTTCAGATCTTAATTATAATCATCCGTAGACAATTAAAGAACTTGAAGAATAGTCTGCTTAAATAAGTTCTATTAGAAAATAATTCATCTGGATTTCGAAAACGATATTCCACAAGCAACGAGTTAAGAATTAATAACACTTACTTCTCACACAAACCACATCACAAATTTACATTTGAGAATACTCGAGACCAGAAATCAGTGATCGATTACATAATAACAAACAGAAATATCTATCCAAAACGAATCCAAGACGTTAGAGTATTAACATCTGCAAGTACTGGAACTAACCATAAGCTAGTATTATTTACTAAACATAATATACCAAAAAGCAAAAACCTATCAAAGTAAGCAAACTAAACATGGAATCACCTACAGTTCCATTAACAAAATTACTCTACCAACAAAGACTTATTAGTAAAATAAATAGTAATCGCATCGTGGAAAGAAACAACGTTGAATCTGCCTGGATAAAAATAAGATCCAACATACTCAGAGCCACCGAAGAAGCTGTAGGAAGAAGAATATCTAAAAAATCTACAAAACCAAACACAAAACCGTGGTTTAAAGAAGAACACTAAATGAATACAAATCTTTAAGAAATGCAGTCAACAACAAAATCCAATATATTAAAAAAGCACATTGAAAAAAGTTTTCATCAGACATGGAACACGACCTTTATGGAGGTCAGAAGAAGATCTGGAACATCTTAGGAAACAGGAAAAAAACAATCAATGAACATATAAACATAACTAAAATAGCACTCAGAGTGATTAGGAACGACATTTCTGCCTACTTTTCAGTGCTGGCACTAACTCTTTAAATCCCGACCTAGAACAGAATGATAATAATACTGAAGAACCGTGGATCGTATTTGATGAGAAACTGAAACAATTGATCACGAAATTAACTAGCAGATGAACATTTTAATTTAAATAGTCGACTTAAAAAAAATACCTGCCGAATGAAAAGAAATTATAACCAATATTCAGAAAAGGAAACAAAAAAGACCCATCAAACTACCATGGAGTCACGCTACTAAGTTCAGTGCTAAAGCTATTCACCAAAATTCTAGAAGAAAAAATATCTTGCAGTGGGCTATGTGAAGAACAACAAGAAAAAATAGGTCAACTGTAAATGCCATCTTTACAATCAGACAAATTGCTGAAAAATCAATAGAATAAAACAAAACAGCATATATGTTTTTCATTGATCAACACTACAACTGGGCCGAAATACAGATAAAGGGCAGAAAAGCACGAATAATTCCCACGCAGACAGGAATAAAGCAAGGCGATAGTTTAACTCCCATCCCTTTTAATGTCATTATAGACGAGATTTGGATTTGAAAACACAGCTGCCAGGTACAATAAGGTGATATCGGTGGACAAATCCAAAGCACTTACCATATCGAGGGAACCGAAGAGATGTAAACTCACAATATACAACTAACCAGTAGAACAAATTATGAGGCAAGACCCGTTATGATATATGCTGTCAAACAAGAGCCCAAAACCCCACAACAAAGAGAATCATCCGAACAGCTGAGATGAAAACATTAAGATCCATAGCAGGATACACTTTGAGGGCCATCAAGAAGCAAAAACATGATTGAGATGTTTGTTGGAATGTTTCAGAAACAGACGTCGCTATATTGAGCGGATGAAGAAGAAGAAGATATTCCACAGTTGATGATGGCTGAGAAGCTATAGTTATTTAAATATTTCGGTTCTTTCTCGTGTACGAGCATTCACTCTCTTACTGTCACATATAAGATAATGGCAGTAAGGGTTTATTCAAAAAGTTTCAAGACTGGTCTAGAAATACAATATTTATAAAACATGTTTGTAGACCATTGTTCATAAGTTCTCTGAAAGTCTTCATGTGCAAGAGACCTTATTGAAGAGGCCAAAGTCTCTGGAATCGTATCTAATCATTTTTATGAAGGTTGTTCTAAATATGGGGATCACAGCAAAGTCGCTGGGAGCAAGGTTGCGTTGTAGGGAGCTTACCGCCGTGTTGACATGTTGAACTTAGCTAAAACTTTGACAGCGGAAGCGACGTGTGAGAGGGCGCATTGTCGTGGTGAATTAATTAATTTCTGGTTAGATAGGGTAGATTCGAGTTTTTAAATGGATATTGAACTCTTTTAGCGTCAAAAAAGCATTAGGCATGCTTTTTATGCGTGATTTGCTCATGTGAGCTTTCTTGGGCTTTGAAGATGAGGACGTATGCCACTCCGTACTTTGACATTTCGTTTCAGGATCATATAAACAAAAGTCTAATCTCTACTAATCACTTTATTCAAAAAATTGGGATCGTCTTGCAAACGTTGAAGCATTTTTCCTCTACAAACAGCAGATTGTGTTTAATCCTCAGAACTTTAAGAACAAGTATAGCACAGACTTCTCTCATCTGCAGATCCTGGTTCAGTTTTTCACTCTACTAGCGATCTTTATGCTACAATGACTTAAAAGCAAAAACACGTGAATGTGCTAAGTTAGATCATACACTTACTACCTTCCCTATCGATTAAACGGGTTTGCGTGCGCACCCCTACTCAAAAAAACAAACAATATTGAAACTTTAGAAACAAACCCTGCATAAAACGACACTACAGTCAGTGTAACTATTTTCTATATCAATTACAATGAAGGCTTCTACTTTGTTATACATCATTAAACATAAATTAAAAACAATTTTGACTTTATATAACTGAATTGAGTTATTATTCGCTATGTCGATATTTGTTCTAAGATTAATATTTGAAAGGACTATATCAATCTGTATGTACGTAGATGGCGTAATTATAAGATGCAAAAAGACATTTAATGATATGTTTAGTTATATAAATTGAGGCACAAGCAATGTTTTACTGCAGCTGAACCAAGTAGTTATGTCTTGGTTTACCTACGAGTGTGTGAAACATTTCGCTCCTTGTAATTCGTGGCTACAAGTCCTGTATAGATGAGAAAGATTATGTTATAATACGCTACAAGATCTTCTATTACCACCCCGGTAAATAATCTTTGCTGAGATGCTGGATAACTACTGCGCATGTATACATTTTTAATTTGCTTTGCGATTTGAAAAGTCAACTACAAATACATTAACCTTGGAAAATTTAATAACCGGCTTTAAGACCGGCTTTACGAGTCTACTTTGACTGCACAACTTCTACGAAAGTTAGAAACAAAGGCTGTCGCTCTGATGGTTTTGAAACGGATAAAGAGTAGAAGTAGCCATTGTAGTCAAATAATCTTTTTACTTAACACTTGAAACGGGTATTCTTTGTGTATACTTCTAAACTCTCTTTAATCTAGCAAGTGTTTAAGTACTGTGATATTTCTAGTCCTTATGCACTTCTTATTATATCTGCATAACTTGTAGCCTTCTTTTCTGTACCATCAGGTCTAAATTGAAGGCAATACAATTTAGACATGAAGACCTGATGGTGCAGATACGAGTAGAGCAGATATAATAAAAACTGCAAATGACAAACAGAATGAAAGTTCACTAGCTCTTGCAGATCATAAATAAAATTTAAAAAATCCAGAGTTAGTAAAAAAGTAAAGGTACTAAATAATTTCATTTGAAACCAATTCACCCGCAGTTTCTTTTTCTAAAATTATAAGTAATTACAACCGATATTTTTCATACAAATCATTCCAAAATTTAAATTGTTCCTTATCGGGATCAACGCCAGGCCGAGAGGAAATTCCAATTTCCATGTAATTAACTTTCTCAGATGTAACCGGTAGCCAATCATCCCTGGGCTTTCCGAATTTCAAAAAGTTGGTAAATAATTCAACCATGTTATCTATTGCAAGGTCTTCAGGACTTCCTGGCTCGATTTCTGGAGTTTTCTCAGTTTTAAAGAGATATCCCAAATCGTCAATATGAGAGGCACCTGAAATAATATATGAAATAATGTATGAAATAATATAAACATTTATTATTTTGTATAATTTTTCATAGTATAAAATTCAAACTAAATGTTTTTCAATTCATATTGATGGTGGAAGCCATTACTTCGTGATACATCTTCGCATCAAAAAATTTAAAAGAAACTGCACTTTATTTTAAAGTTTCTAAATATTTTTCTTTACTACAATTATGGAATTTAAACTACAAAGTACATTTTGAGGAGACTTATTTTAGATCTCAATCAATATCGCAGAAAAGCTCAATACATGAATCAATACATATTTTTGCATAAATATATTTTTGTAACAAGGTAGCATTGTATTCATTATGTAATTATATAATTATAATTCCAGTTGCCTTGTAAATACAACAGAAAATATCCTAACAAAATAGTTAAGTAATCTTACCTTTATAATTAGCAGTCTCTGATGTAAGTCGCTTAAAGTAATTCAATTTCGTATCTGCGCTAAACCTATACAAATACAAAGGCTTATCCATATTTCTCTTCTGAAAGTTAAGAATGTGTGTAATTCCTGTTAAAAACCATACTCCTGTGAACATATCAACGTTTTTGTCTAAAGTGCTCTCGCTCATTTCCTCGTCTCCAAAATAAAATTTCTTGATTCGTTCCTCTATTTCAATTAAATTTTTACCTTCCTTGTTTAGATCCCAAGGGACCATTGTTGTAAAATCTTCAACCACTAACGATTTATTTTTGTACAGCCTACTCATGATATCCGCTCCTAGGCCATCTTTATCGGTATAGCCTATCATAAAAGGTACTTGGTTAAAATTGCCTTCTTTCATCGTGTGAAGTGGCGATTGAGTGACAATAGCACCCGGGAGCTTTCCTTCTATTACAGGACTACACTGATTGGCTTCATGAACTGCAATTGCCTACAAATTATAATATTTTTATTTTTAAAATGGTTTTGATTACTTACAATATTGAGCTCAAAAATTTAAAAATGTACAATAAAATAAAAATATAATTATTTGAATTAATTTGAAATCATTCGTTATTGTTTCTCTTCCATTTTATATCTACAAGTTTGGATAATAAATTTAAGTTAATATAAAGTTTATAATTAGAAGGTTAATTAAACACTTGGTTTTGTCTCACTAAATTTATATATTCAAAACCAAGTGTTTAACTAACCTTCTAATTAACATAAAACTGTTTTACCATGGTTTAAGTGAGAATTTTATTAATTGTAAAGTATATTAACTTCAATATTGACAATAAATTCTATATTAGAGTAAATATAATATGATTAATTTTTATTATTTTCTTAACAAATATTGTTTTGTTTTTGGAAACCAAACTAGTGATCTAAATTTTACTTACAAATCCATCCATCTTTTGAAGTTTCAGTATATCAATCGCCTCCATCTTGCTAAATTCTTCAAATATTTTCTTAGAATTCCCAGATGTAATCCCTAACTTTTCTCTGCCTAATAGCTCCAACGTTCCAGAAATTCCTTTCGAACATGGACTGACAGCAAATCCACTCATAGCAATGGCTTTATGAAAGAGACCTTTAGAAGCTAGGGAAAGCATATGGAAATGTACGGATGCGCCACCAGCACTTTCACCGACAATCATGACATTATTCGGATCTCCGCCAAATTGTTTGATGTTCTTCTGTACCCAACGTAGAGCCATATTTTGATCTTTTAATCCAGCATTTCCGCTAATACCAAGGGATTCATCGTGTGAACTAAGAAAACCAAATAATCCCAAGCGATAGTTTATTGTGACTAGAACCACATCGGCTGGCATTAGAAATTCCGCTCCGAAATATTTATTATTTCCCGATCCTTCAATAAATCCACCACCGTGAATAAAGAAAAATACTGGTTTTAAAGGTTCGTCTTCATATTCTGGAAGCTAAAATATAATTTTGAGGTTTGGATTAAACATTATTTATCAAAAGAGTTTTATACTTAATGGTAGATACTTAATTACCTTTGGTGTATGAACGTTAAGATAAAGGCAGTCCTCCTGTCCTAATATTTTTCCAAGATAGAGTTGTGTACATGCAGGTAGATCTTGCGTTGCATTTAGAATTCCACTCCATTTTTCTGGTTCTTGAGGAGGCTGCACTCATTAAATACACCTTTTAATTAAAGCTCATGATAATATTTAACCAAATCTTACTTACTCGAAATCTTAAATCACCAACAGGACTCTTAGCGTATGGTATTGATAGAAAACTATAAAATGTGTTCCCCTTTCTGTCTAGGCCAGACTTTCCTACTAATTTTCCCTGATCAATTTCAACACTCACTTTATCGTTACTGCTCATAGAGAGGGCAACAAAAACAAACAGCAGTACTGCGGGCATTGTCACAGAATATCGAGTGATTAATAGTGTGATGAAAAAATATTAGCTGTTTGATAACTTTTGACCTTTATTTACATAAACTTATCATACGTTACATAATGGACGATTGATGTAGTGAGAGACTGATAAAAATGCAAATATATTTAGCCGAACCAGAATTATTATTAATTGAATTTTTATAAATCTTAATTAAATGAGCTTATGCTAAATAATTATTTGATATGGAATATGATTAATGTATTAAATATTTTTCTAATAAATCAATATAATACAGTTGATTGAAATATTGTACAATACAATATTCAACCAACGGTAATTTTAATTAAATTTTTAAATTAAGGTTTAATTATATTTTGTTGATTGTAATCGATTTAAGGTCTAAAATGTTTTTACTACCTTTTATGCGCAATTTTAGCCATTTTGTTATTCCATGTTAAAAGTCTATTACTACAAGTTTACCAGATATAATCAGTTTTTGTTTGTATATGTAAATTAGGCAGTAGATTAGGTGGTGTGTATCCAAAATATTGCCAATTCAAGAATTATCCTAAATTAAATAATGCATTGAACAATATTTTAAGAGAGTATTTTTATGATGAATTTAAATCTACGGAAATAAAATATAATTGTATTTCGCATGTGTCATCCACTGAGCCGAATAAGCGGATTCCAGAGAGCTGCATCGCATCTTATCTCTGCAGTTTTCTTAACGCTTCATTTTGAGCTGTCATAATTAAAACAGTATAATTCTTGTATGATGTCGGCGTTCACTTTATGTTTGATAATGATCAGATTATGATCGAAACTAGTCACAGTTATACAAAATATAGTGGTAAAACAAAGTTATAAAGTGTTTTATTTAAACTTTAAAACAGTATAATTCTTACTCTTGTATAATAAACATCTTGTAACCCATTAGGGAATAGTTATTTTAATAACTTTACCTTCCTATTTTCGAACTTTTATTCCAAATTTTTACACACCTTTCCTTGTCAAAAAAGAACAAAACTATTCAACTTCCATAATTTCATTCGAAAATTTTAAATAATTATTTGTATTAAAATCCCAATCAGAGTCCGAGTCCGATTCTCCTAATGTAATTATTAAAGGGGGGAATGTTATCAAATGAAAGATTTCCCATTAATTTCGCCCAATCTTCCGAAATAATTTGTTCACAATGTCTACAAAAATTTTCCACATTTTAGGAGTGCATTTCGAAATAGACTCAAGCCATAAATTCGCTGCTCTGTCTTTAGACGATGGACGCGAATTTATGTGCTTGTTATAATAGGTTTTACAAAATGCCCATGCCATTTCAATTGGATTCTATTGACAATGGTATGGGGGTAATCTAAGAACCTCTTGTCCATGTTCTCTCAATGTCTCATCTGTTATATATCGTCGATTACTAATAATTTTGAAAGGTTTGATCAAATTCCATAGTTGCTTTTTCGAAAAGTTATCCTTGATTTCTACGTTGTGCTTAAAAATCACTACACATTTTTTACTTAACTTTGTCAAAGCAGGAATAAGCTGATTATTTAGCCAATTTTGAAATAAGTTTTCATCCATTGTTTTATGATAATCCCTATCATTATTTTTTGAATTTAACAATAATACACATCCCTTCAAAAAACCTAAATGACATCATGCGTGTAAAATTGTAAAATTGACCTTTCACTTTCAATTTTGCGTGGATTACTTTTCAAATCTGAATCGTGTACCCAACGACGAATTGCCGACCCATTTTGGTAAATCCACGTTTCGTCAAGATATACAAACGTAAAATTTCGAAACTGTAAAAATTTTCTGAAAAATGTAATTTTAGCTACAACGACGTGTTTTTGTTCACATCAAAGTTTGCGACCGTTTACCATTTTATACTTGTATACCATCGATTTCAGGATTTTGTATAAAGTTGTTCTCCCACCTTTAAATTCTAAACTTTCTCGCGAATTAGCCAAAAGATCATCTAACATGTGATTGGTAAAAATGTCGGTTTTGACTCTTTTGCCAGAGGATGAGGTGCTTAAATTTTCGATTTTTTCCTGCACTATCTTTGCTATTGTTCTTGTACTCACCTAGGAATCAATTAATGAATAAAAAGAACTTAACTTAATTTTTACTTACTGAAAATATGTTATGCAGTCATACACAATTATCATCACGGCTGAAATTTGGCAGATCTTTTCTGTATTGAACATAACACTTTTTATTGCTATTTTAATTTCAGCGCTAATAATTCTTGGCATTTTAAAGAAATTTATCAGTAATTTTTTAACAAATAACGGACTTTATCAAACAATGCTATCTCGTTTTAAATAAAAAATACTGTATATATTTTGAGTAACGGAGAATAATGTGTCTGTCGTAGGCGAATTAGAAAAGGAGGCTTATTGCAATGTGCCAGGCTAATTAGAAAATCATTCAGAATTTATCCACCTTTACAACGCTAACATCGTGTTGCAAGATTGGCTTTTGCCCGAAATCACCAGGCATGGAATAATGAGGACTGGAGCAGAATACTGTTTTCAGATGAGTCGCGCTTTTGCCTCAATACGCTTCAGTTTGTATTGATGAGCGACATCTATTTGGCGATGGGTCGGTTATGGCTTGGACAGGAAAAAAATAACAGAATACAGTAAAAAGAATAATAGTATTATTAAAAGTCCATGGACTAATACAGCGATTTCACTTTGTAAAATTTTCAATACGAAAAAATCTTCGAAGTCAAGTAGATTTGGTTGATTTTCAATCAACTCCCTGTGGAGATTACAAATGGTTAATGAACTACCAGGATCATTCAACGAAATATTGTCTTCTTCGCCCTTTGAAATCGAAACGTGCTGCTGAAGTTGCGTTGGAATAAAGGTATATTTAGACTTCGGTGCACCTCACATCTTGCAGAGCGAATTTACCGCTAACATCGTCACGGAACTTATAGGTATGTGGCACGATTGTAAAATAGTACATGGTAGACCACGGCATTCTCAGTCATAGGGTAATGTGAAACGCTGCAATCAAGATATTGAAAATATATTAGGTAGAAATCCATTTACCTCACTTTTTGGAGTCGAACCCAAATTAGGACTAGGCTCTACAAATATGCCGCCAGAACTATTAGAAAATATTAGCAGAGAAGAAGATCTAGAACAGTGTATTTACAGAGAAACAAAAACTGCAAACGCAGAAGACGTTGCTAACTTAGAACAAGATGATTTTATAATTTGTTCAAGTAGTTTTAATGACTCACCTATTATCTCATGCTATTTATGTTCATCAAAAATTCATATAACTTATTGTCGAAATTTTGCTACAACTTCTAAAGAGAATAATACTTTATATCACTGTGAAATTTGCAACAGACAAAAGGATATTATTTCGGAGCGCCAAAAAGCATACGAAGGCCAGAAGAGAGCGGCGGAAAAAATGATTGAAATTTGTAAAAAAACTAAAATCGGTTGCTGTTGAAGACTTTGTTCTATTAAATAACCCGAGAGTTGTCCGTGGCCCATTAGACTGTCCAAATTTAACTGGGAAAATTTTGAAGGAGGAAAATGATGTACACCAAATAGGTACAAAAAGTGGGATTATTAAAACGTGGTTTTCTAGAAGATATTTTCAGATTTCTGACACACAAATTAGTGGAGATATCCCAGAAAGATACATATCAATTCGTGAAGCTATTTCGAATGAGTCAAAGTTTGGAGGTCAGGGCTTTAGTAGCTGCAAATGTTCAATATCAACATCTCAATGCCAAACAAAAAGGTGCTTGTGTAAGAAGGCAAATAAAATGTGCTCATCGAAGTCTCATAAAAGTTCAACATGCGCAAATAAATAATGTGAAACTATAATATATTAAATGTTAAATTTTTTAATAATTTGTTTAATAAAACTGTTACATGGCGATTATTCTAGAATTATTTATTTATTCCGTCCTAAACCTATCCTATCCTAATGGAATCTTTAACACACCGCTTTTGAATGCGACGTGGTCAATCGGTCCACAGGGGCTATACAAAGAGATTCTTCCTTCAGTGATGATATGAACTGAAACACTAGTTTTTTTTTTAACGTAACGTGTTACGTTTGCGTTACACCAAATTAGTGTTCGATGTTATAACGGCTCCTTATGTTTTATTATTGTAAGGCTTATCGCAATAAGCCTGGCTAAAACCAGGCTGATTGGATATTTTTCAACTAGCCTAAAGGTAAGTTGGCTTATTGCAGCAAGCCTAAAATATTGCAGGCTAATTGAAAATATATTAATGATTTTCTAATGCGCCTGGCACATTGCAAAATGACTAGGCTTTTTGCAAAAAGCCTGATTTTCCAATTCGCCTACATGTCCAACGTTAAAAAAATAAATCATGGCCGCCCATTATGCAAAAACAATGTGAATAGTGTATATATATTAAACCTTTAACACCATCTGAATATTATACAATATTACTTGAACTTCAGTTTGCCAATAAAAATGTTGTTATTATTGGTGATTTTAATATTCCCAACTACAATGGTGGACCAAACTCCTCTACACTAGAAATATTTAACTCATTTTTGGATTATAATAATTATACTGAATACAACAATATAACGAATACACATAATAATATTTTAGATTTCATAATTGGGTCATCTGATTCTATTCAAGATCTTAACAGATGTAATACACCATAAGAAAACACAAAATCTCTCCAATGAACCCAATTTGATTTGGAACTATATCAATATTAAGAGGAAAACTTCAAGGATTCCGGATTCTATGATTTTTAATGACCAATTACTTAATACGCCCGAAGAAGTTGTTAATGGATTTGCAGAGCTTTTTGTTAAATCATACTTGCCATACTCTCATAACTCTTCTCGGAAAACACAAGCACATAGTCATCTTGGTGATTTTACTATCGACACGACCGAGGTGTTACAGGAATTAATAAGATTGAAACCTAAATTTACAGCGGGCTTAGATTTAATTCCTGCTGTTATTTTAAAAGATGCAGCTTCTATTTTGGCTGACATTGCTTACATCTATAGACTTGTATTAAAAACTGGCAAGTTTCCTGATAAATGGAAAGAAGTAAGAATAAGTCCAGTTTTTAAAACAGGAAATCGAAAACATATTCTTAATTACCGACCTATTTCCATCCTGAGTAATTTATGGAAGGTTTTTGAATCTATATTAGTTAAGCATATTTACTATCAAGTAAGTCCATTCTGGTCGACCAAGCAATATGGTTTCATGGGCCATAGATCTACATCGACTAACTTAATGAACATTACGCAAGATATTACTGATGCTATGAAAAATAATAAGCAGGTTGATGTAATTTATGGAGACATGTCTTAAGCCTAAATAATATTATTCAGGTATTGAGATCCTATTTATATAATCGTGGTTAGCAAGTGGAAATTCAAGGTGTTCAGTCTAAACGATATGTGGCTTCCAGTGGTGTACCTCAAGGATCAAACTTGGGCCCTCTTCTATTTCTTCTATATATGGATGACGCATGTTCAATTTTTAAGTGTAGTGTTCTTTTATACGCGGATGATGTTAAACTTTATAGTGTTATCGATAGTTTTAGTAAGTGACTATTACCAACTTCAATTGGATATTACTAGTGAAAGTAACAAACTAACATTAAATGTCAAAAAATAATCTGTATCACTTATGGCAGAAAAACAAATTTAACTTTAAATCGGTATACTTTGAATGAGATTGATTTAAACAGGCTCTCAGAAACTAGATATCTTGGAATCATTTATGATTGTAAGTTGACATTTAATGCTCATGTTATACAAACATCTCGTGAGTGTTACCGTTTATTTGGCTTTATAATGCGGAATTGTAGGTCATTTAATGATGTTAAAGTGCTCAGTCTTTTGTTTAAAGCTTTTATTTTAAGTAAAATATCATATTGTGCTGTTATTTGGATGCCTATGTATGCAAAGTACATTAATATGTTGGAAAACATCCAGAAAAAGTTTCTCCGATATTTATACTTTATAAAACATGCAAAATATAGCTTTTCTATTCCTTATTCGGATTTGTTAGCAGAATTTGATTTTATATCCGTCTTCAACAGACATATTTATATAAGTTTATGTTATGTCTATAAATTAATTCATTTTAGTATTGATGATCAGAGAATATTAAGTATGTTTAATTTTTAAATTCCGCAATTATCAACGAGAAATTGTGAAAATTTCATGTACACAACTCCACTTGTAAATTATTACTTAAATTTACCCATTATAAGATTATCTCGCCTTTATAATAATTATTCAAGTACTTTGGACATATTTAATTCTTCTTTCTTTAAATTTAAAAGTGATCTTTTGATGTATAGTAAACCCTTTAATTGGACAAATGTCTGTTGGGTTTTTGTAAATAAATAAATAAATTACAGTAGATCTTATAAAACGGGCAAAGAACATATTTACATCACCTTTAACCAAATTAATTAATGGCATTATTACGTCAGGCATATTTCCTGACGCTTTGAAATTTGCCAAGGTTATACCCATTCATATAACAGGGGTTATTGACGACATTAACAACTATCGACCCATCTCGTTCCTTCAGTATAATTTCTACTATCTTAGAAATAATATTTGAATATGTATAGTTGAATATAGTAGTTGAATATGTGGAAGTAAATCGAATATTAAATTCCCAACAATTTGGTTTTAGGTCCCAACAATCAATGACAGACGCAATTCTATCCTTACTTAATATTGTCTCAAATTGTTGCGAAAAGAAAATGTTCTGTGTAGGCTCTTTCTTAGACATGATTAAGGTTTTCGATTGCATAACACACAAATTGTTATGTGATAAATTGAAACATTATGGATTTACTTATAACAGTTTAAAACTTTTGTCATCCTACCTTTCAAATAGGTTTCAAGTGATAAAGTATGACAATAAAATATCAAGTACACTACCGTTACAGCACGTCGTTCCCCAGGGGTCGGTTTTAGGACCCATTCTATTTATAATATATACTAACGATATGCCAAACTGTGTCAATTCTGATGTAGTATTATTCGCAGATGATAAAACTGTAATCAATGTAGCTAATACTGTTGATGATGTCATGGGCATTAGTAATGATACCCTCAACAAAGTCGTCATGTGGTGCAATAATTATAGTCTAATTTTGAATGAAACAAATACGAAACAAATATTATTTACCTTAAATAAGGTATTCACCTAGATTCTAAACTTAAATGGGACATTCATGGAGAAAATCTAGCTAAGCAGTTGTCAAAAAATATTTATTGTCTACGCAGTGTATCATACTATATAAATTAAGAATAGCGTATTTTGCATTATGCGAATCTTATATTAGATATGGCTTCATTGTATGGGGACACTGCATCAAAGCACAGGATATTCTCAATACAACTATTTATTTAAATTGTTTTACTTATTCTATTTATCTATTAATTATTCATGTTTAAATTTAATGCTTACGTGTTCATTGGTAAAGCTTTGTTAATAATAAACTCCTGATGAACGCGACCTACATACTATAAATGGGAATTTACAGAAGTTACATAACAACCAGAATTGAGCTAGAACAAATAAAGCAACTGCTTTTGCAAATCACTTATCAAAAAGATATTCTTCTGACTTAAAGATTTGAATATAAACAGAACAAAACTCTTTCTTTAAAATCTTAAATTCATTGAATATACCAGAATCCTCTTACAAAATGAGGTATATCATTTAGAACGTTTATTAAAAATATTACAAAAGCTTGAAAGAACAATCAGTCTTCCATGAAAACAGATACATGGTTTAGAATTATTAAATGTAGTCGAACTTTTAAACGTCCAAAATTACTTATTAAAAATCTACAATCCAGCGCAATTATTACCTGTTGATAACACTCACTTACTAAAAATTCTTGAGTTATTAAAATTATTTGTAGTAGAAGCAGATGAAACAATTACGTTCCTACGCAAAATACCCATCCTGAAACCATTATCTGCGAATTATTCATTCCACAAAAATCATTTTTAATCGAGATTAATGATTTAAATAACTGGACAAATGAAGACTGCCAATTATACCATACCATCACCGGTTGTCTACAACAACCAGAACTAGGAGACTGTAAATATTATGAAATATTTGTATTTTTCTATTATTATTTAATAAATAATATTAATAATAATTTACACTATATACTAGTTTATGTCATATATTTTCATTTATAATATTTACAGAAACATTGGGTGTTCTTGTATGATAAAATTTAAATAAATGTAAAGGTCAAAAGTTATCAACTAATTATTTTTTTTGTACACTATTAATCATTTCAAATTCTGTTACAATGCGAGCAGGGCCACTATTTCTTTTCGTTGCTTTTTCTATGAGCAATGCTCTCGATGTGACCGTAGAAATTGATCAGGGTAAATTAGTAGGAAACGTCGGCCTTGACAGAAAGGGAAAAACATTTTATAGTTTCCTATCGGTACCGTACGCCAAAAGTCCAATTGGTGATCTTAGATTTCGAGTAAGTAACATTTTCCTTTGCAGATCGTCAGTTGTAATTAAAATATCAATTACACGTTTACAGCCTCCTCAAGAACCTGAAAAATGGAGTGGTACGTTAAATGCCACTCAAGATCTTCCTGCGTGTACACAACTTTACCTGGGAAAATTAGTGGGACAAGAGGATTGCCTTTATCTAAACGTTCACACACCAAAGGTAATTAATTTAGGGGTAATATATAACTTGGACATCAAAATTATATGCATATAGGTTATCAGTTATGATATGTAAATTTAATTCTTATCACTCCCATTAACTAAGTTCATATTTGATACTGCAAATAATAACTGTAAGCAAAATAATTACTGCAAACCAAATAGGTTTAACAAATGAAACATTTTAAAATAAAATTAATGCTTTCTATGCTACATTCTTGATGGAATCTAATGAACCTAAATGAAATACTTATTTTGTTCCATAATTAATTTATCAGTAATTGTCGAAACATATGTCAGGAAACTGATAAATTAATTATGTAACAAAACAAGTCTTTCATGTACAAATCCACCCTATTTTTAATGTTTCTATAACTGAGTCTCAGTTATACAAATAAAGTTATAAAGTATTTAATTTGTGAATTATAATTTATAAATAAGTATAAGATACTCAAAAACGCAAATAAATCAAAATAATTTTAACCTACAGGAAATATCTATATATGTATACAAAAATATTTTTAATATATTTTTTAAATCACTATAATTAATTTCTGATCTGATTATTACAGATTCCAAAATATGACGAAGAACCATTAAATCCAGTATTTTTCTACATCCACGGCGGTGGATTCATCGAAGGATCAGGAAACAACAAATACTTCGGAGGCGAATTTTTAATGCCGGCCGATGTGGTCTTGGTCACAATAAACTACCGATTGGGATTATTTGGTTTTCTAAGTTCAAAAGACGAGTCACTCGGCATATCTGGGAATGCCGCCCTAAAAGATCAAAACATGGCTCTGCGCTGGGTGCAAAAGAACATCAAGAAATTTGGTGGAGATCCCAATAATGTCATGATCGTGGGAGAAAGTGCTGGAGGGGCATCAGTCCATTTCCACATGCTCTCTCCGGCATCAAAAGGTCTCTTTCATAAAGCAGTTTCAATGAGTGGATTTGCTACATGCCCATGGGCCAAGGGAATTACCGGAACCTTGGAATTGTTAGGCAGGGAGAATTTAGGAATTCGATCTAATGATTTCAAGGAAATCTTGGAAAAATTTAGTAAAATGGCCGCGATTGATATATTAAAGCTTCAGAAAATGGATGGGTTTGTAAGTAAAAAATATATTGTGCCTAATTATTAAAATTTAGCTTCTTACAGTTTTGTTTGTCTAACTGCACCTTCTGCATGTAACGAATTACGCCTATACATAGTTTCAAGTTACATTGATACATCAAATAAGTTTCAAGTTACATTGATACATCAAATAAGTATCTTGAATTTTTTTTTATTTCTTCAGGCAATTTCCGTACATGAAGAAAATCAATGCAGTCCAGTAATAGAAGGAAACGTTTCCGGTGCTTTTATTTCCCAATCTCCGCTAGATATAATAAAGGAAGGCAATTTCAACCAAGTTCCTTATATGATAGGGTATACTGATAAAGATGGTTTGGCCATTGATATCATGAATAGGCTCTACAAAAACCGATCATTGATTATAAATGATTTTGACACTGTGGTCCCTCGGGATTTGAACAAAGAAGGTGAACATTTGGCAGAGATACAGGATAAAATTAAGAAGTTTTATTTCGGTCATGAACAGATGACGGAAAATACTTTTGATAAGAACGTCGACATGTTTACAGGCGTTTGGTTTTTAACTGGGATTACAAATATTCTCAGTTTTCAGAGGAATATGATGAATAAGCCGTTATATTTGTACAGGTTTACTGCAGATACGAAGTTAAATTATTTTAAGCAGCTCACACCAGAAACCGCTAATTACAAAGGTAAGATTATCTAATTTAAATGATTCTAAAAATAATTTTTTGTATGAATAATTTTTATAGTGTAGCTATTTTTGCATATATAACATTATTACTATGAGTATCAAATTTCTTAGAAAATTAAAATACAGTTTGCTTTAAATACAAGTATCTTAAATTTATTAATTAAAAAATTGAATAAAAATAAGCTAAGGTTATAAATTTAGTAATGATTAATTTTATTAAAGGTGCTTCTCATATCGATGATCTGGGTTATCTCTTTAAAACAGAGAAAACGCCAGAAATTACACTAGGAAGCCCTGAAGACCTTGCAATAGATAACATGGTGGGATTATTTACTAACTTTTTGAAATTTGGCAATCCCAGGAATGATTGGCTTCCGGTTACATCTGAGAAAATTAATTACATGGAAATTGGAATTTCTGCACAACCTGGTGTCGATCCTGATAAGGAACAATTTCAATTTTGGAATGATATATATGACAAATATCGATTGTAATATTGTGAGTTTTAAATTTGTTCGGACGATAAATATTAATGGTGAATTTGTTAATTATATTTTTGATAACGAAATATAATTGTGTATGATTATTACAATTATTTTAGAGTTATAAGAAAAAAAAACTTATTTACGTGCTTGTTATCGCTTGGAACTCAATACGGAGTATTATTGGGTTAACATTATTAAAAATCATAATAACATTATTATACCTGACCTGATAACAATGTATAAGCAATATTAATTATATTTTAGTTTAGATGTAATATTAAAATTACAAATATGACTTGTTTATCTTCTTTTATTTGTAACTAGCTTTCAAAATATAGATTTTCAATACATTGATATAAATTATGATTGGCTACTATGTGGCAGTCAAATATCATGGTCTTTCAAATATTTTACTAGTAATGCTATTCAGAAGCAAAATACTTATAGAAGACCTAGTGGCAAGAGTTAGCTAATATGAACTGTCGTAGAATGTTTTTTTAGCAATGAACTATAGCTACGTATATTTTGAAGAATTGTATCCCAAACAACCTGTAATTCATTCTAAAGATTTTGGAACGTATGTGGAGGATGCTGTTAGTTATTTAGGTGTCTCCCCACATATCCAATAGGCGAAAGATCAGGAGATTGGGATGGCCATAGCAAGATGTTGATATTATTCTTCCCAAATTGGTCTACAAAACTCTTGCAATATGGGGACGGACATTGTCTAACTGCTGAAGGAGAATATGGTAGTCTATCACCTCATCCACATATCACTGAGCGTTTATATTTCCTAGGATGAATACCAAACGAGACCTACTTACACACTATGGTATAATCAATATAGTTTGATGCACAAGCCTTTTAACATAAAATCCTATGTTGCGATGTTCCCCACGTCTTCGCCTGGCCCTCATACAATCATCATGCATCCCCTATCAAAATTGGGATTAATAACTTAATACCACTCTATACCATTCTAAGTTTTAGTGCAGTCGCAACCTTCACCACCAAACGTCGGTGTCGATGTTGAACCCGTAAGTGGTAACACAAGGTGTAGTCGATAGAATTGCAAGCCAAAACTATTGAAAAGTTACAAAATAATCTTCCTTAGTTAACCATAGATAATGTTCTGGTAAAATGGCAATCATACGTTCTTCTTTGTCCCCAAGTCTCTCTTCTGCGAAGTTTCTGATTCTCTCTCTTTGTGGATTAGTTTCGGTTATGGTAATTAGCAAAACAAAAATCTCTTCAAAATAAAAATAAAACAATTTAGCATATACAAGGGAGAATTAAAAATATACCGGAATTTAATCTGTCTCATACAATTTCCGCTTTTATGTACATATTTTTCCGGGCGAAGTTTTTTGATGCTATTATCGAAGAATGTAGACGGTCGTGTTTTCAGCCAATTGCTCACAAACGATTCCATACCTTGGTCACTGTGGAAACGACATTTTCCTAATCCGATTTTGAGTAGACCAAACATATGGTAGTTACATGGGGACAAGTCGGGTTATTTCACAATGAATTTTCTTTATTTTTTCTATGTCCGAGCGTCATCTTTTCTGTCACCCCCCTGGCATCGCGCCAAAAGCCTTTCACAGACAGCAAAATTGTTTGCTTTGTGATCTTTTGTCACTAGGTGAGGAATCCATCTCTCCTACAATTTTGGCAACCCGACTCATTAGAAATAACTGATTTAGCACACCTGTACGATATTCCTACCTCTACAGCAATTTCGTATACTGCAAGTCGCTAATGGGTTTCAATTCTACGAATAGCATAAATGTTCGTCTCAGTAATGCTTGTTGGCGACCAATGAAAAATTTCGGAAGGTTTTACTCCTTCCTGCGCCAAAAATTTAATGATGATTCATTGTTCTTGTTGTATAGACCTCGTGCTTTTCATGGTGCTACTGGCTGCACTAAGCATTAGTGAACCAAATGGGCGTCCTTCTCTCCCCTTGACAATTACATTCAGCGGTACTGGGCATAACAAATCACTTAGCGACCGATAACTAAAAAATTCCACTCTTGTATAATAAAATATAAGATGGATGAAACCTACCCGTGGTTTGAGGATAAATTAGTCTCTAATCGAAGCATTAGAAACACAATTAAGAAAACTGTTAACTGTGGTAGCTTCTACTTCGTTATACATCATTATTCACAAATGAAACACGTTTTAACTTTGTTTGTATAACTGTGACTACTAAGTCACAAAGTGTTTCATTTTATAATTAAGAAAGTTACATACTAATATGGAAGCATTAGTTTCTTATAGACGTGTTTTTATAACTGGATTAATTTTCGTTTTACGTTGACTATAGTTTGGCAAGACACTTGTCATTATCAAAACATAATTTATATTAAATCCAGTTATATAAACAGGTTGTAAAGTATTTTCATTGTATATTAACAAAAGGTGTCAGCAGCTCTGTTAAGTGCGAGGATCATAATTCTTTATCAAGGGTTTTATCACAGTTGGTTGAAGATCTTTATGTAGAAGAGGCAAACATGAATTTCTGTGTGAAATGATGTAGGATTACTTGCCCCCTCTAGTTTCAGAGAGAGATGCATTCTGTAAGAGAACAAAACTAGCGTTGCTATGTCAGTAAATGTTGACCAGAAGAAGGGAAGCCAAACCTAAATTCGAGCTTGAAGAACGCAGCGATAAAGTTGATCCAATGGGAGGCCAAAGTAGAGCAAAGCCAAGAAAATTTAAAAAAAATATATCATATCGCATTTAGGGCTTTAAAGTAACTTTAATTAAATAATTAGAAAATCATATGGAGCATCAGGCACAGCTATTAGCAAGTATTTAAATGCATTTTTACTAGAGGCATAAGCGATTGCTGAACTTTAACGTACACCCTATTGAAATTATTTGAGGATTATTATCTATATTAACAATATGTAAATCCTTAGTAGAGTTGTCATTGGTAACAACTATATTGCCAGTATGACACAGATTTCTTAAAAGAGGACTCTGCAATCGTGTCACTTTTTCACCCTCCGTGACGTTTTAATTTTTTTTTACTGCCAATTGCGTTGGCAAAGAGAGTGGCGAACGTTTGACCACCATGTCCTGTATAAAGTCATGGTTCTGGTAAATGCTGATAATTGGTAAATTTGGTTGGTATACATCCAAAAGTATGGTATCCAACTGTCGGGTCCGTGAATTTACCGTTTCTATATCTTTTGAAAAATCGGCCAAGTGGCATCTGTTTAGAACGCAGAGCTAAATATTTCTTTAATAATTCTATGGATTTTACTTTTCCTTCAAACTCTGCAGTGATTACAAATAATCGGTGCTCAATGGTCTTTGTCTTAGTTATATAAACAACCAGTACTGTTCCTTTGTGCTCTATGTCACTTACTTTTAAATTCAAAAGTTCTTCATTCCATAAAGCTCCAGGAATGCCAAACACAACACAAATATAAAATAATTGCTATATTCATATCCAATTGGTTTTGAAAAGTTTGCATAAACTACCTTCATCATCAAGTAGATTTTACCCGGTGCACTTAGTAAAAATCTGAGTATTTCCTCTTGTGAAAGGGTTTTTGACTTTTTTGGAATATGATTTCTTCTTTTTGTTTTAAAAATGCCGTAAGTTTTTTATATTCACCAATGTCAACGTCAGTTTTTACAGAAAGGGTTTCTTACACCATGGAGTAATACGACCATATAGAACGATTGTATTTCTCTCCGACTGATTTTTGTGATAGAATTTCGAAAGATGCCTCCATTGACTTCTCCTGAATTTCAGGCGGCGTGCACTTAATGTTTTCTTCAATTATTTTTAAATAAATAATTAAATTAAATGTTGAAGACGAGATAGTGAGACGCACGATTTTTGTTTAATGTCATAAAATGGTAAAATGCTTTATTTTAGAGTTAAATAAACTGTTTGTTTACTTCTGAAAATCACTAGGGTAATGCTTAGGTTTACTGACGGTTGGCGATAAAATAAATTTCTTTACCTACTAATTTGTAACCTATGATGAATATTATTATTATAATGTGGTTTTCAGTCCACCTAAAAGATTCTACTTTTTTCCAGTTTGTTTAGGAAATATCCACCAAAAAAATATATAGTAAAAGTTTCTTTTATTTCTGCTTCTAAGAATAGAAATCTGCTTTAGATATTTTAGTGACATTGAATTTTTTAATCCTTTTTGGCGGAAAGTTGTCGTACAAAACTGTGTTGACTTGAAATTTTCTCTTTTGGCAGGAGTTTTGTCAGGAGTTTAAAATGAAATTACACTCGCAATTCTTCTTAATATTTTCTATATTTCAAATACTTTATTTTATATTTTTCTAAGCATCATCTTCAAAATAAACCATTTGCGATCCTGTAAATTTACCCAACTGGGCACTAAGTAACAAAATTCTGAAGCATTTCCAGTCAACTTGCGAACAGGAGCCATTTGGTGGTAGTGCAATTTCTTAATAAGAATTTTCATTCATATTGATATTAACAAAAATGATCTACTGATTTTACTACGACATTTCTTTTCTTGGTTCTGGTTCGTTTAAAAATAGCTGATTGCCTTTTATTATTTATACCGAATTTGTTATATGATAATTAAAATTCGCACATATCTTGGTTTTCAGACTTAAATTTCTATATGGTAAAAACTTTTTTTCATTAGTAAGGCAATATTGGAGAATCTCTCAAGCTGAATAATCGAAGAAAACCATGTTGCTGATCCATAAATTTCCGCTGAAATCATTTGTTAATTGGCTACACCTTTACTCGAGACGATGTATTCTAGGTATATTATTTCCTTCTTGAAAAAATATAATTTCTTAAGTTTTCTTGGCAAACGTATCGTCGAGGTACGCCACACCTCTTAGTATTCTCCCAATAAATCTTTTAAATATCGGCGATATATAAACAAATTGGCATGTTTTTTTAAATTGCCTTAATCTTGTTACTATTGCAAGATAGCATTTAACTTAAATAGCTCCTTCTACTTTTAAGATAAAGCGTAGATTAAATAGTCAATTCAGCCAATATGCCTAAATTGTCTTTGATTTGAGGTAGCCAATAACTGCCATTTTTATCAAGCTATCAATCTGGCAGTGAAGCACACAAAAGTAATTCAATCTATCCTTGTTTTTCATTAGCACGATCTGCATACCTACGAACATGGCTCTAAAACATTCCTAGATTATCCTCAAAATTCCAGTGACAGTCTTCTTGATGACTATCTAATTAGTGGAGCATTATTAACTTTAATTGTGTGATCTATTACAATTTAATACTTTCGGCTACTTAGGTTATACATTGAAATTGTTATCAGTTTTTTTCTAGGTAATATTTTATTTCTATTCCATCATCTCTTATGATCGATGAAATAAACGATCAATATAACTTTACGATCCTGAAATCAGTTGCAAGTAGGTTATAAAATTAAAAGGTTTGGTAACACTTCATCATCCATAATAAATGCAACGGTGGCAAGTTCTGTACCAAAAAATAAAACTAAAACGAGATCGTGTGTTTGGAAACGATTTGAGGAATTCTGCGCCTATAAAAACTACCAGTTCTTAGCAAAACTTCAATGGAAACTCTTACCGCGATTAAGATGACTGGGCGTATAATATGAAGAAGGTAAATGCAAATGATTATAAGGGAGGTGTTATTTAATCAATGTCAAATTTTTCGAACAAAATACTGCAGGAGATATATCATAAAAATTTTAATATAAATATTGAACCATTCACCGATATTCGTTTCAAGTCGTGGAATAGTCTTTTCCATTCGTGATGACAATTAAATCGGAATAAATTTCGTTTTTAGCGCATTCAAGTGTGTTGCTTATTCGCGATTTTTATTCGAGCAACTGATACACAGTGACAGTTGCTCTCATTAAAATCGCTAAGCAACAAACTTTCATGCAAAACATAATTTATTCGAGTAAATTGACATCACTTATTGTATTACTTGTGATTATTCCACTCATAAAGAGGCTATCAATGCTGATACCCTTATGCAATGTGATAAGTAAAATAATTTTCTCTCTTCCATTAATCTAACTTGATCTTGTTTACCAAAGGCCCCTTTATATATTGAAACTAATGTTTTGGGTTTTTTTTTTATTTCAGGATGATAAGTCGCAAGTTAAGTCGGGAGGCTACAGAATTTTAATACTTAGCACTTAGCTGGGGAAATTTACAAGAACACAAATGCTTTATCTTGAAAACCATGACTAGAAAATTTAAAACTACTGTAAAATAAACGGGCTTGCGTTTTGCGTTCTTATGCTGTAATATATTTAGAAGGTCCCATATATGTCCTACCTTAATATCTCAAAACTTCTAAATAAATTTTCTTAAAATTTTCTTCAGAGGTTTCACAATATTTAAGCACTTCTTTTTCAAGATTTAGAAATTCCCTGAATTATAGAAAATATTTCAGTGCTGCCTTATGCTTTGTAATATTCATTTCTTCAGCCCAACCCACAAAAATTGGAAAAAAAAATTAAGACTCCATATGTAATAGCTGAAAAAAATGTAAAAATAAAATTAGTTAAACTTAAGGTATTATTACTTTCTAACTACCATATTTGATATTTATTTATGATAAGATATACATAACATTAATTATTCAAGATTATAAACGTAAACATTTGTATAAACACATTAAAATAAAATTTATCATATAAACAAAATATCTTTTGTATTCAAATGAATATAATACATACACGAATTAAATGTTTAAATTATCCTTACCGCATCCGTCACATTTTAATATAATAAGACGAGATAACAGATCGTAACAATTAACACTGTACCATTTTACATAAGAAAAGTAATTTAAACTTTTGCTTAATTACCATCATAACGTTTTCAGTCGTGCTCACCTTTTAAAATTACCTCTCAAACACACGTAATTCTCCTACCCATCTCAGACCGTTCCCATTTCAATTATTTAAAGCGACGAGGGGCATGTGTATGTGTGTGCACAGCCAGTCGAATTGAGCCATTATTATTGTTATTATCGTGACAATTTCTGCGGAGTTAGGGATTAAGGTGGTCGTTACACGCCATAAGCCGTTTTATAGCATTTCGTCACGGTATTAGATATTATATTTCGTGTCGGGTAGGTTATCAGCAATTGCGAAAGGGAACATGTCTGGAATAAGGGATTTTAATGGGTTTATTACAATTTGCTTTGTTTTTTCTTTTTATGGCTAATAAACTATTATATTATATTGGTTGTAATTGATAACGTTTTGGATAATATAAAATGTGCTGAAATTGATATTTAAAAGCTTTTATTTATTTGATGCTCTTAAATAAATATGATATTTACAAAATAATTATTTTTAAATTAATGTGAAGACATTGAGCATAAAGAAATTGATGAGGGTTTTTATCTTAAACCGATTCAAGTTACTAACAATAAAGATCTGAAAATAAAAATATCTTTAAAAAATGGAATGTTTTCATGCAACTAATGTCAGTTATAAATAGATGAAATATCAAAAGGAAATATTGGTCTATTATGAAAGTAATTCAAATTTTGTGTGCGAGTACGACCCAGAATCGAAAAGGCAGATAAGTGAGTGCACACAAAATCATCCCTCCGCCCCAAGAAAGCGAAAACAAGCAAGTCTCGCATCATTGTCTTTTCCGACGACCGAGGAATCGTTAAATTTGAGCACGGAGAAATTGACAACTAAGCTTTTTACCTGCAGGATCTCAAGAGATTGAATCGCGTTAGGTCTGACATCAAAGACACGGTCCGGTTCCACCATGACAATGCCCCCTGCTACACGTCACCAATTTCCTGGCCCGAAGCCTCCTTACAGTCCAGGCATGGGACTCTTTATTGTTTCCCCAATTGAAGAGGAAGCTGCAAGAATAGCATTGGGAGTCAGTGGCCTTTCTCTGTTTCTCAGCCTGGCGGAGCTTCCGGGTGACCATAGACGCGAAGGTGGAATTGAGTCCCATGTGGTCTCGCTGCGAGAGGTAGTAGTCTACTTCCCCGTGCGGTCTCTCTGTCAATGTGCGGAATGAGTCGGTGGGTTCAGCGCCCCTTGGATGAAATGTCCCAGTGTCGCTGCTACAGCTCCATCCTGGCCCGCCTGATCTCTGCTGCTATGGTGCTTTGGTCGGTGGTCAGATCCGTGCGCCTGCGCCGATATATCTCCGCACGCTTCTCCGATATCAGGTGGATAGGCATCATGTCGGCGATAAAGCACACATCATCGTACGATACCGTTCGAAAAGTCCTGGCCACCCTCAAGATTACGGTAGACGGAAATTATGTATGTGTGCACGTGTATATGCTCAAATGTGCGTGTGTGTGCAATGTACGGCTCGGGTACGTATGGTCGCTATTTCCAAATGTCTGTGCATGTCAGCCACCCATGCGGGATCATAATATGAGCTGGAACAAACAATCAGAGCAACGTTTTTGAAAACTCAAATAAAAACGACTAAATAATATAAATACTAACACAAACACAAAAATGAAGACAAAGCAATTAAAATCCTTGGGTTAAGGGCGTGTCTAACATAAATAGTAATAAATAAGCCAGTGCCAGAAAAATAAGTGTAAAACAGAAACATACATACACAAAAATCAAATCACTTCAAAATTTGATGCTTAGATCTTGAAGGCGGAGTTATATGTGATTATTATTTTTATTTAAAAAAATGTATCACTAGGTTAATTACGTATTTACATATAATTTAAGGTAGTTAATTTGCCTTAAAAATATGGGTACATTTGAGACATTATTTAAAAATCCCTCTAACCTAAACTAAACTAGTCCTATTAAATTCTTAAAGAACCAATCATTAACTCACGAGTACTAAAAGGTTAATTGACAGAAAACACTGTAGCAATATTCTAAATATATTATTACCTAGAAATATAAAATTTACAGTCTTAACTGCAAATAACAAAAACATCAAAAGTTTTGACATGTATTTCTATCTCACATGATAAATTTAATATAATTAACATTTGTAATGCAAAAAAGATTAAAAGTATATAACATAAAATAAATTTTACTTTCAATATCAAAAAGAAAAAGTTCAAATATTTGCGATTTGCTGTTCTTGCAAAATCATTCCAAACGAAACAACTGCCATATTATTAATAAAGAACTTAGTAAGGCAAACCAAAAAGGAGCATAAAGGTTATTATGTAAAAGGTAAAATAATTTTCAGGATCATCAATAAAGGGGACCAATACCACTTAAAAATAAGAAAGTCAAACTGTTAATAATATTACATTTCCTGGACTTCAAGAAACAAATCTAAATATTAATTAAAAGGCTTCATTTTTACAAAATAATCAGCTTTCGTGTAGTCAAATTTGTGTTTACAGCCTCTTAGACATTATTAATCCAGGTGTATCCCTCTCAGATCGAGAAAGTCGCGAGGCTGGTAAGGGAGGCGACCAGCAAGATCTAAAAGTGAAAAGAGAAAATGACGTCTGGCGGGTAGAAGGATAAATGATAGAATTGAGATGAATTGAGATCCTGGACCATGACGTGGTAGTGGGCAGGACGATCAAGGACCTGTGGGTCATAATTGAGACGAATCGGTTGTGCAGCAGGCAGTCAGTGGCAATGGCAACCGGAGCCGCCCAAGCCACCATGTCCATCTCGGACCTACTGGCAAACATCGGCGGCCTGTCGGAGGGCAAGAGAAGGCTATTGCTGGGAGCCGCGTGAGCCAAGCTGCTGTACACCGCTCCAGCATGGGCGAAATGCGTTGAGGTGCAGAGAAACAGGGACAGGCTACGCGAAGCCTAGAGGGTAGTGTATGATTTTTACCGAGGCTGTGGAAGTATTGGCATCGTTACTCCCTCCAGACTAGGAAAGAGGGAAGAGGTTTACGTTGCTGTGAAGAGTGGAGAGGCCAAGAGCGCTGCGAAACACAACGCTCAGAGAAGACTGATGGACCAGTGCTAGGAGCGAGGGGACGCCAATAACGAGATAGGCGTCTGGACAAGGAAACTCCTACCAGCGTTGGAGCCTTGGACGGCTAGGAGACACGACGAGCTGTCGCACAACCCGATAGAAATTCTATCAGGACACGAGTGCTTCGGCAATTATCTTTATAATATCGAAAAACGAGGAGAAATGAGTCGCTGTAGACAGGACGGTAAGAGAAATACTAGAACGAAAAGCTTTTCTCTCTGGGGCAGCTGAGGAAGGTGGGGATGGTCGGGCAGCTGGGGCGAGGATCGACAGCGAGAAGGTGGAGTAGGACGCTGAGGCCGAAGAAGGATAAAGGGCCGAAGGTGAAGTAGGGGACAGCAGGAGAAGAGGTGTCCCTGTCTAGTCGACCAGTCGATCGGTCGATCATTATGGCAATGAAACGTCTTTTAACATCAGAGCCCCTCCCACAAACAAGCTCATTTACACACACAAATCACACGGTGGAAGGACCACGTGGTCGCTAGCCAAACACTACTACTACTACTATAAATATTCATATGTATTATTTGTAATCAGCAGATGCTTTTAATAGTTATTTAAGGTACAAGTGTAAAAAGTGATGTTTTATTGCACGAACGAGTTTTTTTTTAAAGCCAGGAGTGTAATAAAGAAACTTTTTACACGTGTGCTTACAAAATTTTATCTTCGATCGTAAAGGATTTCAAAGAATATATT
This sequence comes from Ontholestes murinus, assembly GCA_963969525.1. Lineage (NCBI taxonomy): Eukaryota > Metazoa > Arthropoda > Insecta > Coleoptera > Staphylinidae > Ontholestes > Ontholestes murinus. The sequence continues at coordinate 28,198,005 of OZ018388.1, forward strand.
TTTATGAGTAATATTTTAATGTCATTTCAATAATTCAATTAATGAAAACTTATTTTACCCGCAGTGCACTAATGAAAGCGTTACTTAGCAACCAGTAAACAAGTTGCACAAATGTCGGCCGCCATTATTATTTATGGAAATAATGTTCGCTTTATTGTAATCGCTTCGACTTGCATTAAATGAAATCTTTAGAGTTCTTAAATCTGCCATTTCGTTTGTATTATATATTTTATTTATAGTTTATTAGTTATTTGTATCAATTAATAAAAAAAATAGTTTTTCGTCGAAATTTTGTGCTATAATATATTCATCTGTCAAATTTAACATTTCTATGCAATAAAAACAGTTTGACATTACCGTGCAATAAAAACGTAAAAAAGCACTAGTGCTTTAAAAAGCCACTTCTACAATGAAAAATGATGCAAAAAGCGTCTACTTTCTGTACGATCGTGGATAAAAGTATATTTGGTTGCATAAATCGTTGAAACTATTTATTTATTAAATTTAATTTTTTATTGAATACTAAGAAAAGGGTTAAAAAATAAGTCATAACCTTTTGTTAGAAAGTATTCCTAATTCTTATAATGATATGAAAAGAGTTTTAAAATTATTTTAAACAATTTTGAATCTAATAAATTTTTCAGTTACGTATTAGTTATTTCCATCCTGACTAAAAACTATTGGTTATATTGAAATGTTTATGGTGCTACTGTGTAGATTTTAACGTGTTTTTTCGAAAACTATAAAATGTATCTAAATTAATGAAATATATTTATTTTTATTTAAAACATTTTGTTATATAAAGTTTGCAATGTACAATCAAAAAGGAAATGATTTTATAATAAATATTGCTATCTAATAAAGTAAATAAAAATTATTGTAACTATTAAATGCATCGCTAAAAATACTTTTGTGTTTAGCCTTCATTATTATTATTCTAAACATTATAATTATATTATTATTATGTAATTATTTAATAGGCAGATTAATATTACTGTAATTAAATAGATGCATTTAAAATTCATTAAATTTAAGGTTTCTTACTAAAAACTAAATTATTTGTACATTTGGTTGCATATGGTAAATAACCATCTTTACATTATATTCAGGCAACTTGAAAACTTTATAGTATAAATACATATATAATGAATTATTAATGAATTCGCTTAATTTATTATGTTATATTATTAAAAATATTTTTGAATTTTGCTTTAATTTAAAGTTATACTTATAATATTGAATTCAAATATAAACAGATAATTATGTATATTATTTATAATTAAAACACTTTAACTTTGTTTTACCACAAAAAAAATATTTATTGCTGTGACAATAGTTTCGAACATACACTGTTCATTATCAAACATAAAGTTTGATTATGTTGATTATGTTTGATAATGAACAGTGAATGTTCGAAACTATAGTCACAGCAATAAATATTTTTTTGTGGTAAAACAAAGTTAAAGTGTTTTAATTATCTTATTAAAATGTACCACCAAGTTAATGCCGACAACATTCAAGAATATATTATTTATTATTATTTTATTAATAAATATTGACATTACTAAATAAAGTAAACAAGTAAACAACATTATTACCCGAATAGGAAAATCAATTAAACAATAATGTTTAATTGTATCTAACATAATATCTAACATTATCATAATGTATAGTTTTATTCATTCTTCACTGTAGGTGGCATTAATTTAATGGTTTAGTAGTATTAGTGGTAGTTATCGACTACGTGGTCATTTTGCCTTGTTATTTGTGTATTTGTATGTATGTACATAAGCTTATTACTTTAAAGGATCCCAATGGCGAATGGTTCTAGTCACATATTCAATTGATGCCCCGAATCAACGATTATTAGTTATAGTCCCATTGTTTACCTTGCATATTTACATATTTATTTGTTAATTTATTACAAATATATTGTTTATTTTATCAATTAAATTTATAAAGAATTAAAATGACTATAATCTGAAATTATTATTAATTATACAAATTTGTGTTTAAAACATAGATTAGTGTTGTGCCACTACATAGAACATTTATAGGCAACATAAATTTATGTCTTACGTGTAAATATAGTTGCCTAACATAAATTACCATAAAATGCCTTATTAACTAATATAATTGCATTATAATTCTGCATGCAATAAATAGTTTATTTATTAAATTTATAAATGGCTTAAAATGCTAAAAATTAATTATTTTGTAACCTACGCACTAATGATTTTTTTCCTTTTGACTTTTTCTCAAAATTTAAATAAAATCGTAATACAAAGATTTATACAGTAAAAGTTGTAAAATATAAGATATGTATGAAATTAGCACAAAGCTATATTTTTCTGATAATTCTGCTATTATTGAAAACAATTCAAACTGCAAAATTTGAAAAAGATTTATTTTTCTTCTGTTTTTTTATAATTGTACGAAAGAGAATGGTTTTCATATGAAAACCAATTAAAATATTTTTTCCATTCAGCCAATGAAAATATGCTTTACCAAAAAGTCATATTGGAACCAAAATTCAATTATTACTAGATTTCGTGTTCATCAACCTTGAAGAATGCTTCTTCGGTTTAACAACGAAGGAAACAAAAAATTGATTTTTGATGATACAGATAATTATAACTTACGACATAGTTTCAATAGTGATAAAAAAATTCTGGTAAAAACAGCTTAAATGCATTTTGAAGCGAAATCACCATATTTCGATTCGAAAACCAGAAGTGATCTCAATAACGAGAGCCAGAGGTTTTAAAAAAGAGAATGGTTATCATTTCTAGATCTTTATTAATGGTATGAGTTAACGCAAATATTTTGGATCAATATAATAAATAATAAACTCAGTGTTATTTTATTGAATTTTAGATACCTTAGAATTGTCGATGAGTGTAAATCTAAGTTTATCATTGTGGAAATAAGTTTTTCAAAAATAGATGCACTTAAAGAGAAACAGCACAGTGGTAAATGTGAAATTAATACAACCATGGTATGTGCAGTTAATGTTAAATGTCTATTCTAGCAATGATCATTTAAGAGAAAAAAATATATCCTAATCTTACTGCTTGGTGAAGGCTTGTGAGTTTAGCAAGAATAATGGAATAGTGTAACTTCGACTATCTGACCTAATGTTTACGGCCTTCAGATATAGAATTTTTGGACTTCTGTGGACTTATTTTATACAGTTCAGGAAACGTTCCTTTGAGTACAAAGGAAATACAGATAAAATAGCAGAACGGCTACTGTGAACATTGCAGAAAGTGTTTCCGTGCTTCTGAGATTTGATCGGTGAACAAACATCTATTTACAGGTAGCTAATTCGAACCGGCTGATGTTTTGCAACCTTTTGGAACCCTGTTACATTTTTTTTTTGCAGTGATTGTGATGCAGACAGTAGACATAACGCACCAAAAAACGAGAACATATGAAAATTATTTACAATCGTAGTTAGAAACACAATTTTAATCTAGCCAAGATAAGTTCTTTCGAAAATATTTAAAAGAATACTATTTATACAAATGGCTGACTTTCTGCAAACAAACAAAATAGTATTAAGTATTGCGTACAACTATGAAATAATTAATTCCCTCGAACAGGCAATATATTAGTTATTAACTACTACTACTCAAGTACTATACTGTGACCTACATTAATGTATCGGAGGCATTTCATTGTTATAATCTGTTCAACTTATAAGTGCATCATAATATACTTCAACGGAAAGTTGTTAAGCGAGACTTTAATTGAGGTAAAAAGTAACTCAAAAATCAATTTTAGGAATTTGCAAGTGAAAACTGGGCCCCTTAGCATTTCAACATTGTGATATCTCATTAATTTATCTGTATATAATGAAACTATGCTGGATACAGTTCAATTTTAAATAAAGATAAAGAACATTACGGTTTATGATTGTAACAATTCTGTCTTCTTTTTTGGCCCGGAATCTCTTAATGTGGACTTAATTTTACGTTTGATTGTACTTTATCCAATTACTAGTTAAATGTGTCAGATTAGACATGGATACAAGCTTTATATTTCATTATTAGAACCAAATGTAGAGATCAAAAGTCGATTACAAGAAGAAGACAAGAGCCAATAAAATGTATGCCTGAACAGTGAAAGGTGCTTCAGGAAGGTACTATATTAACTTTCAACAAAGAACCCTTTTTTGATACTAAAAACAATTTATGGTGCAGAAATCTAAAAAGGCTCAAAATCCAAGAAAGAAAAGTTAATGAAACTATTACAGTCCTCACAATCATTTTTAAATATATAGTATCATTACAAATAATTAATAATAAAATGTTGTCTTGGACAAATTATTATTGAGATAAAAATGCCTAAGTAAAATTTAACAACCTCTAAATAAATATTTAGATTTACTTGGACCCAGATGCTCACTTCTTCGTGGGATAATCTGTCCTCGCCGAACTGTGAAAAGTGCTTGTGAACAATCGCGATCTGCAGTTTCCACTTTCCTGTTTTCCCATTTTCCACAAATGGTATCGGAGGGCACAGTGCCTTATAATGAGTCCGGTGAAAGTTCTTAGCTCGTTCCTTGCGAGTTTAAGCACCTTATGGCTGGCTCTGGTCGAGTTTTATGAGTCGTTTTGATTGAAGTAGGCCTGGTACATTGTTTTTCAGTTCTTGCGTTTTCTGTCCTCTTCCTATTTTTGGATCTCGGTCTAATTAATATCCTAATTGCTTGAAGAAATATCAATGCGAACTAAAAAAAATCTTTTCTAGTTGGCCCTTCGTCTTCTCGTAAAACACCAATAGCCAAGAAAGCAGTAAATAAATCGACGTTAAAACAAAAATTTAAATCGTGGAAAACCGGTCTTATTTCGTTCGATGGTTTTTTATATTCAGTTGCAGGGTTAGACATGATATTATTTTGAAAAGTGCTATGAGTCAGTTTTTTTATTACTAAATGTTTATTTACTCTTCTTATGTACACTCAAAGATATCAATATTGCATTACTAAGAAGAGTATGAAATTTTGCAACCAAACTTGGCCCAAATGTTTAACTATTAAAAGATAACAGATTTCATTCCTATGGATTAAGTGGTAATGATTTATTTGACAGGTATTTCAGTTTTTTCTAAAAATTTATCAGGTGTATTTTATGGGATGTTCTGCTCTTTTTGCTTTTCATCATTTGTTTTCAAAGTGTGATTATACCTAAAGGGCGCTAACGTGAAAATATCGGCCAATTAAGCGAAATTCACAAAAATCGTATCTTTGTCTTCAAGAGTGGTTTTTCGATTAGATAAATTGCTAATTGCGATAACCAAAACCATTTGAATGCCATGCGTTGGTATCGGTGCCATCAGGCATGGATTGGAGAGGGCCAAGAACCTTACCAGAAGAATAACCTGGGAATTAAGAAGAACAAATGAGGTTTAAGACCGCCATCTTCAACTTATGGCAACAAGAGACCGATTCTCCAGTACTAGATTAATTGTCGATCGTTGGTTAGCTAACAAAAGTCATTCTGTAACTCTTCGAATGGTTTACTGCAGAATCAGAACTTTCCACTTGCAATCCAATCGGCTACATTTTGTGCTACTTCTAGCGGCTTAACGTCGACATCAACGTTTGGTTAGGGTAGGTTGCGTCTGCACTAGAATCTAGAATGGAAGATGGTCTTTTAGTGATGAATCCCGATTTGTTTGAGGATGCATAATAACCGTACGAGGGTTAGACGAAAACGCGGAGAACGTTGCAACATGTAATTTTCTGTTAATAGTCATGTTCACCAAACAATAGGGATTATGGTATGGGGTGGTATAACTTATGGAAGTATGCTATTTTAGTTATTTATCGCAGGCAATATGAATGCTCAAGACAATGCCCGCCCCTTTGTTGCATGAGTTTCTATTGACTGATTAGAGAAGGATAATGTCAATATCTTATAATTGAGTATATATTGAAAGAGATAAAATTTATCCAAATTAGGTTACCCTTCCCATTAATAATTCACTTGAAAATTAAAATCATTTTACACAACTGTTATCCTAATATAAATATACTAATGCACACTACACTAAAATATTAGTATAGTAATATATCAAAATTCTCCGAACTTCTGTAAGTATATCTAATAAATCCCATTCATACAGCTATGCAAATGACTGAAATAATGTTCTCTCTGTAGACTTTGTTCCTTTGTGTATTAAGCGTTTATGTTAATTTCCAACTTTTAATTTAATTTTACATCCATGAATAACATCAACCATTCGTCCATGCACGTAATGAAGGCGCAAATTAATTAATCGCTCCCGCGACCTGTCTTTCGCCCCATCATCGCATCTTCACCCTTCAAATTTCCACACAATTGAAAACACCGCTTCGAAATTGTTTATTATGCTAATAAATGCCACGGCAATTGTTTACTCGTGTTACGAGATACCTCATTGCCGTGATTAATAAGGGATTACGTTCCCACTGTGGTATTCGCTTGTCAACATGGAAAAAAAATAGGAGAGGAAATGGTGGGTAATTAGTGTAAACGCCGCGAAGCCTTTTCACAAACGGCCGTATCCCGAAACAATCCATTATTTAAATTAAGTCGGCTTACCTCAAGATTGATCGAGCAGATTAGGGTACACGGGATTTTTTTTTCGGTTATTTCGTGGGGGCGGTGTGGGGTGGGGGTGTTCCACCTGAGTCCATTAATTTTTTACGCGGAAGGAGACGGCTCCTGAAAGGGCAGGAGAGCGACAGTTTAAATTAGTGTTTGTCACGAAGGGAGGGCGCTTCAAAAGGGGGCCCTCGGTCGGGACATGAAGCGACGTGCATTGTGCGATGAAATTTACTTTTTAATAGATTTTCCGGGTGCCGTTACTTCGCCCTAAGTTATATTTAATATTGCATCTAATGCGACACTTTGTTAACCTAACAACACACCTTTGGTATTTATTTCTCTGGAAAACTAGTAATAATAAAGAAGACATTAAAGACATACAAATAATAAATATATTAATAATGAGCTAACATATTTTCTAGGCTATAAAAAGGTTTTAAAAAATGTAAGTAAACAAAGACTTTTTAAAGAGGCTCCAAACTATATTGTCTTTTCATAGCACTTTCCTGAAACGTATTGTCTTCTAGCTAATGATGATCTAAAAGCACCGTGTCCAAAGTTTATATTTTTAACACTACTATGATGAAATATTTGTGAAAATATTGTCGAGACAATGTTCACTAATTGAAAAAAAATTAAAAAGATTTATTCATACAAGCTTCGAATTTCAGAAATTTATTTCGAATGGGCGTTTAAAATTAAAATTCTATATAGGTTGTTTTTTCTTCCCGAGTTGATGTAAAAAAATATTTATCCTTACCTTTTCTGAGTTTTCAATTTTTTTACTTAGTGGAAGTCTAATTTTAAAGGAAAAAATATTCTTCTGGAAATTTAATTGATTTGGTTGACGTTGAGGTTAGATAAAGAGTCACTTGAATCAATGGCAGTCAAAGATAGATCTAGGTAGAATGCATGGACATGACTAAATCTAGGTGCTCCTTTCATAGATCCAGTAATTCCTTTGGCGGTTGCCTGGATTTCATGAGGTTTACATTTGTTCTTTTTTCACAGAAAAACTGTTTTCTTCGATACTTGCAGTATCTAAACGATCTTGGCCATTTTCGAAATTAATTTCATAATCATGATTTTTTTTGTAACCTATATTTTGTAGTAAGCTAGTTGTGAAGTATTTATAATGCGAAGAATTTTCTTTACAGACTCAATGACTCCCCCCATTACTTCTTCAATTTTGGTAGTGAATGCACGTTCCAAACGACTCCACACAAAATCATGGGCTACTCGAGAGTCAAATTGAACTTCTTTTTGATCCAGCCGCATGCTTGCAGATCGGCACAATTTTTTAGAATTTCCCTAAATATCAATCCTTTAACACTGAAATCTCCTTAGAATTTAACTGCATACTGGAATCTTTGTTAGTGTTAGCAAAACCAACTTCCATTATGTTCCCGATTATTTCCCAATTCGATTGGTCTATTTAATTTAACAGAGTTTAGGAATTGAAATAATTTAATTATTTCGTGGTACAGACGTATTTAATTCAACGCTTTTAACGTCGTACTATTTTTCTTGTAGTTCAACATTTTGGGCACGCATAACCCTTCCAACCTTCATTAGTTTTTTCTAAATACAGGAGAAATTTTTACTGATATATTAAAATATTATGATTTATAATATGCCAGCCAATAATCGTCATTTCCTTTCTTTTTTTCGATATTCCTAAATATTTTGCTGATAAAAATCTCTGTTTCCGATCTTCATGGCCCATTTTCCAATATAAGTTTTAGTCTGTTATTTAAAAAAGATAGCCGAACTGAGCCCAGTACAGTTTCAATTCTGGAGAATATTTTGCAATGTTTGTCTGTATATCCCAGTATCTCAATTCTCATGTTATTGCCAAAAATGAAATTATGATGATGAGAGACAAAATTATTATTTTTAAAAGATTTTATAGCCTTACTATAAGTCATTCAGAACTCATAATTTTGTGAAATATTGAGTGAATGATTTTCTAGTGAAATTAATTAAAGAGTATGCTAAGGGTAGTTATTAATCAGTCACTTCTACCTTTTCATATCTCGTCATAGGGAACTTTTATAACTACAATCCAAATATATTGGTATCCTCACTAAGCCGAGGATTTGATATCATTAATTAATAAATTATTTATATATTGCACGAATCACGTACTCAAAATTATCTCAAGTTATTAGAAGGTTGTATATAGGATCAATAAGCTAAATCAATGCCAAAAAATAAATAATAAATGTAACATTATAATTTTTATTGAATATTTGGCGGTTAAAGGTCTCAACAACATGATTTGTATGAATTTTAAACTAGAAGAGTATCAAGATATTATCATTAAAGGTGCTATCTACTGCATTGCACTAGATCTCTGTTTGAATGGATTACTATTGACAAATCATGGGAACTATCAACAGCGAAAATTATAACAATAATAACTCAAGTTTTCAGGCCGACTTTTGGACAAGAACAGATGTTCTAGGTTTCGAGTTCTCGTAAGGTGGCAACACTGCGCTCTTATATTTGACCACGTTGCATTAAACATCATTCGGAACTTGTTTTTGTGCAGTGAATTTGCTTCGACACATCTTAAAATGTTGAGATAACGTTGCAAAGTCGATTCAAAGTGTTTTTGTTACGTTTATGGATGTTATATTCTGGGAAAATCGTGACAAATGCACTTAAATATGCGTAAACAAAAAAAAGGGTTCTCTGTACTACTTGTGAACCCACAGGATGTTTTATTGCCACCTCTTTACATTAAACTTGGTCCTATTAAAAACTTTGTCAAAACACTCAATCGCGAAGGACCGGCTTGTCAGTACTTAATCAAAACGCAAAAATCAAACAAGGAATATTTGTCAGGCCTGATATTCGAAAACTAATGGCTGATGCAAAGTTTATAAAATGTTTAACGCCTTATGAAGTAGCAGCATGGGAATCCTTTCAACGTGTTGTTCACAACTTTCTCGGTAACCACAAGTCACTGGATTACAAGCAAGTAATCGACATTTTTTTGCTAAAAATCCGCAAGATTGGGGCTCGATGTCTCTGGAGATATATTTTTTGCATTTACATCTTGATTTTTTCTCAAAAAACTTGGACGGCTCGAGCGACGAGCAAGGAGAGCGACTATACCAAGACATAGCGAAAATCGAAAGGAGATACCAAGGATTTTGGGACGAAGGCATGATGAGCGACTACTAATGAGCCAAACAGATCCCAAGCAGTATAAAATACTCCCTGTTGATTTCTGATTTATACTTTTTAATTCAATAAATGACCATTAATGGTCAAAAATAGTTAAACAATTAATTTATTCAATATTTAGAAAACTAGAACCAATTAAAAAAAAACGGGCTGCTGATTTGGATTCAGCCCTCCGATTTACCTTATAAACAGTTTTTAGTTGCTCAGGTCCAAAACCGGGTATACTTGTGTAATGTAAACATTAATTATTGTTCCATGATGGTTTACTGGAAGAGCTACAAACTTCTAAGTCAAACTTCTTTCCCTTTATTCAACTGCGCTACGCTGATGAGATCCAAATCTGTTGAGACAGAGAACAGCAATTAATGTTTACATTATTATTGATAATAATTGCCTTTATGGTAATATGTAAAGTTTACTTCTAAGTAAAACTCATTACCCTGTCTCCAACTGCACTTAGCTGATGAGATCCAAAATAATTCGAAACCGATCCGTGGCTGACAGGGAACAAAAGCTAGAAGAATTATGTCCTGTAGTTAAAAAATAAATCTTTTTGTAATAAAGTGAAGCATATTATGTTTATAATAGCTTTTAAGGTTAGCATATGAATAACTCACAGCAAATACAAACTATATCATGTATTTTTTTCCCATGGATCTCTTAATGAAGTATTATCTTAATAAAGAAATAAAGTAATTTTATTAAATACATGGTCTAGACAAGTTTAGAAAGGAAGGCTAACCTAATACCTGTAGGTAAACACTAGACTCATTGATAGCTGTATTAGTATCTTCATATAATTACACTGAAACTTTTTTCATAAGTTCTCGTAATTTTCAGTTTAAAATAAAATAACGAGAATTGATTTAATCCATTATTTCAGAATTTTCTAGATTTTCTTGTGGATTTCTAGATCTTTACAACAAATTTTGCTCGTGGTAGAAATTTTTCAGGAATTTCTCTTCGAAGTTTTTATAATTTTCTAACAATTCTTCTTCAGTCTTTCACGAGTATAATAATAATTTAGATAATTTGCAGAAGCAAAGACAATAAAGAATAAAGAATTATCCAGATATTTATCTTCCAGGTTGTAAGATTTTTTTCAGGATTTTTAAAATTTCTTAGCTACTCCCTTTATTTATTTCGCTTTTGCTTTGTTTTATCAAAATCTTTTAAATTGTAAAATTTTTCCATAGTATCTTCCTAAAGATAGCATTTAATGTAATTTATTCCTTCGGAATGTTCTAAAAACTTTTATAGCCTTTTTATCTAAAGATTTTAATAACTTTTACTCCAGGTTATACTATAATAAATTGTAATTTGCTAGAAAATTCTCTCAAAAAAGGGAAAAATAGCGCTTTCGCATAACATATTCCAAAATAAGATTCAAACGCTGCTAAACTTACTTGAATGAGTTCAAAATATTTTTGTATGCCGTTTTTTAAATTTAAGTATTTTATTCTGAATAATAATTCATTTAATCTTACATTAGGGAAATTTAAATTCTTGTTCTGCTCCATGTTTTTATTTCAGTTACATGTTACGTGTTTCGGTTTTACAATCATTATCAAATGTATATTTATAACTAAACTAAAGTTGCGAATGTGTACACTTTTATATGGGTCTTATTATGGTGGGAAATCTACGCTAATGACGTTTTCGGCTTGAGTTAATTCCTGTTGATTATTCAGAAGATTATCGCCTTTGATGATTGCTCGTTTAATCTCAATTCCCTCTAGGAGGTTAAGCCTAAATCCTTTTTATCCAAAATGGATCGGAATAATCTCTCCTAGATGATGTCCTGTTGTTAAACAATGTTCGGATAATCCCATTGTTATTTTGCCGTTTTGTATGGATTTCTTGTGCTTTTTGTATCGTATTTCGAAATTATGCCCCATTTTCCCTATGTAATATCCATCACAGTTGCTGCATTTGATTCTGTATATACCTAATTGTTTGAATTTATTCTTTGTTTCTATTTTATTATTCATTAGTCGTTTAGCGAGATTACTTTTGTTCACTGTTAATCTTTGGGTGTTATATGTTTCTAACTGTTTTTTGCTCGTGCTTCCAACGTATGGGATTGCTGCATAAGTTTTTTTGGGTTTATCAAGATCTCCTTTATAAAGTAATTTTGTTTTGTTTTTCCGTATTTTCTTCTTTAATAGTTTATCTACGATTTTCCTATGATATCCATTATTTAAAGCTATGCCGTTTTGTGGGTTTTTTTTGGTAGTATTGCTGAGTAAGTGGTATGGTTACCAATCGGTGAACATAAGCACACAAGGTTGCATTTTTTATGGTTTCGAATTGGAAGGAATCTTTTGGTATAATAGTGTCCGTTGTAGTTAGCTTTCTGTATATCGAATGGCATATTTTGATGCTTACTGTTAAGTCTAGGAAATTAGACTAGACTTAACAGTAAGCATTTTAGACGAAAAGAATTTAGGCTTAACCTTCTAAAGGGAATTGAGATTAAACGGGCAATCATCAAAGGCGATAATCTTCTGAATCAACAGGAATTAACTCAAGCCGAAAACGTCTTTAGCGTAGACCCCCCACCATAATAAGACCCATATAAAAGTGTACACATTCGCAATTTTAGTTTAGTTTTAAATACATATGTATAATATAGTATGTAATAATGATTGTAAAACCGAAATACGTGTCAGGTAACTGAAATAAAAACATGGAGCAGAACAAGAATTTAAATCTTGATTAGAAATTAAAAACACTTGGTTTGTTTCACAGAATATTTATTATTTTTTCTCTCCGACTAGTTTCGACAAAATGTCATTATCAAGGAGTAATGAATAATGTACAAAAGGTTACACTAATATATATATATGGATTACAAATTCAGGTAATAAGGGCCGTCATAATCGGGGACTTCCAAATCTCTTCAATATTGTTAGTTATTTGTTTGCCGCTAATTATGGCCTTATTTATCTCTAATCCCTCTCTGTAATTAAGATGCCGACCTTTATTACCTGAGTACAATATTTTTAAATTGTTATTTTGGAAAAAATGGTTATTTTCTATGCAATGTTGCGAAAATCCAGTTGTTAGCTTTTTATTGTATATTGATTTTTTATGTTCTTGCAATCTTGCTTCAAAGGTTCGTCCTGTCTGTCCTATGTATATATGGTCAGGACG